>VZTJ01006525.1:169669-210177 GCA_013397795.1 Orthonyx spaldingii
CGAGCCGGGCGCGGCGTGGGGTCGGGGGAGCGGGACCCTGGGACCGGCCTTCCCCGCCGGGCAGCGGGGCTTCTGCCGCCTCCCCGCCGGTGTGTGGCGCGGAACCCCTGCGTGGGGCCCGCTCCGTTCCACGTCCCTGAGGGGCCGGCAGGACGTCGAGGTGAGGGGGAGCGGAGGGTGGCGGTGAGCAGGGCCCGCCGCACTCGGCTCCTGCCTGCTGTGGCCAGGGGTGAAGTCGCGCCGTGTCGTGGGGCGCCCGGCAGCGCCGGACCTTCTGCGGGAACGGCACCGCCGAGCCGAGCCCGTGGCCAGCTCAGCCGGGATGTCTGTACTTGCACGGGCTGTCAAGAACGGGAGCTGTCAGGGCAGTCAGAGATGCTCCTTTTTCTAAACGGGACGAGCTGTCAAACGTAAATTCAGACCAGTAAGAAATGCTGTGTTTTTCGTGCTTGTGTGAAAGCGCTTCAGTCTGTATTGTTTGTTTGTCGTGAGGTCTCCACTGCAGGAAACGCGCGGTTATTTGCACTAGGAGACATGGAATGTAAAGCTGTACCGCTGTCTGTGGTGTCCTGGGGTAAATGGCCACTTCTAGGCAGCACACTGGATGTACATTCTTTAGCTGTTAAAAAAAAAAACAAAAGAGTAAAAAACGTTAAATGGCGATCCGCACGGCTCGAGGAAGGAGACCCGGGGGTTTCTTGTCAAAGGCTGTTCTGTTAGAAATCGGAAATAATTCACAAAATTTCTTTTTGAAGTGCTGCTTTGATTTCGAGTCTAAACTGTTATGCCTGCAGGCCTGTACTGCAGCTGGAAGTTATGCACATCAGTGTTTTGTTGATTTGTTTTCTTAAAGAAAACTCGTTTTAAAAAGCAATAAAGCATTACATCTGCCTTGTAGTTAGTGTACTTATTATCTAAAACTTTCAGTTGTTTAACTACCCATGATTCCTGTGTTTTCAGATATTCAACAGGTACTCTGAACCTGATGAAAATCAGTTGATAAACGGTCATCTGATTTAAAAGCCAGAATATAACTGGGGCACAAGAGCACACACACACTCACACACGTGTATATTTAATTGTAAAACTATGTACTGCATTTCTAGTCTAATGCTTGAGACTTCTCATTTACGTGCCAGGCACTTATTTACACAAGTAGTGACTAAGGGGAAAAGACATCGTTTTGCTTATATTTATAGTTACATTTTATAAATTTATCAGCTGTGAAAATGAACCTTAAATTCTTAAAATCTTGAATTCTTGTTTGCGTGGAACAGAAATGGAAGAAAACCATCAATTTTGGTGACTTCTAAGTTGGTTTTGGCATCAAATACTTTTTTCAGCTCGTGAATTACCCAAAAATGTACATTTTGCCAGCCATTCTTGAGTGGAACAAAAGGAAGGAGCATGTCAGTAAAGTTGAAATATGGTACAATAAAAAAAATCCTTTTCTATATATATCTTTGTTTCTAGCTTGTGAAACTTTGGTGCAAGAAAAGACTTCTCTGTATCTCTCTGTTTCCAGACAACTTAATACTTTCAGCAATACTATTCTATATGCTAGTAGTTGTTATTTTGCTTACTACTGCAGCTCAGGTCTGTGGTAAGAACACGGGGGGTGGGGGGACTTGATCTCTGAAGTGCTGGTCAACTAATTCAAAGTTTCTTTGTGTGTGTGCACAGAACTGAACCTCAGGAGAGAAGAATGCAGAAACTAGTGCTGAATAACTTCTTTTAGGGAATTTTAACACTGGAGCATTAGCTTGTACTATTTTATTCCAGCTGCAGTTTTCTAGTAGGTGTGGGAACGAGTATGCAGTATTTTTCACGTTTCTTCCACCATTATCTGTCACTTCACTCCTGTTTTCACCCTGAGATTTTTTGTCAAGTTTTGGTTCTAAGGTACAGCTTTTAAATGTTGTGAGTTGATGCAGTCTCAGTACTTCAGACATTCATGATGTCAGTGTGCTGCTTGACATTCATCTGAAGTTTTCTTGATCTCACTTTTGTACTCTAAGCTTTTTTGCAGTCTTTTCAGATATTTCTGTCTTTTTGAGCAAACTGTATTTTGATTTCTTCACGTTTTTTTCAAAGAAAGACTTATCCCATGCTAAGATGTTTCCTTCCCCTCCCCCTTCCACCCTGTCTCCTTTCTCCACACATAGAGTAGGTGGGAAAATGTCATGCTGGCTTGGTTGCTGGTGGGGGAGCTGAGGCTTTACGTTTTTCCCTTCGAGGTGCTGATCTTGCGCTTTCGTAGAATTGTGCTGCTTTTGAATGTGCAGTCCTGATTTACACAGTGGTCGTCCTGAAATCAGTGGACTGCTTTTATCCTCAGTCCAATATCTGCTTACACTGAGGCGTGTAAGCAGTTTTAGTCTTGAGAATGTTTTTAAAAGTGAAAAAAAAAAAAAATCTGACCATCTAATATTAAAAGGAAGGGGAAATAAGGCACAGGGTTTACACAGTGACTTCAACAAATCCAGAAAGAGTTGACTTGTCAGATGCCTCTGAGTGACAGCATTGCTCTGTGTGACAGCCCTGTGGGACGGCAGGGTTTAGTGTTCTTTTCTGGTCTGCTGAAAAGGACCGTTACTAATAAGTTATGCAGTGAAATCTATTTATGTTAGCCCAAAAACACAAAGATGAGTCTTGTCACTTAAAATACTCTATACCATATTTAATTATTGCAGCATTTACATATGTATTACTGTCCTGAACTTTATCAGTGTTATAAAAGTTCCACTGTATTGATGTAAAGAGGTTGTCAGACTAGAGGACACGAGATAATGCTGATTGTCTTATTTATAAAGACAATACAAAAAACAAACTTACTATGCACAACTATTTGTAAAAGAATCTATTTGGCAGCCTACAGACAGATTGCCTTTTAGAAGGAATGAATGTTATGGGTGCAAGCAAGATGAAAAAATTAAGCAAGCCATTACTTTTGTGGTCTATTGACCATAGGACACAGGAAGGAGATCTCGACCTCCTGTAACACACTCTGGCTGGTACTTGGTCTGGGAGTTGCTGAACGGCTCGCCAGATGTCACGGTGCCTGAAAGTCTTTGCTGCAGTGAGTATGGACTGGAGACAACTCTTAGCCAGAATGAATGAGGGATTAATATGGGCATGTAAAACTGTGTACACTTTCTTAGTTTCTCTACATCTAGTTCAAGCTTTTCTTCATTACAGAATAAATTCTATATGACACATGCAATGCTGGATGCTGATTATCTGCTTGGAGAGTTATTACAGCTCTTATGTTGGTATCTGTGTTATAACATTTTAAAAGGCACTAGCCATGGGTCAGTTAACCAAACAAAGCCATTTTTTGATGAACCTTTTAACAACAGTTTTTATTGAAGTACCAGATGAAAATTAGAGCTTTTTTTCTAGCCGGCTGCAGCCTTTAACCTGTTTCCCTTCCTTAGGGGTGTCATGTCATTGTACATTAGGATTCCCTCTATCTAATGCTTATTTTACACTAAACATCTGTTCTATATTGAGTAGTGTATTCTTGTGTGTCTCAGAACTGTAGAAATTGATAAATATTAGCATATTTAAGGCTAGTAGCTGGAATATAGGTTTTTGGGTTCTAGCCACAGTTGTGTAAATTAGTACTTTTGTAGTATGGTTTATTTACCTATAAAGCATGGAATCTAAGACCTTGAAATTGTACAGCCTAGGCCAGGTCCAGAGCATTCATCTGTAACGGCAAACTCATCTCACTTGCCATAGGCTGAATATTTGACAGGGCCTTGAACTCCTCAGGTGAATTAAATGTTTCATCTGACAAGCACTGTGTATAATGGCCCTGGTGCTGTGTGCTCTTTTGCCCTTCTGGTCAGTAGTGTGGTGGGCACAAATCCCCCACATCAAATGTAATCACTTCCTGATGCAACAGAGCACCACTATCATTTATCTCTATATGTTATATCTAGATGAGATAGTCAAAGAAAATGGGAAAAACAAGAATGAATCACTGTCTCTTTAATTTTTTGCTAATCAGAGATTCTCTGTTTTGGGTAAATGCACCTCATAGGAGGAAGCAGAAACAGCAGCTTTGAACAAATAAATGCAACCATACAAACTTAATAAAGGATATAAGCCCATGCTAGCCAGATTTTTAAATGATCTTTTGAAGACCTGGATTAAAAATTTTTTATAAAGTTTGTGGTGATTGATGTAGATACCTCCTGGTATTTCTGTCTTTAAGAAATCAAGTTCTGCTTTGCCATGTTACTCTTTCAGAGGTGTTGGGATGACGTGTTAAAATGTAGATATATTATTGTAGAAATGGTATAATGGGGCTGACTGAGTACAGAGGGGCAGTGATTTAATTACAGGTATGGATTAATTAAGGGTTTGAGTTGTATAAAGCCTCATTTGTCTCAATTGTTGGCACTGTGTAAACATAATAAATTTAAGTGAACTTCGCACTTCTGCACCTGTATACTTAGGGATAGAATTAATAGGAGAATTTTGGAATCACAGAATGGTTTGAGTGGAAAGGGCCATAAAAGATCCTGTAGTCCAATCCCCTGCTGTGCACAGGGACACCTCCAATTCGACCCAGTTGCTTAAAGTCCAATCTCTCCTGGCCCTGAACACTTCCAGGGATGGGAGCATCCACAATTTCTCTGAGTAACCTTTCTCACTTTGTGTTTGTATCTGAACTCTGTAACAGTATCTTTTAACAAATTAGTGCTCCATAATAAAAAAAACCCAAACCAGGCCCAAAGTGTAGCTTGTATGTTTTAGTCCTGAGCCCCAAGGTACTTGGAATTTAAACAGTGGTGTGGCAGGCAGTTTAGTGTGAATGTGGAATTGCTGCTGAAGGTGTTGAGTGTGGCTCCACATGACTGACTGCTTTCATGTGTTTGGTGGGACTCATTTGGATGATGATTGTGATCTTAACCTCAATATGAATTTGGTACACAGACTCCTGTAACAGGGATACAGCTGGATATTTATGAACTATTAACTTTTTTTTTTAGTTGCAGATTGAACTATCATGGACAGAAAACAGTTTGGATGATGTGTGTTGCCAGCATATCTCTGCAATTTCAGTTCTAACAATGGATAAGTGTAGGCATGTGGGACGTCTGCGACTGGCCCAAGATCACTCCATTCTCAACCCTCAGAAATGGCATTGCATGGTCTGCAATACTACGGAGTCTGTGTGGGCGTGCCTCAGCTGCTCGCACGTGGCATGTGGAAGATACATCGAGGAACATGCACTAAAGCACTTTCAGGAGAGCAGCCACCCCGTGGCGTTGGAAGTAAACGAGCTGTACGTTTTCTGCTATCTCTGCGACGATTATGTTCTCAATGACAACGCCACTGGTGATTTAAAACTCCTGCGGAGTACGTTAAGTGCAATCAAGAGCCAAAACTATGAGTGCACTACTCGAAGTGGGAGGACTTTGCGTTCTATGGGTACAAGTGATGATTCCTACCTTTCACACGGCGGTGCCCAAGCCACGCTTCGGAATGAAGATCGAATGTTCACAGCTCTCTGGCACCGACGGCGAGCGGTCCTTGGCAAAGTATTCAGGTCGTGGCTTGAGTTGACACCTACTGGAAAAAGGGTTTTGGAAGAAGAGAGACGTCGAGAAGAAGCAGAGCTAAAAAGGGATGAAGCTAGGAAGAGAAGACAAGAACGAAAGCGTGAGTTGAAAGCAGAGATGGAAAAGATGCCTCCGAGAAAGAGCAGTCGTTTACAAAATCAGATTAGAATGTCCCCAAAAATAGAATTCTGCCCTCAAAAAACATACCAGAACATGGAATCTCTGGCAGAGTTGAAAGAAATATATACCTCAGGTGAACTGAGATTGAAAAAAATAAGTGACTCTCCAATTAAACGAAGGCCTACAGTGACTCCTGGAGTAACAGGACTGAGAAACCTGGGGAACACATGCTATATGAATTCTGTCCTGCAGGTATTAAGTCACTTACTTATTTTTCGAGAATGCTTTTTAAAGCTTGATCTCAACCAAACTCAGGAACTGCTGGCAACAGCAACCAATGGTAAAACAAGATCTTCATCTAAACACCTGTCAATAGTTGCCTCAACATTACACATGAATGAGAACCAAGAGAAAGTAAAGGGATCATATTCTGTGAGGCGGCCTAGCTTATCCTCTGGATTAAGTGGAGGAGCATCAAAAAGTATGGAACTCATTCAGCCCAGGGAGCCCAGTTCAAAGCATATTTCTCTCTGTCATGAGTTGCATACTCTGTTCCAGGTTATGTGGTCTGGCAAATGGGCGCTGGTGTCTCCTTTTGCTATGCTTCATTCTGTGTGGAGACTAATTCCAGCCTTCAGAGGGTATGCCCAACAAGATGCTCAGGAATTCCTCTGTGAACTTTTGGATAAAGTACAGCAGGAACTGGAGACTACAGGGACCAGATACCCAGCTCTCATCCCTGCTTCTCAAAGAAAACTTATAAAGCAGGTTTTGAATGTGGTTAACAACATTTTTCATGGACAGCTATTAAGTCAGGTATGTTTTATGATTACATTTTTTAAGGTAAATCATTTAAAATCATTTTTTAATGATCTGTAGTTCTGTTTACGCTACTCAGGGATGGACATACTTCAAAAGTTTGTACATTTATAACAACTGAGGGGGTATGGTGAGGATATATTATGCAGCTTCAGAAGGGATATTACACAGTTTCTGTAGAAGCCACCCTGTAGCCCTCTCTGCTACCTAAAACCAGGCCATGCCAACCCACTACACCTGGTAACCATAAAAGTCTTAAATTTATTTTAAAATGCACCTTTCCACCTAGTTAGAAATACTTGTATTTGCTGTTAAGCACCAACTCATTTGAAGGAATAAAGAATTTACAATTTTAAGTATCTGGCTTATCACTATAGTGATAGTAGATAAAAGGTGTTAAGGAAGTGTTAATCTTGTGTAAGTGGAAACTGATTAGGTAATGGATGTCAAACAGGATATTATTTCACTAAATAGCTTGAATTTGAGATTGATTACCAGTGAGTAATTGCATGTCATGATTCTATGTACAGAAATACTAATACTTCTGTTATAACACAAAGATACAGAAGGCTCTGTCTACACAGGAACCAAATTTGTGGGGTGGGGGCAGTAGTGGTGGTTTTCCTTCTTTCTGCATGACTACTCTCTTTTTTTTTTCTACTTCTCAGCTCCCTGTTAAGTATTTCAGTGTGTTCATGTACTGTTATGCATATCCCAGCAGTGTGCATGTACAAATGTCTGAGTACTGACTCAACAAACAAATGCTTGTTTCTGTTGAATTAATCTAAAAACTAAACTAACCACATTGCAGCAGGAACAGAAGTTGGGAAATTCCTGGCTCCTGGAATGGATCTGTAGTACACATGAATATGTTACTGAGGGAGTGCAGAAGCATTTGATGAATATTGTGTGTAAAGAAAAGGTTTAACACAAAAATGTCTGTTCCTGGTATTCTGGCTGTTTGATTGATGGTTTAATGTTTTAATATGTAAAGCTAGAAATCCAAGTGGTTTTTGACTAAAGTAGGATTGTTTATGGCTACGATAGCTGTAAACTTCATAGTAAGGTAACAGGGTTGTTTGCAGCGTATGTCATCCTAGGTTTTGTGAAACTACTGGAAACTGTTAGATCTATCAGTAAAACTGAATCACCAGCTACCTTCTGTCTGGCCCAGTGTATGAGCACTTCTGTTGGCATACTTCCTTTCCTTGGGTAGTACATATCTTGTATCAGTGTTGCACAACTAGAAGTGTTTAGTATATTATGTCATTAAAGAGTTGTTTGTTTGAAAATCCCATTCCTCTCCAAAATAGCAATTTTGTTAGCAAAATAAAGTAATTTTTTAGGAATACTGAGAAGGTTTGCTTGCATTCCAAACCTCCTTACAGGATTCATTGCTTTGGTAAGAATTTCCAAGGCTCTAAAGACACAACATCATTTCACTAATAGCTACTTCTTTCACATATTTTTAGCTTTATGTGAAGAGGTTTGTGACTAGAAACCCTCCCACCTTCCTCAGATCAGGATGGGAGTACTGAGAATTCACTATTGAGTAAACTAAAACAAACAAACAAACCCAAAACCAAAACAAAACACCCCTCACTTCCAAACTATTGAAGGAAATTAAAAAACGGGAAGGAAATTAAACAGTTTTGAGGTATTCTGTGACTTTTGTGACTACTCACAGCTCTAACTGCAGCTGCTCAATGTCTGTGTGCAAAATACAGCCTTGATGAACGCAAGAACGCCTGAAGTGAGAGGAGCAAGGAAAATAGTATTGAGGCTGTTATCTTTAGTAGTTTCTCCCTGGCTCATTAGGCAGTTCCCACAGACTGTCCGACACTTAACCCCTCCCAGTGTTCCCTTTGTCTTCTGCCACTCCTTTGTTTTAGTTTAGTCTTCACTTGCAGTTTTGAACGTGATAAATATTATAAGGAAGAGGTAAGTCCTGAAGTTTTACATTTCTTCCTTGTAAAATATATTCAGGTCATCGTAATGATGTAGTCCCTGGTGTTTGCACATGGGAAGATGAACTTTAAAAACTCTGTTAGACAATTATTTTCCTTTCCTCAGTAAGATTCCTACATCATGATTTCACTAGGAATTTGGCAGAACTGTTTTAATGAAGTTAAAAAAGGCGAGAAAACACCCATGCAGGGCTGAAGAAAACCCCCAAACTTCTTGCTAAGTCATCACATCTTTCTAAGTATTAGCTCTTAAAAGTGAGGAGTGTACATTTAGTCCTTAACTTCATCCACCTACAAGATAAACTAATAATACTGTGATAAATATAAAAAGAAAGTAATATGTAGTACTGTGACAGTATTACAGTTTCTCTCTCGAAGATAGTTGGAGCTGTTCCCAGCTGCACTTATTAAAAAGTAAGATGGGATTTTGGTCTAGCGTATTTAATCAGTTACCTCTCACTACATTGAAAAAGGGGAATTGAGAAGTGTGTTTCTGTGTGCAGTTGCCTTCCATTTTAGAACCCCTAAAACGTTGCTATGCTTACTGACCCTTTGTACAGAAAATATAAGTTCAAGATATTTGATTCTGTGAGATACTTGAGTGCTGTGAAGTCAATCTTCCTGACCTTCAAACCTTAGGAATACTATGAACTACTCCTGATAAAGTACACAGAGGATCCCTTACAGTGGTGATAAGCTGTATGTTTACTTAGGTATCACATTACTTTCACATGTGCAGCTAAACATTTTCCCCCTTCTTCTAGTTCTACTTTAACGTGACAGGAAGTCATAATCCTGAGTTTGCCATCAGTGTGTTGCTGTTGAAGTGCTGCCTGATTCAGCACTAAGTGAATTTAGAATATAAGATTAATTTAGGATATAAGAAAGCAGAGAATTGAGTGTTTGAGAATCTTATGCAGATTACTTTTTGATAAGTTATCAAGTTTTGGGTGATATCAAAACAATTGCATGTTTTATATGAGGTAGTTGTTTTTGTTTTGCTATGTTCTCAGCTGATTTAAAGTAAGTTTTCTTCATCTGCTGCTTCAAGTATTTTACTATTTTATGAAGTACTAGACTAGGTAATGGGTAACTCCAGGAGTAGCATGAGCAAATTTACTCTGGTATTTTTTATTTTGTATTTATTCTAATACCCATTTTGGGATTTTAGCTTTTTACTTTGCAGTACAGACTGTGAAACTTCAATACCTGGTACATCTAAGAGAAGTAAAGATCTGCATTATAGTTGCAAAACCCTTCCCCTCTGTTCTGACTTTTCACATGCTAATCTTCCTGCAGTTATTGTCTGGAGAAAGTGGCTCATACCTCTCAAACCCATGGGGACTCTGAGCAGATGCCAATATGTCTATTAAATTACTGGTTGTTTTCAATCCCTCAGTACTTGTACACTTTTGGAAGGTACTTACTGGCTCCTGTCCTCAGTCCTTCAATGGGAAAGGAGAAACTACTGTGCTATGAACTCATGTGGCAATGGTAAACTGACCCACACTGGCTCACAGATCTTTAAAGTACACTTCAAGAGCTCAGGTATGTTAGCTGTTGTCTCTCTCAAGAGTTCCTTTTGGCTTGTGGTTTTTTTTAAATGGTACCAACTAAATAGCACAGTATGCAACAATTTTTAATGTATCTTTATTTCAAACTTTGTCCATATTAAACAAGGAAGGGAACAGGTGTATTTCTAAAAATCCAGAAATTGAAATAGCAGATTTAATTGTGTGCCACACGTACTCAGAAATCATACAAGCAGAAATTCTTGTATAAGGATAAAATTCACCTTGAGCTTCCTTGTCCAGGCTGAACAGTCACAGCTCTCTCAGCCTTTCCTCATAGGTCAGGTATGTCCAAGCCTTTCATCATCTTCCTGGCCCTTTGGTGGACTCAGTCCAGCATATCCGTGTCTCCCTTTTTTCCTGAGCACTGGGCCCAGCACTTCAGCAGTGTGGGGGCTGAGGAGAAGGGAGGGATCACCTGGCTGGACCTGCTGGTGATGCTCTGCCAAATGCAGCTCCAGAGGCTCTTGGCCTGCTTTGCCAAAAGGGCATGTTACTGGCTCATGGACAGCTCATCCCAGGTCATTCTCTTCCCACCCAGCCTGTCCTGATGCCTGGGTGATTCCTGCCCAAGAGCAGGAGTGGTGTTTCCTTTTGTAGAGCCACATGAGGTTCCTGTTGTCCCATTTCCTGGCCCTGGCCCACTCCCACTGCGTGGCAGTGCCCACAGCTGGCCTGCCAGCCACTCCTCCTGCTTTGTGTCATTTGCAAACTCCTCAGAGTTCAGAAATATTGGCTCCAACAATTTTTATACCAATGCCTAGTGAGAACTAGCTTTTGATACCTCTAGGCATGCTTAAAACTGCCTAAGGAGTTTGATTACTTCCTGGTCATTTTTAAGGTGGAATCTGAGCAAAATGCTTCCCCCTGCTCCTGCTCAGCACAGCAGAATAACTGCATGCAGTGATCAGAGGAAGGAATATGCCGAGTCCCAGAGAGTGAAGTAGGTTCTAACCAGTGTAGTATGGAAACTATTCTTAAAGTGTATTTCAGGACAGATTGTCTGAGAAAAGGGGAAATGTGATGTTTGAGTTATTTGAAAGCCTTCAGTTTTGGGTAGTATGCTGTGGGTTAGAGTTCAGAGGAGAATGCTGAGGGTGATTCGTGTAGTGCTGGGTATTAAGTCTCCCACTGAATACACTGTTAAAATGATGAGAACTTTGGTTAGTTAATGGGAGGATTTGCACTTAAACCAGTTGGTGTCATGTATACTGATTTCTATATTTTGGTCTTAGTCTTTATGCTTTTATGTTTAACCTGAGCCACAAAATGATTGGCAAGTTGCTTTGATTAGTTTGTCAACTAGATGAAAGTAACGTTTTAAATTAATCTATAAGAGGCCATTGAATCACAGACCACAGTTAGCTGTGATTATGCTTTATGTTATTCTGCTAAATAGATAAAGATAATTTTGATGATACCATGTGCTTATCACTATGAAGTTCAGTTGGGGTTTTTTACGCTATCATATGAATTCCGCATTATAGTTGTATTCCAGAGATCCCCTTCAACTTTGATTACTTTCCTGTGAAAAAATTGATCATTGATCCCCTAATTATTATATATATATCTCATCCAGTAAAAGCACAAAAATGGGACTGGCTATTTTACTCTTCTTAAAAACAACAAAGGAAAGAAGAAGTAGGGGCAGAGGTGGTTAAGAGTTCTCTTTCTTCCATGCAAGTGCAGGGAACATAGGCAAAACAGTTGATGATGGAGTTGGCTTTTTCTGCACCAATATGTTAACTATTTTCTTTGGCTGCATTTACACTGAATGCCATGCAGGGCAGTGGCTGTCCATCAAGTTATTGTGGCCACAATGATGCTTGTCTGAGTAGTCTCCGTGCTTAGCTTGAATCAAGCAATTTGATCCAGCTCTTTTCAGTCTGGCCTTTGGCCCATGATTGAATACTAAGCTTTAACCAAACAATTGTATTTAGTACCCGTGTTTCAAGGCATGAGAGGGTGGTCAGGGCAGAACATAAGGTAGAGATTTCAGACTAGCTAAAATCTGTAATTCACTTTGCTCTAATGTGAACTTTTCATGCAGCTTTGCTATAAATGACAGCATTGAAGCTTCCTATAGTAGCAATTCTGAATTATAATGGGAAGGTGGAATCAAACTCTGAATTTATAAAGTATCATCATAAAGATAGACATCACTAACCAGATTGCTAGAGCAGAATCACTTCCCTATTACTGTTGTGCATACTTACACTATACAAAGTTACACTGGACAAATGCATAAAGTTTTTGCCCTTTGAGTTCATGTTTGGGGTTCCTTTGGTGTGGTGTTTTATAAAATCTCATCTCATTCAACCAACTTCTGAACAGTTTTTACAATTTCTGCCCCTCTCATGAAAAAAGAAAATCTGGCTTGCACTGTGTGAATGATAATGGAGTGTGAGATAAAGGAGTCCCATTTAGGACAGAGAGTGATGGGAATGTTGTGAAGCCAATGCCAATGGACAGGCCAGTGCGGATGGATTCCACAGAAGGGTAGGAATCCTCCTGTTTTTTGAGTAATCCAGTTGGAAAGCGCAGGCCTGGCTAAGAAAAACACTTCCCCCCTTGTTGCAGCCGTGCTGAGCTGTCCTTCCCCAGCGCAGCCAGGAGCAGTGAGCGCTCGGGGGCCGATGGGGCCAGGCCTGCCCGGCTGTGTCAGGTCACTGGGCTGTTGGCAACTACACAAACCCCAGGGTATAACTCTGCTGCAGTGAGGACTGGCTCGGATTTGAGGAAATAAGTGCAGCTGTGCATCAGTACAGGGTTTTGTCCCCACAAATTGGCTTTGCTCACAGTTGCGTGACAAGATGAGAAGCAGCTTTATTGCATCTGTTTGTCTTCTTCAGGCTTTTTGACTGGCACAAATCGGAAGCTGGGTCTGTTATGCATTTCTTTTTCTCTGGGGTGGTACTCATTAGCTAGTTGGGAAAGAAGAGCTTAACCTAGATTATTAATATAATACACTAAATTTAAAACCTCAGAACATGTTAAAATTATCTGTATTGAGGTCATATGTGTTCTTCATCCTGAACTCCTTAATCTTAAGTGTGCATTCATGCGCAACAACTTCTTAAGTAACTCATCAATTAAATAGACTTTTGGCCAAACTAAATTACCCATTTGTACAGCAGAAATATATTAGTCATTCTGGATTTAAGCTGGAGTGTGGTTGAACTGTGGCCAAACATACCATTTTGTCTCCCATGTCTAGATTTCAGCTCTGAATTACTAGTAATTTGTGGCTTTGAAACATTGCCAGATGTTAACACTTACAAAAGACTTCCTGACAGTGTAAATTAAAACAGAAGAATCTTCTCTTTTCTGCCATGTAGGTTTGAAGTTTGTTTTCTAAGAACACAGCAGTGTCGTTTTCATCTCAGAACGTAAAGCAGTTAACAGCTTTTCTAACTGTTCATGCTGGGACACAAATGCACATGTGCATGAGGTGGCTGATGCAGAGATGAAGTGTAAGCTGTTACTCCTAATGAGTGCAGTTACAAGAACACCTAGGGGGAAGGTACCATGAGGTGACAGGTCGGTCCTTATATAAATGATCATGAAATACCAAGGCAGTGTGAATAATTACCTAACAGCAAACCTTCAGAGGAAAACAAAGGAGCTTCTGAACAAAACTAAGTGTATTTTCACACTTGTGTAGGCTTACTAACCAAACTGAAGGGAGCTACACTGAATTTATGTCGAATAGCAGCAGTATAAAGCGGTCCCTGTGAAATAACAATCTTTAGAGTCACATGAATTTTCATTCCTTTATTACTGTGTCTTTATGTTAGTTGCCAAACAACTTGTGGCATTTTCCTAAATAGGAAGCATGCAGCACCTAACGTGTTGCCTGTCCAGCTAAGAAGAACTACTGCTTTTAACTTATTTTCCTAAGTATTGAATGTTACAGTAAATTGATTGTCCCCTGCTGTAGTACCTGCATTTTCCAGGTTGACTCACTTCACTTCTTTACATTTTATTTATGTTGACTTACTGCTTGTCCTTTCCCTAGTGTGACGATGGATCCACTTACTGAAAGAAGAAATAAATTATTTTTACCTGTTAATTTTTCTTTGAAGAAGTGTGCTTCCTAATCCAGGCTTCCCTGGAAGACTTACAAAGTAAGAAGGATATGACTTTAAAATCCCCAGCTGTTCCTTTTTTTTTCTTTTTTTGTTTTTATTTTATGTGTGTGTGTGTGCTTTTGAGTTATTTTAATTTATTTTTAAATTAACCTTTATTATAATTTCTCATGTAAATTTTCCTTTTGGAGAAAAGACTCCTGAGACTTCAGCTGCTTTCTTTTGGACAGTCCCAGACAGAACATTTTGACACTGTTTTTGTTTCTCAGTAAAACATAAGAACACTTACTTGTTTGTTATAACAGTTTTGGACATGCTGCTTCAGAGAAAAGAAATTAGGTGTATCATTTCTGTTGTTAAATTACTGTCTTGTCTTTGGTTACCCTTGATTATCTCTAGGAAGAAAAATCTTTTTTTAGAGCTATGTTATGGTACACTTTTAGCAATGTAAATTTTCGAGTGTAAGCAGCTGGTGAAATATCTTTTTTACAGGTTACATGTCTTGCCTGTGACAATAAGTCAAACACCATAGAACCTTTCTGGGACCTGTCCCTGGAGTTTCCTGAGAGGTATCACTGCAATGGCAAGGAAATGTCGTCTCAGTATCCATGTCTGCTGACAGAAATGCTGGCCAAGTTTACAGAAACTGAAGCTTTGGAAGGAAAGATATATGCATGTGATCAGTGCAACAGTGAGTAAAGGCAGTATGTACTCATGCATACGTTCTCTGTGTAAAATATAAACTGACAGTGCAAATATAGAAGTCTTAAAAGTATCTTGCAAACAAAGACCTTCTTCTTCTGTCCTGGTGTGGTCACTTGACAGCTGTTACTTGCCCCTTAGAAGATTAAATTGTTCAAAAGATGTTTTGAAGCGTGATGCTTCATTGAGCTACAGTTTCATGACACACTAACAGGGTTTCTAATACTCCCAGCTGAAGAAGCCATCACCTTTTTAAATTAAGGTGACTAATGTGACCATGAGCATTTTTTACTTGCATCGTAAAATAATTATTGCAAAACTGCTCTCAGAGCGTATCCTTTTTAAGGAGGCACATACCACAGATATTTAGGTCCACACTAATTCTGTGGATAAATCTTAGACTGAAATACAAGGCTGTTACCGAGATTTGTATTGTGTAACTGTGTGTTTGACCTCAGAAAAACGAAGGAAGTTTTCTTCTAAACCAGTTATACTCACAGAAGCTCAGAAGCAGCTTATGGTGTGTCGACTACCTCAGGTTCTCAGATTACACCTTAAACGGTTTAGGTAAGTAGTACCACAACAAAAAGTGTTACAAACTGACAGATTCAGTCTTGTTCTGCCATTGCTTAGGATCAATGTTTTTCAGCATCAGTTTCATTTCCCTTTACTAGTATGGCGAGAAATAGTTACTGGAAACTTCTTTTTCTTGTTCACTTGAAACATCAGTAAAATATGTTATAAGTAGGGAATTAACTTTTGTGATTTCAGATACTTGCTGCTTTAGTACCAAAATGATTTCATCCTTTTTTTCAGTCAAAACTTACTAACCTTGCTCTGAACTCTATTAGTAAAAATTAATCTTGTGATACATTGAGGTAGAGTAGGATGCTCATAACCACTAATGCACAAACCTGGACTGTACTCAGTGGAAGTCTCAGATAACCTTCCTATAACCAAACACATAAATACAGTTAGCCTCAGAGTAGGGAAGTGGATGTTGCATCTCAGTGAACTCTTAGCCCACACATCAGTATGTCTGTCCCTTGTACAAAGGAAACTTAAAATGAGATAGAATAAATGAGAAATACCAAAGAGGTATCATAGGTGGGAAATACTTCCCACTCATCATTGCACAGATCTGAAGATGGATGTTTCAGAAGATGAGAACAGTAGGTACCATAGACACATTTAAAAGGCCTTGAAATAAAGAAGTGAAAGAGAAAGCCTAGAAAAAAATCACTAGCATTTATTTTGTGCACAGGATTATAGTGAAAATATTATGTTATGTTAAAACATAATTCAGAATGCTGTGCTCTTTCTTCAAAAAACGTGTAAGTTTTCATTTGATTTAACTTCCCAGGTGGTCAGGACGCAATCACCGTGAGAAGATTGGCGTACATGTTAGTTTTGATCAAATACTAAACATGGAGCCTTACTGCTGCAGGGAATCCCTCAAGTCTCTGCTGCCTGACTGCTTCATCTATGACCTCTCTGCTGTGGTAATGCATCACGGGAAGGGATTTGGCTCAGGGCACTACACTGCCTACTGCTACAATTCAGAAGGAGGTAGGAGCCAGCTGGGAAATGAGCAGGGAGGGAGAAAGGGGTGTTCCTAATTCTAAACTGATAGAGTTTAGACTGTCTTTTCTCAAAAGCAAAAGGGAATCACTTGGGGCTGATCTGCCTGGGACAGAAGTGCAGCTCTCTGTAGACCAACAGTTCAGTTTTTGTATTGGCTTGTTAAATGTGTTCGTGCTATAAACTCTCTTGTAAATCTGAGGAAGCTAAGCTGGGCTTTTAAAACATTGAGGCAAGTAAACCAGATCAACTGAAACAGTTCATTATTTGTATACAATTCATTAAATGGGACTGAACACTAATTAATTATTAAATATTATGCAATTACTTAAAATCAGCATGCTGATGACTTTTTTTCTGCTATATTTCCTTATTGTAGGATTTTGGGTACACTGCAATGATTCGAAACTCAACATGTGCACTATGGAAGAAGTATGCAAGGCTCAAGCCTACATTTTATTTTACAGCCAACGACTTACTCAGGCAAATGGACATGGTAGAGTCCCCTGTCCTAGCACAGCTGAAAGTCAGCAGCACACAGAATTAGCTGGCTGTTCCATGGACAACAGTAGCAGCTAATCCAAAGCCAGTTAACTGTGTGTATGGTAAAGGTTTAAATTGTCATAACTATGTATTTTTAAAAGGAAGTACAGTATTGTACGTTATCAATGTTTATATAGTTTTGTATTAGTTGAAGTACTCTTTACAATGGTTAGTAAAAGTTTTTATTGACAATAAGTAACTTTCTAAGTACCTAGAATTTCAATACAGCTATTTTTTTAAGGAAGAGATTGCTATGTGCATTTAACTTTTACCTCAGGCTATTTTTTTAAGCTGGTTTTGTATTTTGATAATATTTTTGAATTGGTTTAGGAAACTTAATTCAATGGACAACTGATATTTTCCTGGTTAATTTTCTGTATATGCTTGTGTACATTTTATAGTATAGTTCTAATGATACCGTGATTCTTACTGTCTTACAGGATTGCTACTAGGTCCTAGAATATTGACATTCACCAGCAAGGAATGTTAAAACATATCAGATAGTAAATGAATTTTTTGTAGGCAACTTTCTATGAAATTATTTTGCAAGCTTGAATGGCTATATTAAAGATACGTTGATAGAATTTCTTAAAATTTGAACCTGAGGCAATAGAGCATGAAGTCATTTTCATGTAAGTATGTAAGAGGAGTGTTTAATAACACAAGAATGTATCTTTACCACGACTTGCATGTTTTAGCCTTAACAAACCTGACAGCTTAAAACTCAAGTGCCAAATTCAAAGTAATTTAACAACCAGGGGCTTTTTTATTCCAAAAACGTAAAAATCTTTCTTAAACAAATAAGCAAAAAACTCAGTAACCCCCCAACAACAAAACCACATTCACTCTCACCCCACTGTCATTGTTGCAAGAACAGTAGCATCCCTTTTCTTAAATTGGTGTAGCAAGCATTGTCTGTCTCAGTCATCCCTTAACAAACAACTGATGTAAAGCAGCTGCAATGTTTGCATGAAAGCATTCTCAGTCTGGTTTCATTGCCCACAACTGCTGTACCTTATACTATGTGGTCCTACCACTAGCATTAACAGAACTGTGCAGTGAGGAGAATTGAACAAGCAGGAATTATCAATCCTCCACCTACAGTAGTTAATGCCAATGAAATTTTAATTGTGAAGTAATTTTGCATCAGTCCTATGCAAATTGTTACCTCATCTTCTGCAAAGTTTATACCTCAATAAAATACCTTGATGTGGACAGAAAAGCATGCGTGTACTGGAATTAATTCCTACATTATCATTACATTTTTAAAAATTTATTTTTAGATTTTGTCTAACAGGGGTTAAGGCATTAACCATAAAACTGCTTTGGCCATCTGTCAGTGATTTAACAGCTGGTTTTATTAATGACTTTTTCTATCATTTCTGTTTCTGAAAGGTGCCATATTGTAGCAAGCACATAGCAACCTCAGATCTCAAAGGTCTTGGTCTTGTGCTCATCCTGATTAAGTATGCTGAACAGTTCAGGTGTTGGTTTGGGGTTTTTTTTGGTTGGTTGGGGTTTTTGTGGTTTGTTTGGGGTTTTTTTTTAGCCAAAAGCCACCTGCTGAAGTGAGTGATCTGACAAATGTACTTGTTATAGCTGTTCAGTCTTTCAAATACTTTCCTCTGCTGTCCTTGCTGGTGAGGAAATGAATGTAATTTAAACATTTTGTTCTACTTACAGGTAGTTCAGAAAATTTGCCTTTCAGGCTTCTGATACTTTTTCTTCCTCCAATCTCATCTCTTAGGAGTCTTCAGAGACTCAAGCATTAAGGGAAGTCTGTCCTTGGACTTGTAGAGAGCAACTTGGGTGTGAGTTCATTAGTCTCAATCATCACTATTAAGCACATACTCAAGTCCCTTAGAAGGAATCTTACCATGCCATCTTTACTAGGAAGATTGCCTAGGCTGTGCTTACAGCTATTCCCCTGCATTGCAGCAAAGATTGCTAAGTCTCAAGGCTTTCTCTGAAAGACATCATTAGCTCTGCAAAAGCAAATCCAGCTTTCTTCCCATTGCTGCTCTCAGGTAGAACAAGAGAAGGGAAGGAGAAAGAGAGAGTTCGAGTCGTCTTAATTGAGGCAGTGGGGAGGGTAGAGATGATTAGTGCAGTCCACCAGAAGGATGAGCTAAGTCAGGTGCTCTTCCCCACAGCTTCTGCTTCAGTTCTTAATACTTCACTAGTTCACGTGGTAGCTCTGCACCCTTTAACCAGATTAAGGCATGAGGCTGATGGCCTCCTTTGCCATAAGGGCACGTTACTGGCTCATGGACAGCTCGTCCCCCAGGTCCTTCTGGGGAGCTGCTTCCCACCCAGCCTGTCCTAGTGCCTGGGGTGATTCCTGCCCAGGAGTAGGACTGCTGATTCCCTTTGTAGAGCTGCATGACATTCCTCATGTCTCATTTCCTGGACTGTCCTGCTTCCCTTGTGTGGCAGTGCCCCCAGCCGGCCTACCAGCCACTGCTCCTGTTTTGTGTCACCTGCAAACTTGCTGAGAGATCACAGGGATGCAGCACACAGGCTCCAGCAGCCTCACCTGAAACTGAAAAATAGTAAGTTTCAGCCCCAGGTGGTAATTGATTTATGCATCCTGACAGCACAGGCCTTTACTACTAGAGAAGAGTGAAGAAGGCTTCTATAGAGCCCTCTCCCATTTAAGGGATTCAGAGATTTAGCCTTGCTGAAAGAAAAAAAAATGGTAGTAGTTTCAAAAACTGGGGACACAGACACTTCAAAAACAACTAGGCAAAAAATTTACTGTTCATCTAAACTGCTGACTAGCCTACACAGCTTTTGGGTGTTTTCCTAAAACCCTGCACCTTTGTAGAAGAAGGGAGATGTAACCATCAGTAGAAATGCAAAGCTAAAATGAGTATGACTGAGTTATGAGTTGAGTGCTTCTCATGGCAAAAACAAAAGTCAAAAATTGCAAAAGAGTCACAGCAGACTTGTCTATTTTTTCTTTTACTTTAAAAATACTGAAATATTCAGAATTATAAAAACAGGAAAGCCTCTTAATCCTTGTAGAAAAAAATAGTTCTGCGTAAGTCTTAAAAACGATACCCTGCTTCAAAGCATGCCATACGTTTCTTGAGTTACATGGTCTTTATCTCTAAACACACCTTTGTGGAATTGTTTGGGAAAAGCATTATTCTGTGAATGACTGAGGAAAATATACTGCCCACCTCCCATTCCGGACAGTTGACTGATATTCCACAGAAGGCTGAGTACCAACAGTGCATAATCCTGGGAAATGAGTAACAATGGAAAGCCTTACTGTTTTTGTTTGGGTTTTTTTTTGAAGTAGGATTTGGCAAAATTCCTTTATCTCCACACCACCAGCTGTAAAAATCAAATTAATAAATTCCAGTTATGTTTACACACCCCATCATTAAGTTTCCATACCATCTGTGTTTTTGTGCTGTTCTGAAATACAAATAGTATTTTGATACACTGAAGTGAACATGACACAATCACGTGGAAAGATGCAGCAGCAGTTTTCTTGCTTTAACAGGAACTTCACTTGCCTCCCCCACGCCCCATTTCAGCCTCCTCTTCGAAATGTTATGGTTATACTCACCCTTAAAACACCTGCAAGCCAGGTGGCTACACAGCAGCTTCCCCAAAGCCAGTGCTAGAACTGGTTTGTTATGTCACAAGCTAGAGTCTGGAGTAGAAGAGTACATTCAGGGGATAGTCCTTACAAACGCTACTTAGCACCAAGTTTATTTCCATTTTTTAATGAAATCTGCCACTAAAAAGGAAAACCCTGATCTTTCTTGTAAGGTGGCAATTCTTAGCCAAAATGTGAAGTGCTATAAACTCCCAAGAAAATCTAGCATCAGTGCAAAAGCAGAAAAACAGTTTAAAAAGGAAACCTGTGACTCTGAACACTATTGCCTCTTCAATAAAAGCAGCTGAATCTGGCTTTTAGGTGAAAAATCCCTGTAGTTTCAGCAAGTTTTTATTTTCCACAAAGTACCCAAGCAACAGCAGCTTTCACAAACATAAATGAGCAAACCCATCCCTCCATGCAAAACTTGTACTTCATGGCTGGCCATGTTTGTTTTACTCAGCAGCCCTGTCGTACCCACATCTAAGAGGAGAAGCATGTTAGTTAAGTCTAAAGTCAGTCACCTGGTTAGGAAAGTCCTTAGGCCATACCTTCATCAAAAGGACACTCAAGGTCAAGCTGTACATGCTCTAATGATGCGTCTCATAAGGTCTGTGTGAAAGAATAACCCTGCCCAGTGGCTTCTGAACTCTGGCACCTAATAATCTCTACAAAAACTATCACTGTTTCTGGTCTTGCATGTACAAGAAACAAGATGATGCCATCTTCTGGGTATTTGAAAGCAGACTTCTACATCTGGCTCAAAAGTCTTTTGGTAAACTTGATTTTGTTAAGCGACAAGAGAGTATGGTTCACTTATCAAGACAGCATGGCCAGGACTTTTAACACTTACAGCAACAGGAAAAGGCAGCCTGAAGAGCATGAAAGCAGTAAGAAATTTGTTTATTTTAAGGAGATAGAAATAGGGCTTGTCTTTTATACTGCTGGGCAGGAGGATGCAGGAGGGGCAGCAGCACAGGACACTCATATCCAGATCCACCCAGTTAAATTTACAGGCAATAATCACGCTCTGCAAGTATTTTTCTGAGTCATTTCCACTACAACTTGTTACGCATGATTATCAGCCTCCTCATGTGAACTAACAAACACCCAGCAAGTTAAAAAGTTGAGGCCACAGTCCAAACTAGTTCTGCTAGTCTTGGTCTGTTATATTCAGGTGAAAAAAAAAAAAGACAAAGGGAAGAAACCACATAACTGATCTGTAAAACCAAATGTTTTTAAAGTAATAATCAGTGAAGTTCAGAGAAAGCCTTAAGCTGTAGAAACAACAGCAAGTGCCACTGAGCCACTACTGAACAGGCACTTTCTAGAGAGAAAAGTCTGGAAATTGCAGATAAGCAGGCAAGAACTGAAACAGATTTGCCTTGCTGGTTTCTAGCAGACTTTGTACAAAAATAGGTGAGCTGGAAGCCAGCCAGGCTACAAGAACCTGCTCGTATCACGTCAAGAAGTGCAGAAGAGTATGGTCTTGTTAGCATAAATAAAAATAGCAGCAGCAATGTACCCAGCAACCCCACTCACCACAGATTCTTTCAAGTGCCAGCTTTTACTTTGCAATGCACAAGCACCTACACTAGCTGCTGTTTCTTGGGAAGCTGAGACACACATAACCACACAGCTGCATACATTAAAATTCATTGCTGGGATGCCAAGACTCCCAAAGAGCAACAGCAGAGATACACATTTCAGTATCCCATTTCATCCATTTCTGCAAGTTTAAACAATTCTTGTAACTGGGGGAAAAAACCCACCAACGTCTATTATTTTTAAACTGCAGGCAGTACATGACACTGCTCCCCTCTACACTGCAGCTCACATATTCAGGTTTTAAAGGACAAAAATACAGCTTTTACCCAAAGATAGAGGAGAAAAGAACTCGTATTTCTGAGATAGTGTGAACTTCTAGAGACAGGCTGTGACTATAAAGGAGCAGGTGAAATGTTTCTGTTTCCTAAGCACTTATGTTTAAGGCACTGTTATCGACCTATTAACAGAGCTGTCATTGTTATCACCAGTAACTACGGAAAATTTTAATATGCAAGTAATGAGGTAAAGTTACAGCACTGGAAGACATATTGCATCTAGGCCTGCAGAGCCATGGGATTTAGTTTACTTTACAAATGAGGTTCAACAGTCAGATTTCACTGCAGCAGGAAGACCGATAATGACTTGTTATGTCAAGAAAACATCAAATACTCCAGATTATTCTGCCTGCACAAAGTAACTTTTAACACTCCAAAATAAATTGTCTTCCTTGCCCCCACCACTTGTGCAATCAAATGTGAACTTCAAAGAGACAGGGAATCACATGAAATTTGACTCTCTGCAAGAGGCCTTGCCAATGGCAGAGATTATGTAGGGACATTGACTAAAATTGAGCTGACCTCAGCCCAAAGTTGCATGTTGATGCCACCAGCAACAGAGACCACCAACTGCATTTGACACGTTCTCCTACAGCTGAAGTCTAAACTGAAGACTGGCACACTCACAACCTTTACCACACACCTTTACTGTAGTTGTCACATTTTGTCCTGTAAAGGACAAAATTGCCCTGTATCCCAGCCCTGACAAGACTATTTAAACAAGCACGAAAGGCCAAGTTTCATATAAAGGGATAGACAAGGTCCAGTTTCAAGACAAGAAATGGCAAATCAAGTTTGTAAAATATTTAATAGAGCAGTTTCCCAGTGGACTCCTGACCAGAATCATAACCAGACTTCTAAAAAGTATATATATTTTCAGATCTGAAAATTTATCTTTATTTTTTACAAAATGGATTCCAGGAAGTTTAAAAGGCAATATCATAGAGGACTGGGGCGCAGAAATCAGGTGTAGTCATTCAAAGCATTCAAGTAGGAATATGGTCATATAAATATTTGAAAAGCATCTTTTATCATAAATGTTCAGAACAAAATGTATAACTCATTCCAAACTAAAAATTGAGCTTTATAGCACGTATTTCCCTGAACAGAAAAAATAAGTAACTTTGGAAATATTTCTAAAGGCCTGAAAGCTTTTTTCCATGGTTAGTTACAATTAGAAGACTTGCCTTAAGATTAAATTCCTTCCTTTCCAAATACGGAAAGTATTAACATCAGTCCACTGTTAAAACAGACGATGTGTTGCAAATTAATTCTGGTATAGTATGTTCCAGGAGAGCCTAGAGTATCGAGGTGCTGAGGTGGCTGTGAGTTAGTAGTCATCCCCCCTGCTCACCACCTCCTTGCAGGTGGGGCGCAGCAGGATGGTGTGCTCGAACTGCGCCGTGTAGGAGCCCTTGATGTCGCACAGGGGCGGGTAGGGGTCCACGATGCCCAGGTCGCACAGGTTCTTCAGCGCCATCAGGTATTTGCTCTCCCCCAGGCGATCCAGCCACCGGCGGCAGAAGGCAAGAGTACCAAAGTTCTCGTTGATGACGTTCAGCAAGTGTTTCGCTCGTGGAAGCCTTGAAGGAAAAAACACAAACAAGAACGTGTTTGAGAAGGAAGAGGTATGGCCAGCAAGCACCACAGAAATAAAACACACCAATTGAGAATAAGGTTAGATTGCAAAGTCTTTGCAGACTGCCTAGACTCGGGGCATCTTTCTATATCAATTTAGAAAATAAAGTGCATTCCCCTCCTGCAAACAGATAGCCTTCAAAACAGATTGTGAACCTACCTGCAAGCTGAACTAAACATAGAAACAGGAATCATTCTCTTAAAAAATAAAAGGGCATTTCATTTTATAAAGAAAATCAGAATTCTTCTTGATCCACAGTGGTTGGTAATCTGAACTAATTTTGGCAGAAGTCTGGTTGTTTAAAATGCTGAGTTTTCACTTCTGAAGTCAAATACTCAGTAAGCTTTTTATTCATACTTCTTACAATATACAGGCATAAAAAATATGTATTTATAGATCTACTAAGAACTAGGCTTATTTGCAGTCAAGCAGCTTGTGATCCTTAGGCTAATTCTTCCCATCCTCTCTCTTTCACATTCCTAGTATGTGCTATGGAGAAGCAACTCTGCCTGCTGTTTCCAACCAGAGTAGCCTTTGCTTTAGACAATATGCTGCACTCCTAGAAATGCCAAAATGCAAACCCAGTGAAACAAAAAATGAGTAATTTCTTCATTTTACAGCAATGCATGAAAACAAAAACTCAAAACTCTCAAAATATCCATAAAATAAAACAGACGGCACAAATACCTTGAATATATTCTGGGAAAAGCAGTAAGACAAAGACTGACACACAACCACAGTACAGATATTGACTGAAAAAACCCACTATACATTTAATATACAGGTGAATACAAAAATATAATCTATATATTATTAATTATTAAAAAACTAATGGTAGGAAGATGGTTTAAAAACCAATATAAAATTCTGAAAACATATTTTCTCCATTTTCAGTTTCTTTAAAATAATTCTGTGTGGTTCCAGATTTACAATCAGAATGTGTTTTACAACAATATTGCTAGTACTGCCCTTTGAGTCTTCTGACAGCCTGGTTACTTAGTGAAGAGCATGCATTGCATCAAATTTGAATCCTTAGGGGGTGGTAGCTCTATCAAAATATACCAACAAAAATCCAACCTTATTGGCACATGCCCAACATCGAAGTTCTTCATATAATGAGAACACTCCATATCATCATGAACAACGCCTTTTCCTGTGCTACCGAAGGTCTCTATAGCATACACTTCACCTTCCTAAGGAGAGAAAAAAGGAACATGTTGCAATATGAAATGTGACATTGTGTCATTATGAGACAACATCTCAGTATTACCACTTCTGAATACAAGTAATTAAATGTGAATTACAAGTAAATCAATGTAGAAAAAAATGCAGCATGGAGATGTCACACATTAGAGCTCCAGATATCTCCAAATCACCAACTACTTACATTAGTACCATGTTATTTCAAGCCAGAAGCATCAGCATGTTTCTAGTCACAATTTCTCAAAGTCTTTGCAGTTAAAACATTGTCAAGGCATACATCTAACACAGCTAAGAAACTGTATTTGCTAACTGGAAGTACTTCTCCTGTACTATTCACATGTAAGTCCTAGGAAATGTATAGTTTAGACATAGCAAATAGATGTTGATTACAGACACTTGCTGCACTGATGAACTTCCTGCCCAATTTCTGCAAGAATTTTCTGGTAACAGGTGCTAGTATATACCCTTAACCTGCTCATTTCCATTCCACAAGATTAATTTCTTCAAGAAATGAAGATGATATATATCTGCAAGGGCATTTCAAAATTCTAGCCCAGAACATTCTGAAATGCCATTATACAAACTCATTTCTGCCAAGTGCATTCACACATCCTTAACGGCAAGACTGTGACAAGGACTTAACAAGCCAGGGCATCAAACACTGATGGACACCATGAGTTGCATTGTTCAGTTTATTAAGCTACTTTTAAAGTCACAAGCCCAAAATAAGAAGCCATATGAAAAGCAGTACCACAGGCTTCAAATTCAAGACAAACTCTTGAAGATGTCCCTGAATAGTCAACTGACTCATTAAAAAAACACAAACCCTCAAAAACCCACACACAGTGCTGCCACAAGATTCACTTAACACCCACTTTTTTTGAATAAGGATCATCAGAGGCCTCTGTTAGTCACAAAAAACTCATTGGATTGCAGTTTCATACTATAATTAGACCAGTACAGTAAGTAAGACCTTGGCTATGCTCCACATTCTTCATTGGCAAAACTCACTGTGTTTAATGATGTAGGATTGTGTCCTAAGTAACCTACAGAAGCTGAAGAAATTAAAAAATGTCTTCTCCCCAAAACCAAACCATTAACTAAGTCAAACTAAGACGAACACACTAGTTCTTCTATCTTCCTTTTCCAATACTCTTAATCCCTTTGCACAGTCCTATAGATAAGGTGCTAGTTAAAACGTTGTCTTTTTGTGCACATCTAGGTCAACAACTATGATACAAGTTTTGGGTGATGAGAGTGAGCCTACCTCAAAAAACAATCCTGTCCAGACCACACCTCTGCCTATTCAGCTCTTACAAGTCTTATTTACCCTGACAGACTTACTGGTGATCATTAGCGATGAGGCTTAGAATGAAATCAAAAGCTTCTTATCTCACCATCCATCTTTTAAATAAGCCTTATCTCATTAGAACAAAAGCTTCTGTGAAAATGGTGGCTAAATCTCAGGTTCCATGTTTGATTACTGCCTTCCCAATTGGTAGTTCGTCACATCATGTACAGCCACTGCCCTTCCCCTGCTCCAACAGGCTATCCAAACAACATCTTTCAACTAGCCTCTCACATTAACTACAAATACACTTAATTGTTTTGTATCTGTAGGGAAAAACTGCACTGGAAGCTTTTCAATAAAGATACTATCTCTAACAGTACTCACAAAAAGTTATCCAAAGCTACACTACAGATGTATTGATCAAGAATTACCTGAGCAAGAGAAGATTTCATTACAGAATAAACAAACAATGAGTATGAATGACCTGCAAGTCCAAACACCTTTCAGGAAAACTCTGATTTCCTGAATTCCAGTTCACCCCTAAGTATGAATTTCTGTCCTTTTTCATGCTCCTAAATGCAACGTTCCAAGACTCCATTGAAATAACATACACACTGAGAAATAAACACGCAGGAGTTTCAGGAAGCATTACTACAACCATTCAGATTTCAACAGTGGTGGGTTTCTTTTGGGTTTTTTTTGTTTGGTAGTTTGCTTTTTAAATAGCAGGGTTCTAAGGCTTCAGTTTCACAAAGTGTTAGATACCTGAACACTTCAGGGCTAAAATGAAGAAGACACTGAGATAAAACTGCTCCTTCACAATAGCACTACACAGTGCAGCAGTTATTGCGCCGCAATTATTCACCACGATCACAAAAACTACAAAGTGAAAGTGCACAGGAAATACTATTCTTGCAGTGACACTGGGGAAATTTAACAGAAAGATTAAAGAACTCAACTTACCTCCATTCTTGTGGCTTCTCCTCCTTTCACAATGGGTACCGTTTTTCCAGCATGTATCCTATACGGCCCAATGGAGTGTCCATTCAAATTGCGAATTGGCTTCACTTTGGAAGAAAACATTAATATTACAGACAATTTCCCAACAAATGGTAAACCCTTTAAGGCAATTTCGTTTGTTAGCCCATATTAAAAGTACAATAGTGACCCATTGCATAGGAACTAAACACAGAACTACCCATGCATCTTGTACAAACACCAGCCAAGACACTGGTTAGTTTTGTATGCTTTAGCAAAGCTTCATTACTAGAGAGCAACAACTCCAACAGTAAGAAAAGCTTATTAATAAAGCCAAACAGCAAGTATCAAATTATCTGCACAGATATATTTATGCAAGATTCGTACCATACCTCTAGCAGAAAAGTCTCTTCAATATCATATGTCAAAATCAGTATCTGTACAAATTTATATACAGATACTTCTAAAACAACTATTCATACATAAAGAAAGGAACTTGCCTTGGTATGTTTTGCCGTCAATTTCAACTTCATAGGACTCCATAACTTCCTGTATGGCCTCTCCCACATCACAGAGACGTACATCTATTCCAGCACACTGAAAATAAAGTGCAAATATAAATGAAAAGTAATCACAACATTTTCTGAAAAAGACTTTGTAAATTACTTACATAATGATCATACCTTTATTCCAGTATTTGTGGCATCCTTTACTGCTTGTAATAGTCTGTCATATTTTGGATTGAACGTGACTGTAAAAGCACAGTCAATAATACGACCTGAAATGAGCAGAACTTAGTTAGCTTTGTAGTCTTTGCATTGAAGAATGTTCTCAAGGTTTTAATTAATGAATGAAAACTAACCACTAATATGTGTTCCAAAATCTATTTTGCAAATATCATTGTATTGCAGGACTGTAGGATCTCCAGCATTGGGAGTGTAGTGGGCAGCACAATTATTCAGAGAACACCCCGTAGGAAATGCAAGACCTGCATTTAAGCCATTTTCCTTTATCAGCTTACGTGAGCAGTCTTCTAGTTTCTCACTAAAAGGCAGATAGGAGGAAGAAGGAAAAAAAAAAAGAACAGAACAGCTGTTGTTAGTATTTCTTATGATGACTTCAAATAAATCAACACAAGAACAAAAACTCAGAAAACTATTAAAGCAAATGTTTTCATGTCAAATCAAACTATTTGTATGCTAAGTAGGCAGACAACCCAAGGCTGAAAAACATAAGCACAATGTAATGATCTTCAGTTCTTTGTGTTGTTTTCTCTACCCTTTCTTGGGCAAAAATGAGTTCTTCTCTAGTGTTTTTAATCTAAGCTTAAAATATTTTTCCATTACAAGCTACATTTAACCCATTCTTCCTGACCAGCAGAGGTTAGACAACCAGAGTTTAGGCAAATTAAATGCATTCTTTACAATTACTGTGATTTAAAAGGAGGTGGGGAAAAGGTGATAAAGCCTCTTATTTATTAAGAAAAGTTTGATTATAAAAGGACTTTTTAAAAAAATTTGAGTGATAACCATGATAAAACTTTGTGAGACTAGCACTTGTTTTTGGGTTTTGTCTAATCTCAAGATGCAAGCTACTGCAAATCCTCAAATACGTGTCCACCAGTGCATTCTCCTTCAGTGTCCATGAATGAGCTAAACTGCAGCTCACTGCAGTGCACCATACTCTGATTTTAAGAAAGCCAGACAAATATGAAACAAGAGAGCGCATTTGAATCAGGAAGGCCCCACAGCCTGAGGTACTTTAGGAAGAATAGTCGTGTTTTGAGAAAATGACCGCTTAGAACAGTCAAAATGTCTTAATTCACTATGACAGATTTGTTTCACCCAGACCAGTGAGCTGTCTTTCTTCTACTTTCCCCCATGGTATATTAGTCTTTCTGTTATCCTTGCACAGTTACCTGGGGGATCAGCTCTCATTAGCTTTCTTACTATCCTACTCTTGTCAGCACAGTCCTCAGTCACACCAGGCTGAAAGCACCTGATTTTGGAAGCTAAACTGTTCTGGATCAGTGCAGTACTTGGACAGTAGACATTCACTCTAGATAAACTGAAGGACAGAAAAAGTAATAGTTGGAAGAGTCACAAAAATCAGTCCAGACTAATTATTTCTTTAAACTTTATCAAATTCACATTCATTGTAATCCATTTGCTCAGTTATCTCTTACTAACTGAGAATAATAAAAAACCCCATCATGTTTCCACCAGAAACATCAGTCAGTCAATGAAGACTAAACGTAGTCCAAACGTTCCTGCCCTGGACTGAATACACAGCCGTGCTGGTTTTATGCCTCTGTGCCCAGTCCCAGCCACAGACTGCACCTGCACTGTCCACCTGGCATTTCATGACAATTCTGGCAAGCAGCAGCAGTGCTACTGCTATTGCTGCTTCTCCCAGCACCGCTGCAGAGGAGCGAAGGCACTGAAATCTAAATGAAGCATATAATCCAAGTAAGTGAACATAATGGAAAGCTTAGTTTAAAATTCAGTATAATCCCAGGCCCTGTAAAGTTGCATAAGCTAAAAGTACAAGAGGAAACTTGAAGGACGTAATTGGCAACACTGGTTGTGTCCTTCAAACACAAATCTCCCCACAATCATTACACAGTGAATTAGGCACACAAAACTGAGACTAAATCTCTCCCCCTCTGGAAAATGAAGAAAAGCCTACAGCAGAGGTCTTCCAGAAGATGTGTGTCCTCACCAGATTTCTATCATTGTCATTCCAGGTTTTATCCAGCTCATAACGTATTTCCTCACTTGTCTGTGTGCCTCTGCAGCCTCCCGAAAATCATTCCAGATCTCCTCACTGGCTTGGTCTAGTGCTTTCTTTTCTTCACTAGTTGTTCTCCAAGCAGCAGTTCGCCTTGAAAATAAAGGAAGTATTTCAAACAAGTTACTGTAAGCACAGCAGTCATTACAACTTCTGTCTAAAGCCTGTCAAGTGTTTATTAACCAGTCAGGTCTACATCGCCCTGTGTAACAGAAAAGATCCTGATTTATACAATTTTCAAAATAAAGGAAGCCTATTAAAAAAATCTATCAGTACCACAGACTAGTAGCTGTGAAAGGCAGTAACATCCTACGAAATGCCCAGACAAGAGGGGTGCCTAAAGGATGCCTATGTGTTTGAAGGGACAGAACAGGCGTGTAAAATTCATGTTAATGCCTGCAATTCCACCTTAAGTTTAGCAGGGCAAAAAACTGCAACAGGCTCTGCTCATGCAAAAAGTTCATTTTTTTCACAACCTTACTCATTCAGACAGTGTCGTTCCTGTACAGAGATGAACCTCAGCACTGCAGTGTGGCTGCTTGGCCCAGAAACTGTTGCTGACACAGACAATATGCATCTTCAAAATTTAAGAGCTTGCACTTCCAGTATGATTTTCATTCATGCTGAGAATATTTAGGTAATAACACCTAACACAGTGCACTGTAACTATGACACATGCCACAATGTTACTTCCTAAATGGGCTGGATGGTGAATTAACATTTGTTACAGGAGAGCACCACTCATTCTGGCTCTTTGGTATGTTCACAGAACAAATACAAGAATATTTTTTAATACAGGACTAACTATAAGATTAGCTTTGAATATGAAAATTATGCAAAAATCCAATGCAACTAAGGTTCCATGAAAGCAAACAAACAAAAACGTAGTTTAAGTACTCCAACAACTGTCAGAAGTTAACTAGAAGACTACTCTGACTACAAAGTAGAGATAATCCTTCAAATGGTGAAGCTGCAGCCACACAGTAGTGCAAAAAACCCTAGAGATGACTCAAAGAACTCCGTACATGCTATGCAAGACAAAAGCTGCTAAGAATGATACACAGCTCCACATGCTGACAGGTGGGTCTTAAAAGAAAATGGATGATGGACAAGATAGACCAAAGATGCTGAAATACACCAAAGTTTTCAAATTTAGAAATTAATACAAATGAGTTGATTCTAAGCAAACAACTGACTACGGAGTGTTGAGGATTAGTTTTTGAAATGCAAAGGGGTAGCTTTTTACTTTTTTCATAGATACGTGACTTAGCTCCACTTTGAGAGTTGCCTTTACAGTCAAAAAAAGGTACAAGTGAATCAAGAGACTATGCCCTGCAATTTTGCTGCATTTTGAACTATGAATATACACTTATATCTAAACTTATATCTATTTACACTAAGTATTTAAGAAGAGTTGAAAAGATAAAGAAGGATAACAGGCTATTCCATGAACCTTTCTCAGGATGATCAGAAAATCCAAAATATTTTGAGACCCTTTTGCTTGCTTCTCTTTAACTTTCTGCTACTCCACAGATCAAGTAACAACAGTGCAAAGGAGAAATCTCACATATACCTTTCTGAGCAGTTTTCTTGCTCCAACAGTAAGCATCACACATACTACTCTTATAATTTGTCTAAATCTGGCAAATTCTACCAAAAAAAGAAAGCAATGGGCTGCAACACCTGGGCCCCCGCACTGCCACTAAAAAACTGGACTTCTGCCAGCACAGTAGTCATTGAAGATGGAAAAGGTGCACTGCAGAAAAACACTGGGGACAGAGACTCAAGGATCCTTTCAGACTGTTCTGGATTCCAGCAGTGAACACCCTTTGGTAGCAAGAACTGCTGACAGAGTCTGGGCAGCTGCTCTGCCATCTGTCACAGACTTGAGTGCAAACTCCAGCAAACTGGCAGGGAGCCACCCTCCCTCTGCCTGACTGTATTTCAGCATACAGTCACTTCATGCAAGCCGACTGGGGGACAGAACAGCCTCTGCATGTAAAAGCACTGCGTCACACCCAAAGCATTTTGCTGACAAAGCTGCACTACTGCCACCTGGGAGCTCAGGAAGGCAGGCAACAAGAATTCCTGCTTGGGCCTAAGCACTTCAGGACATGTGAAAAATCAACTGATCAGATGAAGGCCTCACACCAAACATCATCCAACAGGAACATGAGCTAACAAGCTTTTGACAGTTTCCTAACGTGCTGCCCGCCACATGCCAACTGATGAAGTTCAACTCTTGCTCCAAGCCATTTGGTCCAGCTTTTCACTCCAGTTCATAGCCTGCAGTTCTCACTAGTACAAATCTTTACAGGATCACGCTGTAACCTAGATTCTAGTGTTCAAAGAATCCCAGAAAATAACTTCCCCAGATTATCTTCACCCAGATAATCCAGTCATGCTGGAGGGAAGAGACGCCATCCAGAGGGACCACTACAGGCTTGAGAGGTGGGCCTTTGTGAACCTCATGAAGCTCAACAAGGCCAAGTGAAAGGTTCTGCACCCTGGATCAGGACAATCCCACCACAAATACAGGCTGGGTGAAAAACGGATTGAGAAGGACTTGGCGGTGTTAGTGGACAAGATGCTCCCCATGACCCAGCAATGTGCACTCACAGCCCAGAAAGCCAAATCATACACTGGGCTGCATCAAAAGCAGTGTGGCCAGCAGGTCAAGGAATGGGATTCTGCCCCTCTACTGCATTCTTGTGAGACCCCACCTGGAGTGCTACATTCAGCTCTGGGGCCCCAAGATAAGAAAGACGTGGACCCATTTAAGTGAGTGCAGAGGAGGGCCAGGAAGATAACCATGGCTGTAACTCCACTCCTATGAAGACAGGCTGAGAAGAGTTGGGGCTGTTCAGCCTGGAGAAAAGCAGGCTCTGGGGAGACTCCATAGCACCTTCCAGAACCTGAAAGGAGACCTGGAGAGGGACTTTTTTCCAAGGTCATGTAATGACAGGACAAGGAATAATGGCTATTACCACTATGACAATGATGGTAGGTTTAGATTAGAAGCTAGGGAGAAATCCTTTCCTGTGAGGGTGCTGAGGACTGGAACAGGTTGCCCAGAGAAGCTGTGGAAGGTGTCCCTGCCCATGGCAGCGAGGTTGGAACTAGATGAGCTTCAAGGTACATTCCAAAGCAAACCAGGCTGTGACTCCATAACAGCACAGAGGCAGAAACAAGCAGGCAGGGTTAAGAATTCCTTAAGTCTACTTTAACAAAATTGGTATATCATGAAATATTGCTTATTTATTTTCTGCCCTCCCGGTTGTATAATTTCAAATTCAGGTGTCTTCAAGACAAAACACAGGCTTCAAAAAAAAAAAAAATACTGGAGGTATAAAAATTTTAAACTGTTGGTCTGTTGTCTATGAAAGTATTATCTGCTTTTTTTTTTTTTGCTGAAATTTGAATGGCACCCACTTCTAGTTGAACTTCTCACATAAAATACACAACTGTAGGTTGACGAGAGGTAACTTTAGAAAGCACATGACATCAACAGTTAAGAATAGAAGTGCAACTCTTAAAAAAATCAAAGACAAAACCCTACTGACCTCAGCATGAATAAGACATGCACAAAAATGCTCCACCGATATATAAAGTGAAGCTATTATTCAGAATATGAAATATCCTGGCATTAATGTCAGCTACTAATTTAAATAGTTGCTTATATTAAGAAATACTGAAGTAGCATAGTAAAATTTAAATATTTAAATTACAAACAAAACCAAGCATATATTTGCTTAAGCACATTATAGGAGAAAACTATTTCAGGTTCCTTAGAAGTGTATATTCTTCCTCCACAGCAGAACATCGTGGTACAGAAAAGACGCCTCACTTAAATCCTGTTATGAAAGGAGGTCTGTTTGTATTGCTTTTATCCATTTTCTTTTCACTACATATTACTTAAACCAGAGCAAATAATTTAGTCTTCAATAGCTGAATATGTATCAGAAGTGTAAAAACCGTGTGTTATTTGTTAATAAACTATGAACAAACTTAAGATGTTTATCATCTAATTTCCTGGTTTACTTAAATCATATTCTTATGAAAGTGGCACAGGCATATACAGAAAAATACTCAATTCTTAAACATTAAAGAATCATTCCTGGATCAGCCGGTCAGCACTATCCTGTGAAAGCTCTTCATTAGTATCCTAATCTCGTGCATGCAAACAAGGCAGTCATTTAAAAATAAATAGGAGTACACCTTGTGTTCAAATTCAAGTCATGAAAAAGAAGAAAGTTTCCTCAAAAGCAAATTTTCATCTCATAAAAATGAAACCATATTAGCTGAACACAATTTACAGGGAGGACTAGACTTACTTTGTTACTTACACTCTGTGACAAACAGGCATTGACTTTAAATAACCAATAAAAAAACATCTCAACGTAGTTTCATTCTGAAAAAAAGTCATTGAAAACTAGACAATGCTTTCAGACATATAAATGCTTACCTACTCTGTCCCTTTGGTTTAAACTATTTTTTCAGAGCTTTGATTCAATATTTCCTGGGAAGTTCCAAAATTTTCAGTAATACCTGGTCTTTTCATTCAGGTTTTCATACAATTCAAACTAATTCTATGCCACATATCCCCTGTCTCTCCCATGTAAAATATGACCTTCCACACTTCACACAGGAAAAAGAAAATCAGGAAAACTCAGTCAAGCTGGTATGCCCTAGTTCCTAACAATGCATAAAGAAATAGTTGTCTCCTGTAAAAACATAAGTATGCAGATCTCTGTTCCAGCGAACCACTAGAAGCTGTTGCTTGTTTAGTGCAATTGCACATTCTTCCCACATCACTATGAGCTAAAAAAACAGGTGAAGTTACAATAACTATATATTCATTCAGAGAGAGAAGTACATAGGTTTTTAAATTAAATGGAGAGATCGACATGTCTCTACCAAAAAATAAGTAGCAAAAAGTTGGCATCTCAATGGTCACAAAGCTGCTGCATAACAGTGTCTCATCTTCCTGAATTTTAAACCTTCACTCACTTCTAATCCAGACAATGCTTTTCTTACCAGCTGCCTACTGAAAGCCTGTTGGTACGCTGGGTCTCAAAGGCCCCCTGCCTCATGGCACTTCTGCTCATATTGGCTACACCTTAATTAAAAAGGTAGGGAAGGACAAACATTTCTGGCCTGAAGACTTGTATTCATTGAGTTCCTGGATGATCCAGTTAAAGAAAAAGAAAGGCAAAACCCATTACTAATTTTGTTCATTTAGTTGTACATTAACATTTTTTTAGCGCATCAAAATGAAAGCATTTATTTCTTAAGCTGAAAACACTCACCCATCTTGTGTTGGTGGATATTCACATTCTTCTCCCTTCGGGAATACATTGCTGGGAAATAGATCACATATTGGAATAGAAGGTGGATCTGTCTGGACCTTAGCTGTTGAGCATAATTTAAGCAAGTGTTACACATAGGACTCTGGAAATACTAACCATCTTACTTCAACCATAAAAGTTACACAGCAAAAGTTATTTAAGATCCCCTTAACGAGAATCTGGGCTTCTACCAAGACAACACCTATCACAATGCCCTCATATGACTTTATCTGGTTAACGCTTAAAACCAATGAATGTCCTCAATGGCACTCAGGGATACCAGAAAGAAGACAACTTGGCCAAACTCAGCCTACAAACACAAACTGCACCTCAACATTTGTTTCAGCTGCCAAGAACAGCACTTGCACACACTTAATACCAAATATTCACATAGTCTGTATTTTTGTGCTTGATACCTACGTCCTTTCTTCTTTTTCTTCTTCTTCTTCTTTTTCCCAGTTGCTCCATCTCCTTCACCCTCTCCATCTATAGGAAAGAAAGTGCTCAGGTGAACATAATCTTAAATAACCAAACAAGTCTGAACAAAACACAAAAACATCTGTACTACCTGGAAACACTTCTCTCACAGCAGAATTTAATGGATTAAAAGACAACATCTAGAAGCTGCCACCAAACCATCAGCATTTTCAGTCCCTACACCAAACACAGACCTAAGAAAATAGTTTTCAAAGATGACAACAAACATATCACCAAACAGATAAAAAAACAGAGCTCAGGTAAAGAATTTTCAGCAAGTCCTACTTATTCCTCTGTTCTCAATTCAGGCAAATAGATGCCTGGAATTGTTGAAGGACATGAGAGAGAGCTGTATTAGACACAACAGCTAACAAAAAGCTAGCAACTACTGATTCCAATCCATCTTCTGATGCTTCAGCTAAATGAACTTACTGCATCTGGAAAGATAAAGACCCCAGAGAAGTAAAGATGACAGTACTCTAGGCCAGGATAAGTTTAATCTTGAGATAACAGGGAAGGTCACAAACAACACTCAGCAAAACCACTCCATGTGGGAGATACAAGGGTGGTCAAGAATTGGAATAGGTTTTTCAGAGGTGGAAGATGCCTCATCCCTGGAAATGGTCACGGTCAGGCTGAAGGGGGCTTTGAGTAACCCGATGTAGCTGAAGATGCCCCAGCTCACTGCAGGGGCTTGGACCAGACGACCTTTAAAGGTCCCTTCCAACCCAAAACATTCTAGGAACCCACACCAATGACAGCATGAAAGCACTAAGGATCTGCCACACCATTTACAGTCACGTTTGAGAGGTAACAACAACCCTGCAGACTTCACATCTGACTACATCTAATGCCTACTTACCTCATACCCAATATCTCAGGTGCTATCAGCTAACTAAGCCTTCGGGTCCTAAACACAAATTCTTTTCAAAGTAGACAAACACTAGTCACCTACATTTAGAACACTTTCAACTACAGCAAGAAGTAAAACGGGAAGAACTTCTACAATCAAGTCAAAGCATTCCATTTTGAGTGTATTTATACAGAAGCTCGCATTTAGAAACAAAACCAACCCAAAACACTGACCAGCTGTTCCAGTCACTAGATTTCAAGCCTCTCATGATGGTCAATATCACCTGCATTTTTATGCCATGAGTGCTGTAATCCTGCAGCTGGGGCAAATTTCAGTAATGTCACTCCTGACCCTCCCCTGCTCATTTTGGCATTAAGTATCTTAATTTAATTTTCTGTAAAAAATTGCAAATATAAATACTTTGTATCTATAACATAGTGCCAACCTACCAGATTCTTCATCAATCTGTATTTCACAGGCAGCCGAAAATCCTTAACAGTGCATATAAATTTCTTTAAAACGTGGTAACTTTGTCACATTTCTCCTGACCTTGAGTAGTGCTCAAACCATTCATAAAGAAATTAATTAGATATACTCCAGTTCATTCACCAAGTGATTTTTTTTTTGTTTGGTTTTTTTTAAATGTTTGTTTGGTTTTTTGTTAAAGGCTAGGCCTAAACTGAAGGGAAAAAACCCCAGCATGTTTTAAATATTGTTGCTGTTGCTATCTGCATATTGAGGCTTTTCATACATCACTGCATGTGAAAGTGCCAACCACGAGCCAAACTAACCCTGTCTGTACTTTCATGTCCTTGAAGACTGCTGCAGACTAACTGTGCTGCCAGAAACCCAACTACTGCATCTGACCAATACCCTGTTTGTCTCCAGGTTATTTAGCAGCTAATGAAAAAAACTGTCACCAGAAAAGCAATTTCAAATCTTTGCAAAACGCAAGTCCAACCTGATATCATTTTGGTATGGCCATTTCGTAACTTAGTACAGTACCATGCAAAAATGTTACATATCAGCACATTTTAACATGGCAGGGGAAATTCAAAGAGCACCTCCTAATCTCTCCTAGAGTTCAAAAGTTATAGAGTCTCCTTTTTAAGGCCACTCAGTTATGGGCTTATCAAGGGGAAAAAAAAAGAGGGAGTAGGTACTTTATTGATTTTAATCTAATGCAGCACGTCTTAAAGAAACAATTCTGAAACTACACAACTAAGACAGCAAATAGTGAGAACCACTACATGCAAGAACACAGCTGTCTTCAAAAAACTTAAATTAGTTCTAATTTTTCTGCAAAAGCATTAGTTTTACTAAAAACACATCCAAGCCTCATATGTGGAAAAAAGGGAAGATTATTAATTCAGTCATAACATCACTTCATTTTTTTATGCTTTCTAATACTGTAATACTAATTGCTAATGCTGTAAAAAGCATAAGACAGCACAGCATTTGATCTGCAATTATCAAAGTTATTTCTCCTGAGACAGAACTCTTAACTCATAAAAAAGATTCAAGAACTCATAAAAAAGATAAAAAAAACTCAAAGACTTCTTTTCATTGTTTTCACTATCCTCCTCAAGTTGCAATGATGGCAAAGCACACATTGTATTAATTTCAAACCCATAACCTGAAAGATACCACAAAACAAATAAACCATCAGAGTACATTTCTATGGAAAGTATCTGCATTAAACTCAAGGCTGCAGATAATGGTCAAAGATAAATCTGTTACTTAATACATCTTACCACTCTCATTTAACATTTTAAAACTTCCATACCCAATTTATTAAAGGTAAATTCCAGAAGGACAAATTTCAGCAAGTGAACTAAGAAGATTTCTAACCAGACTGCTCAAAGGGCTGAGCCAACTTTCTATGCTAATTCACAAAAAGGAAACTAAATTACTAATTTAAGAAATGTGTTTTCTTAAACATCCATTTCTCTTGAGAACCATGCATCAAACCAAAGGAAATACAGCACCTTTATCCAATACTCCTACAGAAAAGATGGAGCTGATCTGGATTTCAATATAGCCACTTTCAAGGTTCTTGCTTAGCAAATCAGCTGCACAGCACAAGCACCACACAAAGTGGATGTCTTGCTCATGTATTAATCTTCCCCCAGTTCAATTTCAAGGAAAAATTATAATTGCAGATGAGCAGGTTACAAGTCACTGGTAAAGACTCTACAACCTATTAATTAAAATGCTCCCTTAAAATTTGCTCAGTATGTTTTGTTTTAAGCCAAGAATAAGAAACATAATTTGGAATACAAATGCCTGCTGACCATGGTAATGCAAATGAGAATGATTTATAGCTTACCTATAGCTCAAACTAAACATTTCCTTTCAGTAGTTAATCCTTGAAAATACAAACCTTTAACAAAGCTTGTAGTCCTGTTATTTTTTATATGTACACCTGTGTGACAGCAAAATAGTTGACAAAAAGTAGAAAGTGTAGAAAGTTGCATCTCACCTCTCCAAGAAAAAAAAACCCAACTAAAATCAAACCAAGAAAGACACCTGTAAACACCAGTCTTTTAAAATGGAGTCTTGGAAGAAGTTGAAGCTGGAGATGTCAAGGGAAAATGCAAGTTATACTTGCCTTCATCGTCATCATCTTTTTCTTTCTCCTCCAGTGCTTGCTTGTCCAATTGTTTTGCTACATCATCAAGAGCACCTTCCACTTCTTTATCAGTTTCTTGTCCTGTTTGTAAAGTTAAAGTATGACTTACAGTAAAACATTAGCTCCACGTTAGTAACCAACAGCCCCCAAAACTTTATAAAAACATTATGTTGTACTCATCCTACAGACAGCTGAGCACCTAATGCTTTTTTGTCTTAACACAGCCCCAACGTGTAAGGAGGTAGGACACTACAGTGACAAGTGCTGTTACTGAAACCTGCATATAAAGGCAGATTACCCTGACAGTTCTGATTACTTTTTTCTGCCAGGGTAACTAATTCTTCTTGCCATAGCAGCAGCCTGCTCTTGTGAGATAATATGGGCGTGAAGTAGGTAATTACAAACGCACACAGCACGATCATCACTAAATGATGGCCTGCTAAAACAAACCCAAACCATCGCGCCTTTACACTATTTGCCCAGACTTGCTCCAGCTCTCCCCGAGAACTTGGGAGGGGTGCAGAGCCTCCATCCGGCGGGATGACTTTTACAGCAGGCGTCTTACACCTTTCTCCCCTCGGGGCACGGGAGAGGGTGAGGGAAGCGGTGGCTGCTCCTGCGCGCACCGGAGCGGGGAGGACATCCCCATCCCCAGCCCCAGCCGGACGGCAGCAGCAGTCTCCGGGCACCGCCAGCCCCCTCCGAGCCGCGGGGATCCCCACGGGCCGGGACAGCGGCCTCGGCGGCGCCCCGCACCCGCCCGCCGGGACCCTGGAGCCACCCGCGCCCGCTCCCCGGCGCGCCGGCCCTCAGCCCCTCTCGCCGCCCAGCCCG
>VZTJ01006525.1:210374-305675 GCA_013397795.1 Orthonyx spaldingii
GGGACGGCGGAGGACTCCGCCGCGAGGGGGCGGCGCCTCCGCCGCGCACGCGCCGGCCCGTGAGGGGCTGGTCCCGGCTGCGCGCCGCGATAAAAAAAAAGGGAAAAAGAAATGTTACAAAAACAGCTCTTTCCCTCGGCTGGAACAGCTGGTATGAAATGCTTTACAGCGTGTAAGATCGTTAGCGTTTTAGCGTTTGAGGGCACTGAAGAAATGTGACTTACACGAGAAATAACTCATGTATATAAGGAAAATAATGTAAGGGGGGGGGGAATCACTTGTTCTAAGTCACATAGAGCAAAAAAGGAAAGATTCTAATACATGATAAAGAACACTGCCTTGTCCCATTTTCACCACTGCGTAGAAAAAACAAGGCAAAATGCCAATATTACTAGCACTCACTAATGGATTCTTAAATCAGCCTAATTCTTAAAATCCATTTACTGAGTTTATACTTTTCGTAGGCTTCCTACCAGTATAACCATGCTGGCTGAAAAATGCTTTTCCTCTTTGGTATACTTAAACATACACTTATAGCATAATATGATGCCATTCTAATTTATAACATATAAAGGTTAAAAATGGGCCTTGGGTTGCATAGCATCAATGGTCAAATTGCCTGAATTTTCCATTTGGAGTCGTCTTACACCTTCCTGGTGTATGTTCATTATGGTTGGGTACTGTAATGGTCCCAAGATACCTGATAGCAGTGATTTTGTGGTTTATTTTAATCCATTAATCTCTCATACCGTTCTTACCCCTCGCTCTAACCCCTCTAGTGCATTTGACAGCTTGAAAAAGAGAGTGCTTGTGCTTCTGTTCCATTCGATCTGGTGTGTGCCAAAACAGGTTGCCAGACCATGGATTTTGTTGATGCTAGAAGTGAAGTGACAGCTAAAGGAGTCCATAAAGTCTAAAGAAGCCCAGGGAAGACAGAAGGAGATATATTGGCCAGAGATAGATAAAATAAGAATACATCTCATGCAGAAGCTGCAAACATGAGATCTGGAAGTGCATCAGAGGAAAAAAAATCACAAGCAGATTAAATGTTTCTGTGATCAGCTGAACTAACAAAGGCAGTTTTCTCAGAGCATTGTTTCTTTCCTCCCCAGAATGACTCTGGCACCTTTCATAGTCACTGTGATACCCCAAGAGACAGAGAGAGAGATGGCTTGTGCCACATGGTTCAGCAGTTTGGCCTGTCTCTGTTTAGGTGGGGACATTTCTTTGAGCTGCTATTATCTACTCAGCTGATGATTTTTAAAAAGTGTATCCAAGTGTCATTATGTTTGGGTGTGTTGTTCCACCAATTTTGTGTTAAAATGAACCTTCGCATAAATCTCCTTTCTTTAAAAAAGTAGGCTGAAAATAAACTGTCAAGTGGTGCCATGCTTAACTTAACATAGAATATGATAAAATCCAGAAGAGTGAAAGCAAACTGTCAGTGAGCTAGAAGAGGCAGGATTGACTGTGTGTCTCTACAGTTTGAGATGGTGTTATTGGAGCCAGGCTGTGCTCATCAGGCTCACAGGGAAGAGGGCACATTGGGCAAAGCAAAGTTCAGCATTTTCCAAGTTATGCTACTTCCAGACCCAGAATTAGCACCCTATATAAGAGAATACGGATAACTAAGAGGGGAATAACGTGATAACCAATGTGCAAAAACAGGAATGCTGTATAAAAAAAATTGCAAAGCGGGAGTAAGAAGCTGGCCTGACTGTGCTTACAAAGCAATCATTAACACGAGCAGGCCAACAACTGGTTCCACATTCCCCATCTGGCTGCTTTTAAGAGGATCCAGTCCGTAGATACAGAGAGAGGCACATCTTGTAGAATGCCCTTACCAGCTCAGAGTTTTTTTGTCCTTCTTCTATTACTGCAAGTCAGCTGTTCCTAGCATTTAATACACATTGTATTAATGGATGCTATTTTTCCCAATTGCATGCTGTACTAGACACAATGATAAGGTGAGAGTATTGGACAGGCCATAAGCCAGGAGAGACCTGTGAATAACATTTTTAGCTGGAGGTTTTTGTTTTCTCAGAGTGGCTGTTCATTTTTCTCAGCTAACCTCTCGGATAAAGGCAGGCAGTGGCTGAGGAATTAAGGGAAGGGCTGAATGTAGTCCAAAGCATTCAGTAGGATTTGAAACACTTTCCTGAAAGACAACACAGAGAGTCACCTCCTGTTATTTTTCTTCTAAGGAGACTGCTCCAATTGCACTATTTTCCTGGCAAAAGAAGTTATGATCTTCAGAAAAAGACTTTTTTTTAGGGTATGTTATGCTTTCTTTCATGTTTGCTTTTCAAATCATATGTAAGTGTCAGGAAATGGCATGGAATGGAGTGGAGGAGCTGTCTGTGACAGCTGTGGTTTAATCCTGGAAAGAGAGTGAGGAAGGACAACCAGGGAGTAAGTGGCCTGTATCAGCCCCAAGAAGAGTTGAGCAGTGGGATGTTATGTTTTTTTCTGTTTGTATTTCTGGGACTGATGCCATTATTTATGTGTTTATGACACTTTAATACTCTTTTTCCTAGCTTAGGGCCAAAACTTGTAGTCCTTACTCAGCTCTAAAAATTCACTGAAGTCAATGGGAAAATTTTTATGACCAGAGGTTTAATATTAGGCCTAAATGCTGGAAGTAGACAAGGAAAATGTTTCCTGCGTGAGAGCAAATATGTCTTATGGACTCTAGAAGGAAAGATAATCCCTGTCAATCATTGCTGAGGACAAAGGGCTCTTGTACTTCCTCAGCCATCTCTACAATTTTCTTAAAACCTAGATGAAGTAGTGAGATCAAAGTGGCAAAGCCAGCCAAAAAATTCACATTTAACTCTGTTCGCTGTGGACTTCTTTCTGCATTTCTTAGTGATTGCTTTTTTTTTCTTTTCACCAAACACCAGTTAGATTACAGCCTGTCAGCCATAATCCAAACACACTGCCTTGCTTCAGCTCGTGTCCCAACATCTGTGTCCCTTGGAGGACAGGTTTCAGGGGATGTGTGACTGCTTCTGAAGAGAAGCAAATTTCATCCCTCGTAGTGGTGAAAGTCACCACGGGCAGCACAGACTGCTGTGTGTGTACTCAGCCTGGGACAAAGCAAATGCTTCTCAGTTTGCATGGATAGATGCATGCTGTGAAATACAAAAGTAAGTCAGATTATGGCCTTCTTTAGAGCTTACTTTTAAAAGTGCTTTTCAACTACAAGACTCACATGAACAAAAGCCAGTGCCTCAGGAAGACTCCTTATATTTCTGTGACAAGGAGCTGTTGCATTAGGCAGGTGTGCAGAAACATACATTAGGGCATGCTGCAGTGAGTAGCTCCCTGACAGCACATCTCTGTGCCTGTGCCTAGTCCTGGTAAGGGATGAAAGGCTACAGAGAGCCAAGGGTCCCTAGACTGTTGGTTTAAATAATTTTTTGTATTTATGATAAAGTCATAAAAACTCTTTTCTTTTTTTTTTAACATAAAAGCATCTTTCTTGGTATACTCACTGAGCCATAACTGTAGATGGAAGCAGTCTTCTTTTGCAGATAACAAACTGAGACATTGTATATTCTCAGAAATAATTGTAGGTCATATCTCCTGAAAACCCTAGTTTAGAGTGGTATGGACCTCGATTATCAAAAAGTGGTATTTTGAACTTGCGAATTGTAATCAATTTTATATAATTTAATACACTGGTGTATTAATGTATTCCCATTCACACCGTGCTGGTTCTTTTCTTATCTGAAGAAAATTTTCAAGACCTCACACAGAAAGTAACTTCTTAGCTTCCCTGTTAATTGAAAAGCATTACCAGTTTCCTTTTTACAGCCTGCTGACGTAGCTACTTTCCTCTGGGTTGCTCCACCCCTTCTTCATTCTGGGGAGTAATGGAAGGAGTGTTTACAGCTGCAGCGCTGGAGGCAGCACCTGTATATTTCTTTCGCCAGGTATTTTTTTCATACCCAGGATAGTCTTCTATTTCACCTTCACACCTCCTCCAGTCTTAAATTGGAAACAGTCATTCATTTTGCTGTAGATGAAAACTAGAATGAAAGAGAAAGGCAAGAAGATACCAGAAGAACTGTTCTTGTATTTCACTATAGATCTTCCCCCTGGCTTTACTGCCAGGTAATGGTGTGACATCATTAGTGGTGGGGGCAAGGAAGTTTCTATCAACTACTTTTTCAAGGAAGGCACAAAATTTACCCCCAGGATAGATGTGGCCAGGACAGAGCAGGAGAGATGGGGGAAGCACAGGACCAGAACTGGCACTCTGCCACGCAGCCTGAGCAGAGAGACGAAATTGGGAAGGTGACAGTGTCCTGTATCTAACCCTACCTCCTTGAGCTGGAATACCTAATGTTCATTTCTGCTGTCAGCATTTCATGAGTTTAATATATTTAACTTTAAAACCTTGAACAGTTAGCTATATAATGCCACATAATAGCCTTGTTCTACTGTTTTGGCTTGGACTGAACAACAGCACATTGCTGGGTGCAGAGCTCTGTGGATTTCATGAAATTCATGTCTGCTGACTCATATACTGGGAGCCAGTGTTCACAGCATTCCTCCAGGGTGTGACTCCCCCGGATAACTGGGTTTTAAACTCAGATTTCATCACATTTGCTTTAAACTGATATTTTTGTTCCAAGGGCAAACCTTGTTTTGCCTAACTTGCTTTGGAATTTCAGAAATTTACTCCACATTGTTTCAGTTTATGAACTTATTTGTGTGCTTTCAGAGAGTGAAAGAAGCTACCATTGTAACTGGAAAGGGTAACCATGTGGTTATAGCTAAGCTTGTTTGTGTTTAGAGGCTTGAAGACTAAGACTTTTCTTGGTAAACTTTCTTTGTATTTTAGATTTTAAAACTGAAAAAAAATTGTTAAGAATTTTTTCACATTGGCAGGCTTCTAATTATAATAAAGATGGCTCTCTCAAAACCATGGAAAATCACAGTTTCCCAACTGGAAAAAAAAAAAGCCCAACACAAAATAGGATAGATAGAATCAGTAGCTACTGGAGAAGACTTTTTTAGACACTCAAAGTTTTATTACATCAAAAAGTTCTTCGCATGTGACATCTAAGAAAGGAAAATTTTAGATTTATTTAATTACCATGCTCTGGGGCAAGAGAAAATAATTTTAGATAGGAGAGAAGAAATCAATAAGCATGTGAAATTCCATTGTATTGCACTTCAGCAGGCGTAGTCCAAAGCACACACTGTCAGTGCAAGGATCCTGGTTTGGCACTGGCTGCACTCAATCTCCTCATGCTCTGCACAGGGGTTTCTGAGCTCGATCTGGGAGCGTCTTCCTTGAGAGGAAATGTGGCTCAGTCTCAGCTGTGTAAGGGTGCACTGCCAGCCAGTTCACATGTGTTTGTGGCAGCAAAGATAACTGGTCTGTTTTCTGGGGCTTTTAACTGGTACTGCTCTCACTCAATAATACAGCTTTATTTTTTCTCCTCAGCCCCATGGGAGGCAGGAGTGTCATCTGTACAGGGGAACATACAGAAAGGCATGAAGATGGTTTCTTAAAGAGTGATACAACAAGAAAAGAAAAATATTGAATAAGTCTGTGGCTGCCAAGATGCTGCAGGAACTTGGAGAGAAGTTGCAGCTCCTTGCTAGGTATGAGACTGGTTTCCCTCAGGGGCTTGTGGACGTGCTAACCTGTAGCTGGAGAGAACTCAGTGAGGGGATTGATTACCATAATTGGCTCCAAAAGTCACTAGTGTACAAAGATGTGGGAACCAGGTGAAGCCAAGTCTCAGAGGAGGTTGAAAGCGGTGCTCGGGAATCCAAACGTACAGCGTGTGAAATCACTGCCATCAGAAGAGAACAATGCAAGAAAAGCTTTGCTTTGCCACCCTGCACTACAAAGGAAAAAAAACCTGAGACAGCACCAAACATGTCTCTAGGAAGAAAAAGTAAGGTCATACTGTGTAAATGTGCTGTGTTGTAATGTTTGGCCTCAAAAGGATAAAAAGCACTTTCTGTTAAATCTGCACTCTCAGTTGAGTGATTAGGCCAACATGCTCCACTTTATAGCTTGGTATACTGCAGTTCTCTGCATAGCAGTGTTTTAGGACATGATGAAATAACTTTGCAGCTGAAGCAAGAGGTACAAACACTTAGAAGAACAAAGCCAGTGAAACTGGGCAATGTTTCAAACCATTTATCAAAGCATTTTCAGTCTCCTCTTTCAAGGTGAGTGATAGAGTCATAACATATTGCGCCAGCAAAGATATTTGCATCCAGAGCATTTCATTCAGCAAGTGTAAGTAATCCTCAGTGCACAACCATAGGTTGGGGTCAAGCTCATTCTAACTCTCTAGGTGCTACTGCAGTCTTCCTCTTTAAAAACAAAAACAAAAACCTTTGGGTTTATGTTTCTGAAAGCAGACTCACCCTTCAGTGTACGATCCTAAGCACTGCAATCTGCTTTCTTCCTGTCTAGCTCCTGCTGTGCAAATTGATGCCAGTCAGGCACCCATCACAATCAGCTTCTCACTCTCATGCAACATCTGTGAAGAAAGAGGTAAGATTTATATGGCTCTTGGGAGAGGTAGTTAGAATTATGCAGTACCTGAACAGCTATTCTGAATGTCTGATTTAACTGAAATATGGACTAGCATAAGGAAGAAATTGTCAAACAATAACTCTCCTTGATTTTTGGATATAATCTTTTTTTAAATGTCCAGTCTTTCTCTGATTATCTCTGATCATCTGCCAACAACATTTTCTACAGAGCCACTGCAGATCCACTACTCTTTGCTAGTAGAATACAGGGTGACTAAGTGCTTTCAGATATTATATTAAGCCTTTTCCTACTGGAAACCATCTGATCACATATATGTGACATAATTCCACTTTTGCTCTAATGGGAGAACTAATGCATTAACTGAAAAGTTCTTCACAAGGCATTATATCAGTTCTGCCTAAATATGGCCAGATTTGATGATCTGAAGGGAAGAACTGCTTACTCTGCACTGATCTTTTGATTTCTTTAAGGACATTGCCATGTAAAAAAAAAAAAAAAAAGCATTTGTTCATTTTCTTCCTAATACTGGCCATGAAGTTGGTCAGGAGCCACCGGGGCTGCAGAACTGAAATTCCTTCCCTGGTAAAGGTTAAAAGTGCTGCAGAGACATCCAGCATCCTAGCATGGAGGAATAGCTCCATAACCAAATAAACGGGCGCTGAACTAAATGATACCATCCCTTCTGTTGCTTTTTGAATATGTGGCATCCACTCCTTCTGGCTGTAACAAATCATTTCTGAAATGCTTTGCCGTGGAGTTGCCTGCTCTTGGTGTCTCTGAGCTATTAAGTTTGCAAGAGTATTGATTCCGCCTTTGGCTCTTGTGCTCACAGGCAGCCTCTTATTCTTCTGTGTCAGCGAGCTCAAGATTGTGCACACCTCCTTTCAGCACTCTGCCAGTGCACTGTATAGTCTGGCAGCTGCTGGAGTTTTCTTCATCACAGATGAACACCTAAAGGTTCGAGAAAACCAGCTTCCACTCACCTGTCCATACCCTTTCCAATCTCTTGGGAGCTCCCATTTGCTTGGTCTGTCATCACAGGTTTATTTTCTTAATTTGGATGCCCAGCAGCAGGTCATGGATTTCTGTGTCTGCAATTCTAACCCACTAAGTTCTTGTTTCTGAATAATTTACTAAGTAAAATATACCTGCCATAGTGCAGCTGCAGCCACAGTTGTTTTACAGGAATGCACACTGAAAGAACTTTGTGGCTTCTGCTGGTCAAAGTGATGCATGGCTTAATTTTTCAATGACTTTTTCACATTGTTGCTGAGAATAATTAAAGAACCTGCATTATCTGCATCCTTTTTCAGCAGCAATCCTGGGCTGCACACAAATCAAACAGTGACTATTACTGATGTGGGAATCTGGGGTAGTTCATATGACTGTCTGATTTGGAATTTATATGAATAATCCCTTTTTCTGGACACCCTTTTTTTCTCTAGACATAGATTTCTGTATTTAAGTTGAAGGTGCATACAAAACACCCTCCCTCTTTCTCCTGTTGTATTCTTCAAGGCAAGGAATATGTTTTTATCTGTTTAAGAAGGCAATTCTCAGAGTTTCATTGCTCTGTATTTGTATGAATTCACTTTCTATTGACAGATGCCATAGAACAGGACTATGGCATTAACAGACATTAGACATTAGACAACAGGCATTAACAGACAAGGACATTAACATCAGTCTTTACTTATTAATCTAATTTTTCATTCTATTCCTTGAGATTGGATTTTCCAAATCTCTTTCTCCAATTCTGAAGATATGCACCAGAAGCTGCCTTATGTGTAGACTAGAATAAGTTCAAAACCAAATGTAACAAAGTGAGGTTTTTACTTCCATAAGCAAAATTAGAATAAATGGCAGTGTTTTCGTGATGTAGAATACAGGTTATGGGATATCACTTAACAAAACCAATACACCAGTCTGGAGAGTGTTATTGCTTTGAAAATTCCTAGAGTTCTAATTAACGTTTTGCTATTCATGAAAGAGAAATATAAACTGTTATTTTCGCTATTGTAATGGAAGGCAAGAATTATCTCAACAGAGACATTTTCAGGAGTTAGTGGTGACACAGTATTTTCTGATTATGATTAATCTACAAGATAAACTTTCCAATAGTTGTGAAACACTGTTTTAATATCTTTTGCAAAAGAAACCATGGTCCATGAAAACCATTTTGCATTTTGATAATTTGCTGTGATCTTTAGCCTGTTGCCTTGCCGGGGCCTGGAAGCAGTTTGCCATAAGATATTGTGACCAGAATCAGGCTTTAGACTTCTTCATGCTGCTTATATTTAAGCCTTCTATTTTTACATAGTACAACATAGCCTTAACACCCTGGAGGATCCCCATATAGAACTGGCCAAGTGTTTAAAATGTATGGTGCCTTCCAAATACATCAGCCATTCTCTGATTACCAACTATAGTGCTTAAATAGTATCAAGGAATGGAGGAAGTGTCAGGATAGTTAAGATTTACACTGCCTGATCAATTCTCCAAGGAAGAAACATTGAAATTTATAAAGCAGACTAGGTTTAAATGAAAAAAAATTTGCTGATAAGTATTATAAGTATTGATTACTTACAAGTTATTAAAGTTAACTTGTATAATTTTGTATCTGCAGCACAGTTTCTGAATTTCAACTGTTACATCTTGCTGTTTAACTGACAGTTCCTGTACACTGGCAAAATTATAAACATATTCAGATTTAATAAAATCAGCATGGTGTCTTATGTGAAAAATCATCATTCATAATAATAGGTTTATTAGTAAGTGTCTGTATAAAATCAAGCAGTTTTCCATGTGTGAAGTGTATACACTACAATGTATTGCATAATATAGTACACTGGCATATTTTTCCTCATGGAATGGGTTATTATCACTGCTTTACTCCTTGGGGAACTGAGTAGCCCAAAGTCCAAAAGAATTGATGCTGCACCAAAAAATGGAGTTTGCGTTTTTTGGCCAGCCTCTGTATGTCACCTTCCAACAGCTATCTAGTGTGTTTGCAAAGCCAAGAAAAAGAGCAATGAGAAAGCTTATTGTTTGAGGCCTACACAGGAAACATCATATTTTCTAATTATTTAAATGAGCACTGTTGTCTTCCCACCTATGAGACATATCATGTCTTAGAATTTCCTGGTTTAGAGCACTCTCTGAAATGTATCTGTCATTTACCCTCATGGGTTCTGGATCCCAGCCTGCAATTGTTAAGAACAGCACAGAGTTCAAGCACTGAGAATGCCTGAGACTGACTATGCTGCAGCTGCTCTGGGGTCTTCCATATTACCATGTTCCCCAAGGCTCTGCAATCAGCTGAGTTAATCATCTAGATGAAGACAACTTTTAATGGCACAAATAGGTCATGAGGCCTCCCTAAAAGCAAAGTTCTCCCTTTCATAGGACCTGAGCACGTTTGCAAGGATTTGCAGACCCTGTTGGCCCATCAGGTTGGAAGTAAAATGCTGCTTCTGATATTGCTATATGCTGATGCTGTCACCAGATTCCTGTGTTAGTGCCATGAGAGTTGGCTTAGTGTGCTTAAATATTTATGCTTAGCCTGGTCAGCAAAAAGTTTATACTGAGCAATATTTTATGGCAAAATTGGAACAGCAAGAAAGATTGGCTTGAAGAAATATTACTTTGATTTTTATCAGCTGATGTTTTACCTAATTAGCTCACCTCAAAATTGACCAGCTTCTGTGCTCATTTTTTTCCTTTAATGGTTTTGTTTCCCTAATACTGCTGTGATGACCTGCACATTTTTATAACTGCTTCAGGACTAACACATAGAAGGAGGCATGTGCTTATATATACATGTAGAACAGTGCACACAGAGTGTCTGATTGAAAAAGATGTCAGCCAAAGGCAGGAGTAACTACAGGCCCCCTACATTTGGGTTAGTTTAGCCAGCCCCAAACTCTCTCTGCTTCCTTCTCAAGATCAGTCATGGTACTGAAATAGATATAAATCCGGTTGTTAGATAAACACATTTAAAAATATTTAAATTATTATTCTTTCTCAGAAGGATGAAGTAAGCAGTAGCAATGAAGAGCAGCACAAGAGGTGTATGAAATACAAGATGGTGAAGGTGAAGTAAAAAAATCAGACAGACAGACTTTCAAAGTTGGCTGCTCTTCACAGTGAAAGGATCTTTGCTATGTACGTGTGTAGAAGGTTGGTGTGGTCATTTCTGGTGCCAGCTTAACCACAGGCAACTTATATGATCTTGGACGTCTTACTAGACCCCCTTCTATCTGAGACTAGATCATATAGGTTATAAAAAGACCTGATGAAATGCTATTTGTCCTATGTATTGTTCAATCAGAATTATGATTTTGCATATTAAAAATAATTGGCATGACTTTATGGAGAAAGTGGGGCTACTGACCTAACCTGGAACAGTTTACATACAACAAGGAACTGAGAGATTTCGTGGCTGAACACCACCAAATACTTGCAATTGTTTGACTCCCATAATTAAATGCATCTGACTTCTGTAAGGCTCTTTCAGCTCCTTTTTCTACAGTCTGTTTTTAATAAGGATAGAAATTAAGACTATAGTTGTCTTTTTGAGATCTTTGTAGATGCCTGTTTTAAGAAAAGTAATTTTAAAAGTGTTGCTCATGGTTTTACATTTTCATTTTGGTTCTGTTTCTTTCACTGGCTTTCATTTATTCTCCCAGGTTTGTGTTACATCATCTTGTTAAAACAATTGCAAGGATTTGTTTGGAGACATTCTTCTATACAGCTTTCTTTATTTTGTGGGTGGGTCTCCTATCTAAAGGGTCTTGTTGTTAAACTGCAGGATGAACACTGATATTTTCTATATCCTCTGTGTCAATTTCAAATGCAGTTGTAAAAAACAGATCCCTTCTTGTGGAAAGCAAGCACACAGGTGATTCCTCTGAAGGTTCAGGCCGACCAGACCATGTAAATTGAACATCTGCATTTCTCTTCTGGATAATGTTGTCAGTATCCATGTTATTCTTAATAAATATTAAATATATAGAGATAAAAATGTTCCTGAAGCTGCCAACTGAGGGCTCATACATGAATGACATCTACATGCTATTTTACCTTATTTTTTCTTCCTTTAAATTTACAATAGATTTTGAAGTCTTTTAGAACTCCTAGGAATGTACCAGTAATTGGAAATGGCATTAATATCACACCATTTGACACCAGTTCCTTTTTCATTTGAATTACTAAACCAATAATTTAATCCAACTCTAGTCTGTATCACAGGGATAAAAATTTATACCTGCCTCACAGGCCTGTACCATGAGAAAAGCCAGATGAAGGAGCAGATATGCAAAGTGGCTCTTTAATTAAAGACTCATAGATCAAAGAGAGCTTTTTGGATTGCTTTGGCTTTACTGAGATACACCAGGAAAAACAGGTTTCATATTTCTGCTTGTTTACAGCGACAGCGTAACAGTGATGTTTAATCAGGAAGGAGGTCTGGTGACTAATAAAAATGAATGGTCAGAGAATGGAAATGGCCTTGGCATGGCAGGCATGCCCAGCCAGGTATAGCACAGGTAATATTTATTGCTTTAATTTTCTTTCTGTTGTTCTTTTTTTTTCTTTTTTATGTTTCTTTTTAATTTCACATCTTCTGCTCTGTCTGAGGTGTCTTAATAGCAAGGAACATGATGCTTATATTTCTTTATCATATCATAGAATCACAGAATTCTTTGTGTTGGAAGGTACCTTAAAAATCATTGAGTTCCAACCCTGCTGCCATGGGCAGGGACACCTTCCACTAGGCCAGGTTGCTCAGGGCTCCATCCAGCCCAGTCTTGAACACTTCCAGGAATGGGACATCCACAGCTTCTCTGGACAACTTGTTCTGTACAAAGAACATCTCTCCCAACAGCACCTACATGAGTGCTGTTGTTTACCTCTCTTCTACTCAAGTAACATCTTGGCAAGAAGAAAGAAAAGCAAATTGCCTGAAACTGTTTTAATTCAGGATTTCAACAGAGATCCATCCTCCCAGCTGAAAGCATCCTGTGTCTTTTCTGAGCTTGGGAATATGAATGAGCCATTCCTTGTTTTGTTTTTGGGCATGTTCACTAGCAGGCAGTTGTTTCCCTTACTTCAGGTCTCATCCAATTTCCAATGAAGTCTGTGAAATGGCTCTCACTGCTTTTTGGTTACCAGAGCTGGTCCTAGCATGCAGCAAAAATTCCAGAAACAAAGGTAGACCATTTGTGACCCCAATCGGTAAGCATGCCTTCAGGCACAGAGCTTGTAAACAAACCCGTTATTTACAGGGGTTGAATCAGTGATTTTTTTAATTCCTGCTACCTACCTACTGTAGAGCTACTGGCACCATGCCTAGTATTTTATACCAGGCCTACATCAGGTCCTGACAGAATGACAGGTATCCAAACCCATACCCAATTCTTTACTTGGCTCTTACTACCAGGCTGGCAGCTGATATAAAGAATAACTTCAAACAAATGGCAATAAAATTCTGAACAGCTGCCACGACTGTTTCATATGGGCAAATATTCTTATTTGGACTTGGGTTTTTTTTCTGTAAACTTTTGTTTATTCTGTAAAATCTCAAGGCATATTCAAATCTTCGTGATATTCAAAAATATCATGCTGCATCTACAGTTTTGGTTTTTAATTGCAAATTAAAGGCATATAATTTTCCCTTTGCAAAATTTGCCCTTTTGGGAGTTTGCAATTGCAAAATTGAAGGCATATAATTATTGAAAGAGTTTGTGTTATCAAATACAGATTACAGAATGTTACGGATCATAGAATGTAACAAATATATCAAATTAATTTGGTGTTTTCAGGAGCCTTATGAAAATGTTAATGAGTCTAGTAAAGCTGTTAGTTTTTGAACGTAATATTTGAATGGGTAGGAGTGCCAGAGGCTGGAAAAGGCTGGTGCCAAACATACTTTTGGATTAAATGGCAACAGTTCCAAGACCCCTGCTTGGTGTCACCAGGGCATTCCTCATGGTCCCTGTGCACAGGTGATGCTAAAGGCTTTAAGTGACCACAATTTTAAAGCAAGAACTTTGTGTGCACTAAAATGCTACTTCTTTACTGGGGTCTAAACATTGTCCAAATCCTGCCCACTGTAGTTAAAGGGAAAGCAAGGACTGAGCTTCCCAAGTCTGTCCATGTCTGACCCCACAGCCTCTGCCTCAGAAGAATATCTGGCTTGAGAGGTAGGAGAGGTCAGGTCTTCCTGCTATACAGCACCACCTTCCAAAACATGCACTGTCTCAGTACTTTTACTTCAGGCAGAAGTCATCAGACAACGGTCTGGGAGCTGTCTCTGTCCACAGTTCTTAAGCTACAAGCTAACTTTGCAGGATTTGCATGAGAATGACAGCACTAAAACTTGTTTGTAGACTTATGCCTTCAGTAAATGATAATTTCCTCACCTATGACCAACTGTCTTGGTTCACTCTTTGAGATTTAAGTCTACTTCTTCCATCCAAACACAAAAATGAAAAATTGTTGGAGTTTTTGCTCTTTCAGGTTAATGAATACATCACAGTGAGGATTGCAGGGTGCTTTGTAATTAGCTTCTTCTACAAGTAGCAACATGAAAGTGTGTGCTTGTCTTTGACACTGCTGCAGGGTGTGGCTCTTGCAGTTTGAAGGGTTGGTGTGTTGTAACTGCTACAGGACTGAGTTTTGTGAAGGTCCTTTGAAAATACTATTTGCTCTGCAAACTCTGGAATTGATGAGCTTTCCCATAAAATACACTTCCCAAGTTTATTTCCTTTTAAATGTGCTAACTGCATTGCCACTGAGTGATGAAGTTAAGAGCTTCTAGAGATTAAATATAAACTCCTGTGGATTTATGCCAATGTCCACCTACTGTAGGCCTGGCCCAAAGAGACAGTTATTTTTATGTAGTTAGGTTCCTACTCCTGCCTTTTTTTCAGTCTAATTTCCTTAATTATTTAATTATTCCCTATTCACAGTTTTTGCTGATTAAGTCTCTACCACCCTACATCCAGTGTATATAGGTGCAGCCAGAACACAGCTGAATATTATTTTTTTCTCTGAAAGGATGGTTAAATATTACCTGTAGTTATCTAAATTCTCTGATGTAGGAGGTGGGTACTGAATGAAGCCCCAAGAAATCCTGATCCATATCTTTCTGGTCTTCACTTTCATGCAGTGAGCTGTCTGTCCATCTAGGTTAACTATCCAGCCAAAACTCTAGATCTTTATGACAAATGCTGTCTTATAGTTAGGTTGAAACGTGCTTTGGTGAAATAGATTTTTTGAGTGATTTGCCACTCAGGAGAAATATATTTCATTATGAAACAGTTGGAAAAGCATAAGAAATCTATGAACCAAGTAAAACAAAAATAGAATGATGTTTGTTTAGTTTTTATTTCCACCTTCCTGTTATATATGAAACCATTTAGCCTAGAAAATGTAAAAGCCTGCATTGCATATATGAAGCATGTATACATCTTATTAATTTGAAGAGAAATTTTGATTTACTCCTGAACTTCTGAGAAATTCAATCTGTCAGTTATTAAATGACATCTTGTAAGACATCCACAATGTGTAGCTCACAGGCTTAGATATTAGAACACAATCCATGAAGCTACTATTACTAACACCACTATATTTAGCAAAAAAACTCTCAGCTTCTCATTTGCACAGCTTTCTGCTTACATGGGCAAGGAAACATTCTAAAGGGGGGAAGATAAACTAGTAAATGAACATATTCAAAATTTAACCTTTTATTTGTTTGGAAACAAAAACTCAAACTATATTTCATAAGCTAAACTTTAGTTTTATGAAAATGGATATTGAAGGTGATATTTGCTTACATCATAATGTCATCTGTAGTTGGTGGCATTTTAAATACTTATAACTGTTCTTTCATGATAGTTTAGCTGGCCACACCAAAAATGGTCTCAACTTTGTGATAAATCAGAATTTGTCTTTGTTCTCTGCCCTTTGTTTCTTATTAATGATCTTTCCTCTGAATTTTAAACAGTGTTTCTTACTTATAGTCAAAAAGAATCAATTAATATTTTTATCTTCAAAAAATCAAATAAGTTTTTTTTAATAGCAATTAAAATAGCTCTAGTTTTTTTCCAGTTGTCAGCAATCCAAATAGTTGAAGATAGTACGCAGCAAAACCTCAAAACCAGCAAATATTTAATTGCCTTACAATTAAATTTGTGGGTAATCATAACAGGAGTGATAAATACTCTCTTGAAAGTTAAGCAGAGCTGGTGGTTGTCTTGCTTCAAGAGATGGATTCTAAGTTTAGTACTCTTGGTTTTGGGGTCCCATTAGTGTCTGCTTTCACATCTGTCTGTGAAGATTTTGCACCCCAAGAACTCTCTGCCACTGGATATGGTCATCATTATGAGGAGCTGGGCAATATAATCCACATCCTGCTCCTGGCTACCTTTAGAAACCAGTTAATCCTTTCCATTCTCTCTGCCCTAAGTAAGCGTAGCATAATCAGAGATCATTAATACTAGATATATTGTCATTACCTGTCATTTAATAGTTCTTTGCATCCATATTTTCTACTAGCAGAAAATCCTTTTCTTCAAAACTGCTGTTATTTGAACAAACTACTGGAAAAACTTGAAATTTAGAGGCGATTAGAGTTCATTATGAGAAAATTCTTCTAATTCTTGTCTATGTAGCCCTTAAGTACATTTAGCCACAGAATCTTGTATTAATTTCTTCTGAAAGGACTTAGACAAGATGTAATTCACAGCTGCAAATCTGAAAAAGATTAGTATTTTCAGGATTTAAATTACTGGTCACACTGTGACATGGTAGAATCCTGAACATTTTTAGAGAATACAGAATGTTGGCATGCAAACCAAAATTTTGTTAAAAAGAAGTGAAAAATAGTTATAATTTCTGTGATTCTGTAATTAACTTTCACTATTAGCTTTCCATTTTGTATCACAGAGTAGATGAGTTACATGTAGAAGTGCAAAAGCACTATCAGTTCCTAAATCAAGGCCTACTTGGTCACTGATTTTGGCAGTTGTGGTGTATTTTGGGAATTGACTGCATACACCTGCAGAAAATGTCTGACCTTCCTCTGCAGCCCTTAAGGAAGGGCATAACTCAGTCTGCAGATGCTCTCTCAATTACCTCAGGTATGCAGAGATCACAAGGGAAGAAGAAAGAGAACAGCCAAGCTCCCAAGTAAGAAACTCCTTCTGGATCAGATGCTCCTCCTCACAGCATGTAGCAGGAACCATACTCTTACCCTTTCAGGTGAATGATGGGGACAAGGAGAAGAAATTAAAAAACTAATTTTCCCCCTGGTCATTACCTGGTTCTTTTCTGACTGCTTACTTATGCCACACAGTAAGAATTTACCCTCTTTTTTCATGAGATGTTTTTATCAGTACTCAGAGCCTTCATATGACATTCTAAATAGCAGCAACAACAATGAAGCTGCAGTTGTGAAGGTTTGGAAAAATGCCCCTATTAGATCTTTAAATACTATTTTAGCAAATAAAATTAATTTTTTTTTGTATTATCAGCCACATTTGTGATAGTAGCCTCCAAAAAACTCTGTTTGGGAGCAATGCTTCTCTAAACCAGCATCTGTGAAGACACAAGCCCTACGTGTCTTGTGCTTGATTGATGCTCTTCTTATTCAAGTGCCACTGCCTGACAAGTGTAATATATAGAAAATGTGAGATTCAGGCTTGCTTTCCCAGAGTTTGTTTAGAGTCATGGTCATAACTACTTTATTTGCCTTCTTAAAAATGTGTAAGGACAGCCAGAAAAACAGAGGGAATTTTGTTTACAGCATCATTCCCTGAGTCCTTTCCTTTTCAAGTACAAGGTGGTCTGTATTTGATTTTAAATAATCTGCTAGTCTCAGATGAATGTCTTTTCATTCAATCCATTAAAGCAAAGAGGTTTGCAATATCCTTGGCAATCCTCTGAAACCTGACTTCACCCAATCACGGCACATCTTGCTAATGCAAGTTGCTCATCTGTTTTGTTTTGCCATTAAACCTTCCCTTACTTACTGTTACTTTCTCATGCAGGGCTTCTGTTTTACAGAATAGTAACACCAAATCAGAGAAGCTGCCTGTGGCTCGGCTCTGTGTACAGAAAAGAAGGAATGTGCTGTATGTCTTTAATCCACAGTAAAGAATCTAAGCTGAGGTTGGACAGTGATGACTGCAGTGCAGACACTGATGGTCATAGTTTACTAGCAGGCCATTTCTGCAGATAGTTAAGTGGTTCCCCTGTGCCTCCAAGCCATTGCACTATTGCATGGGATGCATTGTGTACAGGTAAAAACAGTAGTAGCTTTTCAAACTTAAATAATCCACAACTGTCCTTCATGGTGTGTCTGCAATTTCTCATAACAGGACTACAAGGTGACGTGATTTCTCACTGCATCTTTGGTGGCTCAAGGCTCCCTGGTGTCTTTGAGGAAAGTTTGCTTTGATTGGTACCTTTCCTATGGCTGAATAGCAACAGTGGGGTTTTTTTACAAACTCCACAATGTCTAAAAATGAGCAAAATGAAAGGAACAAAGTGCTTTTAATTTCATACAAGTAGTCTGTAGCTCAAATAATAAAAATATCATAAATCTTACATTTTTTGTTATTACTTCAGTTATGTTGAAATTGTAATCTTGTTTTACATACATGTGGAGCTGAAAACCAATATTTGGCACATTCCCCTGTGATCTGTGAGATCACTTATTGTCTATTTTCCCTGACTCATTTATTTTAGATTGATTTGCTTTTTTCTCTCTCCAGCACAATACACCCCTAGCAAACATCATATCCAAGCCTGGGCTCCTCATAGCTCTCTCAGTTTTAATGCTTTTCTCTTGGTTATTTAGGGATTTCTCCAACATTCCCAATCAACAACAATCTTTCCATTAGTTTCAGAAGACGAAGGGGAAGTCCATGGGCTTTGCAGTTTTGTTTTTCTCCTGGCCCAAACCTTTCACAACATTTGCTGTCACTATGAGGAAGTTGTGTTCAAAAGATACCATCGTTAGAGCAGAGTGGCAGGTGCTTGTTAATGACATGATGTCTTCATTAGAGGTGTAAAGATGAGGCTCTGGATCTTGGCATTCCTGCTGCCTGCTTTACAGGACCAAACAACCCACAGAACCCCCCAGCTTACACTCAAACAAATTAGTCTTCACCACACTTGTAAAACACAAATAATGCCAACACACACAGCACATACACATGAATATAAAATGAGTATACTACAACCACCTGCCTGAGATAAGAGGTGCCTATGAGACCTTCAGATAATTAGGCAGTAACCTTTGAAGTCTGCTCTTGGCTGCTACCAAAGCCTGCCTGGCTAGCTCATCGGTTAAAGCACATCACTCTTTCTTTCTCCTGTTGGCTGGATTTCAGAGGCTGTGTTTTGGCAGAAGCCAGGAGATCTGCAGCACTCCTGGTTGCATCAGGCCTTAAGAAACACCTGAAATGCTGAGATGACTGCACACCTTAGATAATAGGGTACGATTGGGCCTAGGCCTCTCATTTATAGAGAGGATGTTATGTTATTCTTTCAGTCTGTACTTGATTTATTTGACAATCTGACTTTGTAACACTTTCTCTGATATTTTGTCTTCCTCATGGCAGGGACAAGCTGAAGGTGACATCCCAGGCTGCTCGACCTGCTGTGCTTCACAGAATTATGAGAGAGGAAGGAAAGATGTGCAGCCGAAGTAATCATCAGATTCCCTATCTGCCACACCTGGAGTATGATCACCTCACTGACAATCAAATGTCCATTAAGGAGCAGATAACAGTAGTTTGCCTCAGCTTCAAAAACAAGCAAGGACACTAGTGAAGACAAGACAAAGCAGCTGTATGAAGGAAGAACAAGAACAGAAGTATGTCTTGTGCTCACGTGGGTTTTACCAGATGGTAGATAGTTTTCCAACACATGTTAATAAATGTTAGAGGTTTTTTAAAAATAATTTTATATTTATCTGGTTGCTAAAATGTCTAAAAAGTCTCACCAGAAATGTCTAACTGGCACCAATTCCAAATATGTATTCTACAGGAAATTAGGAGATTAATATTTAAAAAAACCCTTCCAGAGGAGAACAAAGGTTTAGAAATACTAGAATTTCCTACCAAAAAAGAAAAAAAATCCTGTTTCTGAAAACGAAATATTACTTGAATCTGTATCTTTGAAGATGGAGTAAATTGCCATTCCTAGCTTAGATGAATTCCTCATGTCCTTCTTTTTTCTGAAACAGCTGAGGTAGTAACCCTGAACAATCCCGTACTGAAAGCAGGGCCCGAAAACCTGAGAACTTTCTAGCTCTGTGACAGAGTACCGGGAAACTCTGTGGTGTGTGTGTGGCTTCTGTGGCAATGTGGGGCCCAAAGATTAGTACCCACAAGAAGCCTTTGCTTTAGTTGAGCAGAAACCTGTCATTTGGTAGTAGTGTGACGAAGAATCTTTTTTTGTTGTTGTAACATTTTGGCTTCCAGGAATCAGCACTTTCTAATAAAAATGAGTGAAAAAACATTCCACACAGAAGCATGCTGCAAGAAAATTTCAAACCAGATCATTTTCCTTACAGTATAAACTTACTGAGTGGTGATTTAATAAAAGACACTGTCCTCCCTTCACATGGCCAAGTACTAAGGAAATACACAGCACAAAGTATATTGGTGTAAGTCTGTATGTAGAAGGACTGGAAATATGAGTAAGTTAAAGTTTGGAAAGGCAAAAAATCAAAAGATAAGAAATATGATGAACACTTTAAAATGAGAAATGTTTTTTTTTTGTGTCAGTGTTCCCTGAACATTGTCTGTTACCTGAAAATTTCTCAATAGAGTTAACAGTGGAAGTGGTAGTAGAGACTGAACAGGCATTTTTATCATCTTGGCATAGAGGGCACAACAGTAAACATCAGTGACTTCTGTGTTCAAAATATTCCTCTTGTCACTAGATATGAGTGCAGCTGCACTGAAATTTAAATGTTAAGAGGATTTGAGTCTGCATACATGCAGCTTCAGTACCAATTGAGGCATTCAAATTACTTCTTTCACTATGTCTTATTTTTCCAGTTCTTGAGAAACTAGTCACAGAGCAACTATAATTTCTGGTTTGCATTTAAAATTCTGATTTGCATTTAAAAAGTTTGCATAGAAGCAATGACGTTCTGGCCTTCATGAAGTCTTTGAGAAAATTCCCATGCATTTCAACACTAACGGGATTTTTAGCCCAAGAATCAAGGGCTAAATTTGAATTAGAGATCTGCCTTTAAGAGGAAGAAAGTAAGGAGGTTTTCAGACCTAAATTTTCATATTTTTCCTTTCTCGTGGAAGCCTGACCCAAAAACCTATTTGGGAAATAAGCAGAAAAAAAAGTTTGTGTATTGCCTCCTCAACTTAGAGTGTTGGTCCTTTTGGTCCAGTTGCCCCCTGTCCATTGTAGGAGCACAAGATTTTGAAAGCCAGGATTCCAGAGGGTTATGAAGAATCCATAAGAAAGTTGCACAGGGACTAGCTACTCCCCTGTGCTTGCAGCTATGAAGTCCAGCTTTATAAATCAGAAGACCTGTTAATTCTAGGAAAAGTTAAATAGACTCACAAAGAGAAATTCAGACATTTAGAAGCCCCTGTCATCAACCTTACAGTGTAAATAACTATTGCTATCTGATCTGAAAGAGAAATTTGAGTTCATAAGGGCTTATCTAGAAGGAATGTTATTGGCTTAATTGATCAAGGAAAATTTACCACCTCCTTAATTATACAATTGTACTTCCATTATTGCTTCTGGGTTGTCTGGATTCCCTTGCCCCCTCACATACAATATCAATTCTGCAGACACATTTACAGATCATAAAGGTTCATTTTTAGAAAAGAGACCTAACGTAGCTCCTGGCAGTTTTTTGGGATGTTAAAACTATTTTACAGTCAATTGTTTAACTTTCAGTGCTACTTCTGTGATCTGGTTACAAATGAGTGACTGCATTTTAAGAGTCTTTGAGTCATTAGGACAGCGGAATGCTAATCTTTCCTCTTCAGGAGTACTCACTGTTGTCCCAGCAGCCTGACTCTTCTTTATCTGTTAGCAGTTCAGGAATTTCCATACATCAGGTCATTCTCATTCCACCTGCAAGGGGCGAGAAGTACGTGCCAGTTGCCACAGCATTAGAAAAGTAGTATGATTTATATGATCTAGCTATCTCTGTGCACTTAACCCCATTTCTGCTTCATCTCTGGCAAAAAGTCTTGATGCACGTCACTCAACCACATGTTCTAGTCTTTAAAAAAAGAAGAAACCTTCCATTTCTCAACATTGAGAAGTACTCTTCGCAAATCAGGAAAAAGTGTAAGATGCAGCATGCATTAATGTTAGTTATAAGTACTTATATAGTTTTCATATGTGATCTGGAAACACTAGATTTTTTTTGTAAGAGATTAATTTATAGGTGATTTATTCCATTGAAGTTTTGCACGCAAGGCATACATTGAAATACATTACTGTTGTAACACTGTGAAGAGAGGATTCTCCAGATCTTGTTCACCCCTGTTGACAAGCTTTTTACCTCTGTTGCAAGCTGTTATTAGGCTATGAAAATGCAATCATGTTTTGCATTGCTAAGATTTGCACTAACTTGGATTTTAATAATCCCCACACCTTTCCCTAAACACCAGCACAAACATTGTTTTTTGTTAAGTAACTATTTTAGTTACTTTCTCCCAGTAGGAGAGAGCACCCACTAATTATTCTTTGGTTATTCTTTGCTCGATTCTTACTAACAGGGAGGAACATGTCTGTCCACTGGGTGACACCAGCAGCCTATCTGACATCTCTTAGCTGTGCGCAGCGCCACAGAACACATACCTGGAGAAGATTTAACCACACAGCTTCTTTTTTCCAGGTAACACTAGTAACATTGTCTTTCATCTCTGGTGGAAAAGTGAGATAAATTAATAGGAAAACCAAAATGCAGAAAAAACTGAAGCATCTTCCAAACCGACTGCATGTAGATTACAATGCTGAAGGAGACAAAGTGAGAAAATACTCTGTAAAATACACAGTGAACTGAGGGTCTGCTGTACAAACAGATTAAGATGACATGCTTTAATATGAATGGCCCACCAATTGGTTACCTGAGGTGCATTTTGATGCTGTCCCATGTTACCTTTTTTGCATTCCCATATGGAAATAATTTATTAGTTTTGAAAGGAAAATCATTATAACATGCAATTTTTCTTGCTGATAAACTGATTAATCCTTAAAACAGCTTATAAACTACTTCTTAAAATAATTTAAAGACATTCTCATATATGGGCAACATTTTAGTCTGGGTTTGCTATTGATTTTTTCATTTTTACTTTTACTTTACCTGCAATTCACTGCCACAAAGATTAGCCAACAGTACATGCTCGATTTTAGTCTTCCTCTGATATAGATATAAACAAAGGATGCATGAAGAGAAAAACCTAAAACCTAATTAGCCTGTCAATGTGGTCTTAATTACTTGTTTTAAAAGCTGAGTGGTAAAGGCAAGGTGGCTGATTCTTTTGCTTGAACAAGAAACTAACCGTTGTTTAAGGAAGAATGGAATTTGGTTTTAGAAGGAATGTGTTAATAGTCCTTCCTATCAACACTCCTAATGTCTCTCAGATGCTAAATGATCAGTCCATGAGCCTATTTCCCCTGGTTACAACTCCTATGGCCTTTCAGCTGATACAGTAGACATCCCATAGAGATGGAGCTCTCTTTACTGTTTCCAGGAAGGCATTCAACCCATCTTCAAGCAATTCCCAATCAGACTCACCCAGCAGTTCCCATGCTCAGCTGGAACAGCTTTAACCTACCCAGAGCGGTAGCAGTTCAGAAGAGTTTCACGGGACTGGCTCCTTACACTTGCCCAAAGCCATACAGCAGGATCCTGACATTCTCTGAGGATAACGGGGCACTAAGCAAACCTGCCTGAAGCAGCAGCTCCAGCTCTCCTTGTTTTGCAAAGACCAGAAGAAAGATAAGAAGCTGTCAAATGCCAGAAGTCACAAATTGGGAAGGGTCACAGTCATTTCCAGAGCAGCTAAAAAGCAAAGTAATAAATAATATTGAGAAGTCCTGGATTCTAAAATAGGCTATAGTACTTTTCTGTTGGACAACAGCACAGCCTCTGCTGAAGATCTGGGAGTGGCCTGATTGCAGTTTAAAAGTAATAATAATAAAGAATGAAGTCACTACATTTAGGGTGGACTACAACTCCCTTTTTCTGTAGTTCTGAAAAACTGGTCATCTGCCAGAGATGACAAAAATTCAGGTCACACTTGTCTGGAATGTTCAAAGCTTGTAACAGACATCTCCAGAAGCATCATGCAATACTCACTAATTGAGAATCAGTTGGTGTATGAAATCAGTGAAGGCTAGTCTCTTAGTCACAAAGTGCAGCGTAATTTACATGGGGGAAAAAGAATCAGAATTATTTATAAAGATGCAAAATAGATACAATAGCTCTTAACACTGAAGTAAGAGATCTAAGACCTGTTCGTTGTCAAACTAAAAACATTTGATCAATGGTCATAATGCAAGCACAATGTTAGTCAAAGGGTAAAAAAAACATTATTGAGATTCTGGTACATAGCACGTGTGTCTTCACCACATCTCAATAAGCGATATAAATACAGAATGGCTGTTCGTATAAGGAAGGACTAAGTAAGGTAGCTTACAAAAGAGGCTAAGATGAGATAAGAGAGAGCTTTATAAAGCAAAAACGGCGTGGCAAAGGAATAAGAAACAATTATTGATTGTTTCTGAACACACAGAGTGATCAGACACACTAAGAAAGAGATAAACAGCAGATTTCAAGCAAAACGATGTTATTTTTCTTACAGCACGTCATTAAATTGTGGAACTCTTTGCCACAGGATATTGTGGAGGCCAAAAGTATAAGTGTGTTCAAAATGGAATTAGATGCGTTCCTGCAGGCTTGCTCTGTTGGCAACTGTGAAAAGTGATGGCCCAGACACAGCTTTTGGTTGAGGAAATCCCTCAATTGTTAATCCCCTGTTAATTGAAATCCTCTGAATTGTTAACTGCTTATGGCTGATATGGATCATAAAAAGAAGGATTTTCTTTTAAATGTTGTTCCTTTTCTCCCCCAGTTACCAGCCACTCACAGGGACAGGATAGTGGACGAGTTAAATGAGCCTTTAGTATAATCCTGCACATCTGTTTTTATACCAGTATATGCAAGGTTATTGCTTTAATTGGGGTACAATTTTAGGATTAGGAAGGAAAATGCACAGGGTTCATGAGAAGAAGGTTCTTTGCCTCTGAAGTCATCCTTGGCAACATATATCAAACAATTTTGTATATATTTTAATTTGTAAAGCTTCAGTGAAGCAAAACTAATGTTCCCAGGAGGGTAAGGTCTCTCTTAAGCTGTGTAAAAGATTAAAAATCTACTTAATTTTACATACTTTCTTCTAGAGGCAGATAACTAATTTCCTCTGGTCCTTGGAATTTCCTCAGATGATCAGGAAAAAAAACCTCTTCAAAATGAAACACAATTGTCTCTGTGTCTAATGAATCAAAAGGCTACCCTTAGTACACTTAGGACAGAGTCCATCCTTAATTTCCTACTAAAATTATTGTTCAGCTAAATAAATACAAATGACTTTAAGAGAAGGAATTAATGGCCTCAAAAAAAAAAGAATTAAGTTCAAGTTTTAATGAACATATTAAGCAAGAAGGAATTGTTGTATGATATTAAACATTTGCTTTTAGACAGCTTTCTATATAGTCTCTTGGATGCCTCAAGGAAATGGTTTTACAGAAGCATTACAATAACGTAGCTGCTCCCAGGGGCAGTTGTTTCTCCTGATCGTGGCATGCACTTCCTGCCATATGGACAATCCCACTCTCTCCCCCTGCCCCCCGTCTAAAGATCTTCAGCCAGGACTTAATTCCTGCACTTTCTAAATGTTAGGGAGCTGTGTGTTTGAGGGGCAAGAAGCAAAGGCAACCAACATTTTATTTGCAAGAAGTGGCTTTCCAAAAGCATTGTTTGTGCTGAGTTAAAAGAGCCACCAAACATTCCTGCACTTTTCTTCCCCATATGATTTTCATTCCCCTTTTTTCCAAAGTAGATGCCTTTTCTGTGTAGTTTACAAGTTGATAACCATGCATTATTTGTGAAGAAATGACAAGGATAACATATGAACCCTCCAATAACAAGGCATAGTGTGCTTACATGCATACACACAAGCAAAAATGCAGTGATGTTTCAGTTTAAGAATGAACTTAAGCCAAGATACCTCTTTCCCCCATCAGTGCCATACTGCATGGAACAGTGGTTAAATATCATGAGAGTTGGCTGAGGGGCACTGGCACCAGATGATTACATTTCTAGATGTGTAATCACCTCTGGATGTGACTGACTCACCTCTAACAGCACAATTCTCAACAACTGCATTTTCCAGTTTCTGGAGCATGTCAGACTGACACCGTGATGTCATGGAGAAGGGAAAGCAACTTGAGGTCAAACCCAGATCCCTGGGTCTGGAAATGTGTTCCTGTGCTTGAAGAAAGCAACAAGGGCTCTGAACATTACTGACATTTTCTTAGTGTTTACATAGTGTAGGCACTGATGGATTTGGTCCATTAGTCCAGATTCTCTGTTTATCTCAAACAACAACAGAGGCCTCTCCAGCAAGCAGCAGAGTGCCTGGTTTGTGCCACTGGCAACCTGCTAAGTGTTAAAACCAGCCACAAGCCCACCAAATGTGTGAGGAAGCTAAAAGAGGAAAAATGAAAAGGAAACAAAGCAGGAAGAGGAGAAAGCTTGCCCTTGGTAACACCTGCTGCATTTGCCATTAGTGGTGAAATGCATACACACCTATAAACAGACATCTGTGGGAAAATCAGCTGTCCAAGCATAGATGTAAGGCCTGGGGTGAAGAGCACGAGAATCCATGGGTTTCCTTCCCCAAGATGTGAATATGTACAGGACTCCCAGAAAAGTTCAGGTGAAACCAGTTGGACCTTAACCAATCCCAAATTTGCCCATCCCCAGTCAGTGTCCTAGCATGCAGGTTTGAGATGGGAAACATAACAAAGATTTCATTAAATCCACTAGGAGCTTTTCACTGCTGTTCCTACATGAGTCTAGGTTGAAAATATGGACAAGCATAGTGATAAGGCGCAGTAAACATTTATAACTGGTTGTACCAGCCAAGCTAATTTATCAGCATAAGGAACTTTACAGGTGAGGTTTTCATGACGCTTTTCCCTTGAGAAATAGAGTACTGCCCTGAAAAAGGTGAGGGAAAAATTACAACAATTCATTTCATTTCAGCTGATCTCAAGATCCAAAAACTTTTTAAAGGAAGGCTGGGTTCTATAACTGAATTTGCCTTTCAGCCTTCCCAGATTCTTAAGTGAACTCATTGTGACACAGGCTCAATGCTTTGAGCTGATTCTGAAGCTTATCAATAGCATGGAAGGAATTTGTGCCAGTGAATTTGGACTTTTTTGGATTGAAGAGTTGAATGCGAGTCTTCTGAGAATATAATTTAAAATAGTTTCTGCCATTTTTTGCTGCAGATAATCAAGATGACATTGTTTTTAGTAATTTTTCTCCAGTAAAAATAATGCTTAAGAAATAAGCTCAGGATGTGAATTCCTCTCTTTATACAGGGAACCTGACAATACACTCATCAACTGTACAGTTTTATGATTCACAACAAGTATTTTGAAAAGGCTAGTCAGGAACTTAGAGGGAAATCTATGCTGCTTCTACTCTTGGCTTTTTTGATTAAGAACGGCATTTTGTTTATTGTGTGGTGATAGTGTACTTGCTTATTAACCATTACATTATTCATTATCTCATTCCGCATTATTCAGCCATGCAGCCATTAATAATAAATTTTTCTTTCTGTCATCCTACTGAACAGGCAATTTGGTTTTCAGTTAGGCCTTTAGTTTAGGCAAATCTGTAATGACAGTTCTTGACTTTCTCCATAGTCTAGAAATAACCTGAAGAGGTCATCAAGCTTTGCCATTTTCACCGGTACAAAATCAACTAAGTCAGTGGCATTAAAGAGACAAGAGATGGTACAGTCGTGACAGAGCTGTAGAAACTTACAAAACAGACCTATAGACTTGAATTGATTTTCTAGAGTCTTTCACAGCTCCTGAAGAAAAACAGGCACTTCCACAGTGGAATGAATCTCCTTCCAATGTACAGTGGGAGTGGGTCAAATGAAACACATGCTGGAAATGTCTGTTTCTCTCCTCAGGTGAGTTGAAATCCACTCTTGCTGGTTAAGCTGTTTGTAAAGACTCAGTGATAGAGAAGCCAGAATATCTTTACAAAAATACATCTGAATGCTTTATTCTCTTATTGCTTGACAGTTTTTCCTATCTAGTTTTAGTTCCTATAGTTAAGACCTCTTATTCCTTGCTCTGTTTATCATAGACATGGAAAACAGACTGTTCTCTTTCTTTCTGTAGCAGGTCATATTTTTATGTCCTTGTTGTCTCCCGTAACTGTACTCCTGCCCTCAGTCTTCATGTCCGTATGCTAAACAAGCACAGGTTATGCAACCCTTCTTTATTGGTCATATTTTCTGGAGCTTTGGCCATTCCCCTTGCTTTCCTGCAGATTCATGCTGGTTGATATGCATTTGGCCACTCCTGCATTGCTGAACTTACAAGTTACACTCTGTATTTCACAGGTTAGATTGCTGTTTGCACTCCCCACAATGATTAAAAGCTGTATGTCATCATCAGCAGCACAGATCATTTATAACATGAAAAGGACATCTCAACCATCTGTTTGTACATTACCAGTCCAAGAAGGGTGGTGCTACAAAGTCCTAAGAGGTAACAAAACTTTCATTAAATGTATTTCAGCTATGGTGATTAAATTGAAATAAACTTTAGCATGAGAAAATCTTTTTTAATTGAACATCTGAATGTGCATGTACATACACACATGAATTTGTCCAGTTGCCTCTCTAAGGGGCAGTCTAAATCAACAGAATTGTTTTTATAATAAGAACATGTGGAGTTTGCTAATCCACATGAAGTATTCCTCGACAGAAGGAAGAAGGAAATTAACCTCAAGAATGACCGTCTTGGTCAAAAAACGCTAGGGAAAGAGAACTTGGGATAACTTGAAGACAGCCCTAATTGACTCCTTTAGTCAGATGGAATGATGCAGAAGGGCACATAAGAGGAGAAGTATGGGCTGGGCTGAACTCACAAAACCCCTACTGTGCATTGCTTAATGTCTGCATTTAATATCTCCAAGTTCCCATTCTCCCAAAGGTTAAAAGGAATCAGGATGGATATATATATGCTTATAAAACCAACCTACTGTTGCCAACAATAAAACACTTTTTATTTTGACTTTTTTTTTAATGTTCTGACATATTACTGCACAGAAGTTCAGAATTTCACTAGTATTAAAGTTCATCTTTGACCTTTCACCTTTTTATGTGGAAGAATTAGTCAGGGAGAAGAAAACATTCCTCTTTGCCCTGGCTTGCTTATTATGACTCTCACAAGAATTTCAGTCTGGGGCTATTTGCCAGAACTATGTTTAGCTCTGAGAGGAGAAAGAGCCTCCCCCTACTCCAAAATGCCACCATCCAAATTTATCTCTCAGCTTTTACTAAAGACCTGGGGTTTAAAACACTCTCGATTAAATTTATCCCAGTAGGAGTAAAAGCTTTGCTATGCCAGTTTATACTTACTGAGAAAAATTGACCTTGAGAGCTGCTTGCTAATGAACCTTCGTATTTTATAAGTTCCTGGTATTTTAGAGGTGAAGGAAGCCAGAAAGGTGTCCTGTTGAAGGTAAAATTTTTACTTATGCCATAAAATGCCAGCGTGTGAAAGTCATGTGTTACAGAAGGCCGTAATAAGAGTGACAGGAATTTGAAAACACTGATAAACTTTGGTAACATGTATGTACTATGCAAGCAAAGCAAAGCTTCAAGCATATTTGAATTTTATGCTTGAAGGAATAAATTGATTGCTTGTGGTGGAAGAAATAATGAAATTCCTCCATGTCATAACATCACAGAATCAACCAGGTGAATTGTAATGGAAAGAGCTACATTCCTCTGACAGCGATGGTGATTGCCAGAGGCAGCCTTCTCATTTCTGTTCACTTAGAAAAGTTTCAATGCAGTGTGCATTCATGCATCAGATCATTTTTGGAACAGAGGTACCTACCCCTTCTATCAGCTTCTTCATTTTGTAACTTACAGACCACACGTATCAGAGAACAGCAGTGTTATTTGCAAAGCTCTCTGCAGGCAATCCCACATGGCAGAAGGTTCTTTCCCTATCTGCTTGTTATAATTTCCATTGTTAGCCATGCTGAAACGCTGTCAGAGCTCCAAATGCAACAACACAACCACTGTGCATCCCACCATGGTTTGGCAGCAGGATAATGCCAGTGGTTACACAAAGCCCATGTGGGAGCAGTGTTGGGTGGGGCTTCCTCATCCCTGTGGCAGTGAGAAGCTCTTCAGTTGGACAACACTACATGTAAGGACCAAGCCAAAGGGCAAATCCCTGGTGTATGGAGCAGAGGCAGTAAACTGGGCTGGAAGTGGCTGGGAGTTTCTTCTCATGTATTCTGTGCTCCCACCATAGGCATGGAAAGAACACACAGAACTGAGGGAGAATGATAAGAGAGATAGAGAACTAAGACACTGGATGATCTGCGGAATGAAAAGCATGATAGGGAAGAGGAAGAAAGGGGAAGTTATGGGAAGCAGGATGAAGCATTATAAAAAAAAAAAAAAGAAGCAGGAAGAGAAACATAGTACAAGATATGAGGAAGAAAATTAAATAATAGGAAAATTAAGAAAGAGTCGGGAAAGTTAGAACAAATGAGTAAGAATTTGCCTCCAGGGAAAGCACACAGACATAAAGGGGTCCATGTAGCCAGAGAATCAGTAGCTGAAGCCAAGTGCTACTGTCATTTCCACCTGCTGATGTACATTCAAAACCATACCCCAAGGAGAGCTTATAGGATTTCCTTTGTTATGATGCTGACACAGCTCCCAACAGTGAATTTAAGCAAGAGGACAGAGAAATGAGGACTTTGGCCATAATGTAACATGTATTATGTTGGTGTAACTGTTCATTACTTCCAAATCCACACTGCTTTGAGTGCTCCTCTCAAACAGATAAATAGAGCTCTTCATAGTAATGAGACTAATGCTACTCAAGTGAAAGAAAAATGTTTCAGAGTTAACAATGCTAATAATTTTTGCCAATAAAATTGAAAAATGCATGATATGTGTTTTCCCCCCTCTCAATTACCCACAAGTAAAAGCAGTATTCTATATTACATTCATTACTGGTTATATTACAGATTGCTACATATTGGTGTGAGTGTAAGATGAAGGCAATTCAGTGGTGCTCTGGATTTTTTTCTAGTGAATACATCCATTGTTGCTTGAATATGCATTACCCTGAAGTATTCATGGAGTCCTGCATGCTGAGACCTTCCCTGAAGTAAGCCAGATGTTTCCAATTGTTTAACACCAGGAACATCCCACAACACAAGCAGTTTTGGATAGTACACCAGCTTAAATGATCCTTACAGTTTTAAATTCAATTCATCCAATTTTCTCTGAAACAAAGACTCTTTCACACTGCCAGAACAATGACATGGGCCTTCATGTCAGCACGAATCTGGCCCAACTATGTCACTGACCAAGCAAAGGCTATTGCTCTCACCTTCCTTCTTCTTATATCCAGTATTTCAGCAGGCTTTCCCTCAAGCCCTAAGTCTGACATCATCCATATGTTATATCTGTATGGAACAGTCTTTACAATATGTTGGAAAAGTATTTCTCTTATGTGAACTTCCTCTGGTGATTTTGAGTCTGGGGACATAGTCTGTGGTACTGTGACTAAAACCCAAAGCAAACAGAAACACTGAAAATCCAGAAAGCTGCCTCCTTTCATTCTTGACATCTTACTACAAAATGCATTATTAGCCCAACTTAAGAATTCTAGCACAAAACAGAATTTGACTTTTAACTCATCTGCTTTGTTGAGAATGTCATGATGTGATAGTAATCTATAAATAGCAGCTTCAGGAAACATGAAACTCATTCAAATGATTGAGACATCATGAAATTCACTTCAGAATCAAAATCAAGTTCAAAACTGTGAAAATAAAAGTTGGGAAATATTTCTTTCTGAACAGCTCTGAATTAGCTTTAGTTTTGTGGTTTACTTTTCCAGGGAGAGAAAATTGCTGAAGTTTCAGATCTTTCCCATATTTTGAAGACTTATGGCTTTGAATATCAAGCACAGTTAATTCCTATAGGCTTATAATCAGTTGTCAAAATAACCTCGGTTACTTTTCTACTCTAGAAAAGTTTAGTGAGAGGTATTTAAACAGGAAGGTTCATTGCTACTTACAAAAGCTTAGAAGCGGGATATCCTACTTTACTCCTTCTTAGTAAAAACACAAAACAACAACAACAACATATCAAAGAAAAATATTTTGTTAACAATTGCTTTTTCTTATGCCTAAGGTACTTTCCTATGTTCATCTTCAAATATGTCATATTATGACATACCCGAACTGAAATGTTACCAGGATAGATGCTGGGTTTTGATAGTCCATGAAGCAGCATGCAAAATGTTGTTTTGTACACTCCCGTATGCGCTTGCGAAATCTTGGAAGGACTGGAAGAATCTGAGTTTTATTTTTTAATTCTTGAATTAAATAAAATATTTTACACAAAAAAGTCATGAAAAGTGAAAGCTGAAAACTGTAATAAAGTTGTAAGTCAGGCTACCTAACAACCTTCTTTGTTTTTCAATCTATCATTTTCATTTAGAATAAGAGGTTGCTCTTGCCAATTCAGCATTCTTTTGTTCTCTCCTTTGGCAGATGTACATCCAAGGAAAGCCGCTCTGCCAACTCTATTATCAATGGGTACAGCAAGTCTACTAAAGACCTTAAAAATAGCTAAGACAAAGAATGATTATCACATGGGTTTCTTCCAAGTGATTTCACATTCAGGTATTTTACTTTCCACCAGCATTGGTTTTAATCATTTAATTCTAAGACCTTTGGCTTCTTTGTTTAGTTTCTTAAATATAAAGCACTGTGACTCAGAGCAGCAAGCACAGCAGTCTCAGTATCAAAGTACTTGGACATTTTTGGTGTGTTTACAAGTTCTTCATCTTGTATATTCCTTCCTGTCCCATTCAACAGTTTGGGCTATCTAAACCCAGCTGCTGAGTCACAGAATCTTTACTGGTAGTTACTGGCAAGGAGGAAACAAGAAAACAGAGAGGAAGGTCCTGGGCTCATCCCCTGTTTTTTTGTGCATGTCTGACCAAGACTTATTTGTTTTGTGGGCTGTTATATTTACATTTTGGCACTAGTCATAAAAAATTAATTGCAATGAAAGGACCAATTACTTTAGCCAGCTGTCTTCTAGCAATTAGCTTCTTCATTTCATTAATAATTGCAGGGAAGCTTTAGAAATATAACCCAGAGAAACAGCAGGAGATGATCAAATACCTCACATCCTCATACTGAGCATACAGCTCCTGGAGGGAGCACTCCCAGGAGCTAAAGCATGTGCTGCAACAGTTGGCTCTCTTGTAGAAGTTTTCAAAGCAGAAATAAAGACAGGAAGGAAAAGGAAATAATGGCAACTTCTGCTATTTATTTACTACATAGCCTTTGGGAACTATATAATTGTTTTCAATTTAAGGGTGATGCAAGCCAGTAATCAAATTGGAACTTCAGAGTGCCTGGCATGAGTGCAAAGGTCACTGCTTTCCACTATTGATTTAACGAATACATCATGCAGGCGATGATGATGATGATGATGATGATGATGATGATCTATTAAGCTACTGTTAATAGCTAAGAAGCAGTTAATAGCAGTGACAACAAAGCAGAACACAGAATATAGACCAAAATGAATTGTGCAGTCTTTTGCCAAGCTGCTCTCAGCTAGCTTAGACAGGTTATGGCAAGTCTCTTCCTTTCTTTGACTTCTTTTTAACTTAACAAAACAATTTCATTTATATTGAACAATGGCATGTATTATAGCTGCAGTCCATTCATCTCCGAAGAAAGCTTGTTATTTCACATGCACACAAAACAATTACTGGAGTGGTAGAGAAGTCAGGGATTAAATATAACAGATAATTAGCAGTAGCATTTTCATACATGTTAATTACTGGCCTACCATGCCTTGTCTTCAAGTCAAGCATTCTTGATTGAAGTCTGGACAGATGAGCTTTAGGCTGGGTGTTTTCGCAAACACTTTTGTGAGTGAGTGAAAAGGCTGCACTGGTCTGTGGAATTCCCTGTGTTAGTTCTTCTCTACACTACAATTTTCCTTAATATTTCCCACTGTGGCATCATCCCTAAATGCAACTTTAGAAGCAAATAGCAAATGTATGCAGTTGCACAGACTGGCATTTGCCTAATCTAAACTTATATATAACCCACTTCAGGTGTGGTCAGAGCCAGCATGGTTATTCTACATGTGTGTTTCTGCTTCTTGCTACCACAACACCATGACAAGAAATCCTTAAATGGACTGGGACATTCCATGGGCTTCTTTCAAACACAGGTGCAACCGTGCACAGAAATAGTTTTAATGAAGGAGAGAGTGATGAAGAGTCTGTGTGAAAACCAAGGCTAGGTGACACAGCTATTTCCACATACTCTACTGTAATTACAAAGATGGTGCTGAAGATGTCATTAACTTCATCCTTAAGTTTCCAAGAGCAGAAGCTTCTGGTATTTTCCCATCTTTCCAGCTGATCTCCTAGCCTCAAAAATTGCTGGATACTCAACACACAGGTGCATGTGCATGTTCTGTTCACTTCTTTTCTTCCGATACCTTGGGTCTACTGTACAGGACCTTTGAACTCTTTCCTCCTGCATACCAGTCTGTGGGGAACAGATACTATTGAGAGCTCCAGGTTAGGGAAGATACAGCACTGCTAAAAAAGGATGAGCATCAGGGAAACAATGAAAATCTTGCTTTTCACTGGGAGGATAAAAAAACCACTATCATTTCTCCATCTGTTCATGGTGTGATTTCTTGGGAGACAGCATTTTCTTGTTAGTAAATCAGCTGTTTCTTTAATGGAAATAAACAAACAGGTCCTAACCTGCATTCACTTTTTTCCTCTTAATTTACCTGTAAGATGAATTAAGCATGGAGATGGCAGAGATAACTGACTTGACGGCCACATTTCTAGGAAAAAAATTGCCTTTGGAATCCTCTTCCAAATCTCTCCTCAAAATTTGCTTCCCTCAGGAAGCCCACCAATTTCTTAGTGAATGTCAGCAGAAACAACCATCCATAAGACTTATGGACTTAATCTCTCAGTATATTCTTTGTGTCTTGTCCATTTGTTTATACCTTGGGGGTCCCATCCTAGGTTTCTTCTTTATTATATTCTACTTCTTTATTATAAAGGTAGGGACTATGCTGCAAAATAAAGCTTAATACAATAAAGCTGATTACATGTTGGGATCAGTGGAACAATACAAATGAAGTCTGAATGACTGGCTTTTTAGGACAGGTCTGGCTCCACATCAGGCTGACCCACTACACTAAGATCAGGTTACTTGATAAGGTGTGAGTAATTCCAATATGAAGCAGCACAGTAGAAGGATGAGAAGAACAGGTTTTAATGAGAGAAAGAAGAAATACAGCAATACAACTGATACAAAATACACAATATAACACAAGGTCTAATAAATTAGCAGAGAACTTGAGAAACAGGAAGAAAGTTTCAGATGGTTGAAGAAAGAGGCTTGCTCAAAAAGATACAATCTTAAGTCTTCATAGATATATATACATTCTTGGCAGTATAGGAAATGTACAGTTCTAACATAGAAAATATTGACTGAAGTGGTAGTATCAATTCCTGAAGAATATTTGCATATGGTACATTATGAAGTATACACACAGGCAATCTAGCATTCAAAAACTCTCCAAGTAAAGGAAAACATTACCAATCCCTTTTGGTAGACAGACATCTCCTTCTAACAGCAGCAATTGGATCTGTTCAGTATTCAATATGAAAACAAACACACAAACCTGAAAACAGCAAACAGTAAGCAAGACTTTTTGCACAATGAATTATGCACCAATTTGGCAGCAAGATTCAAAAGATAAGAGAAAATACTCCTGCCTCACCAAGTTTCCTCTTGCCTTTAATGATAAAATTATTTCCCTTCTTCCCAGTAACCTTTTAAGCTTGCCTTCCTGGGGATGTGAATTAGATGAGAGTGGGTCATACCTAAATGAGAAGAGTGGTCAACAGCTGTTAACCTTAAACCCAAATCAGGGAATGTTTACAGGAAGAGGTGTGCATCAGTCATAGCTCATAACAGCAGCTCCTAAAAGGCTCCTAACAGCAGCAGAACACAGCCTCTGATAAGTTCTGATAAAAAGGTCTAAGCATTATGAGGGAGGCACAAAACTCCCGAGAGAAGGAGCCACTCTGTCCTGTTGCAGCTCTTTTGTCACTGTGGAAGCATACAAAGGAAATCTGTCTCTTAGGCAAGTAGAATACATCTCCTGCAGAGCACCTAAGCCCCATTCCTGGATTAAAGACCTACCTGCTACCAGTGTCCTCAACCGACATCTTATTCTCTTCCTAAAGCCCCACCTACACAGGCATTTAGGTGATGCTAAAAGGGGTTTTGCCAACAGTTGCCACAGCACACAGGTCTCTGAAGGATGATGGGAAGGTGCAACGGGAAGCAGACGACACGCAGAAAAACATTCCTTCTTCAGTCATCACTTATTCAGACAAGAGTAACCAGTGCTCATTACTAAAGTGCTTGTACTAAGGAGTCAGCAAAAAATACCGCAGAAACTATTGCCAGGATTGCTTAAAATTAATTTAATCTTCAGGATGAAAGTGGAATTATAAATAAAATTCTGTATAAAAAAACAAGCAAAGTGCTCATACAGCATTTATGCAACCCTGTAAAAGCATTCGTTATTCCATTCAATCATTACTAACTGGAGGATGGATAAGCCACATCCACTCCACCTAGGCAACTGTCAGGGATATAGGAGAAAGAGAAAAAACAATGCAGGTAGTAGTGAGGCAGAATTTTATTACAGATGCTGAAGAAATAATAGCAACCAAAAAGTCCTCAAAAGTGGTTAGCAGTACAGTTGAGAAGACCAATTCTGAAACTGGGGAAACCCAGGCACAAATTTAAAAAATGGAGTACAAATAATCCTGGTGATGTATACAATTAAATATGTATAAAAGACTTTAGGTCCTGATTCATATCCATGGGAAAAAGGATGGAGGTAAACGAAAGTACAAAAAGGAGAAACAAAAGAGTTTGGGAAAATATCATAGGCAGGAAACCCTATCATAACAAAAGGTCAGCATCCAGGAATGCCTTCCTGCTACTGCCTACATCCAACCCAGAAGCTGAGTCCTTGGAGCCCTAACACAGCCAGCCCCCAGGCTTCATACCTGCTTTAAGGACCTGCTGATCTAAACCTCCTTGAGGCTGATGGAATGAACCCTGTTTAACGCAGCATCAGCAACTGGCAGGGCAGGTGCAGGAGAGACTCCCACAGAGCCCAACACGGGTTTTCAGTGCAGTGGAAGGAAGGAGACTGACTTCACACAGAACTTAAAGGAAGAGATAGAGTGATTACACACAGCTTGAGACAGCAGCACCGAGCCTTTCTGTGGAAATGAAACATAGATAAAATAGAGACTTTTAAAAAAGCTGCTGAAGGCTACTAGTCTGGTGAGCGTTTCCTGTCTCCACATTGACAAGAAATTGTGGATCCTTCCCAGTGGCTGCAAACTTCAGAATGTATCATGTGATTTCCCTCTGTAGCCCTGCCAGGTCTCTTGCTGTAGTTTGTTCTTTTGAACATTTCCTCTTACAGTTTAGCTCTCATTTATTAACCAGTTAAGCAGCAGCTTATCAAGATTCTTTCCTTTCCCTTCCCTGTGGTTCCTTGGCAATCTATGCTGCCTTTAGGCTGTTTTGGGAAATGCTAAGACTTAGCAGGCAGGAGATGTTGAGGAACATGTATTTGTTTACATGTTTAAGACAGGGCAGATGGGCATACAGGCACTCACAGCAGCTCAGGTGCAAAGCCTTGATAAGTAAAAACAAAGTGAAACAGCTTTTCTAATAAAAGATGTAAATTCAGCATGCGCTTGAAATACCTCCACACAGTCTGCTTGGTAGAACACAATTCTTTTGCCTTTGAATAGCAAGAATTAAGTTTTTGTGTACCTTTCAAGTAAGTAGCTGGATAGTTTGATATCAGAAAAATACAACCTCCTTGCTAGACAAGCCTTGCAGTGGGATACCTGGCAATACACATCTACATTATGAAGGGGCGTGTTTGTGTGTATGTGTGTGTACATATATATATACATATTTGTTTTTATAAAGCTTATTCAAACCCTTTAACAAATTATTAACCCTTTAACAATTAACAAATAATTTATTTATGCTTCTCAAGAATTCAAAATGGTTCAATTCAGGGAAATTTGGTAACACTTGTATTCTGAAAACACATGCTCTTTATCAGTGGGAAAGGTTTAAGCACAACTGCTAGATCTCAGAGCTTCCTGAGCTCAAGAGCAGGCAGCTGTGGAGCCAGAGTACATCAGCAGAGCAGCTGGAGAGTACGTGTTCAGCCCCTACTGATGAAAGCAGCAAGCTTGTTAGGGGAAGGCAGGCTCAGCCATGACTGTGCCACCCTCCTGTGGGAAAGAACAAGTAAGGCTCATGTAACGAGGAACATGTGTTTGAGGGTCAGTCTTGCTGAGGAGGTATTAGCATCTTATAATCATTAAGGAGGGAAGGAAATTCCTGGAAGTGAATGTTCTGCAGTCCAGGAAGAAATAGGAGGCCAGGTTGAAATGTAGGTCAAAGCTCCCTGGAAGGAATGTCAGGACAGATACTGCAGCCCCAAGAACCCTTCTGTTTACGAGTTTATGGCTGGGAATGCACAGCAGCACCTTGGCATGGATTCCCTCTAGCCTATCATTTCATAAAGTTTAGACAAAGGCCTCAGAATTGAAGGAAGAAAGTGGCCAAATTCCTCAGCAGCTGGCAACAGAATGATGGAGAAGAGTTGAAGGCTGCTAAGAGGGAAGAGAGAGACCACTGGACAAAAGAACAGACCTAGTGAAAACTGGAGCTCTGAAAGACACATGCAGTCATCGTATCCAGCTCAGCACTCCCGTGGTCACCCACCTCAGGAGAACCCTTCCCAGAAGTGGTCAAACCAGAAAACTTTCTCCAGCTCAGGCCCCATCTTTTGCCGTCTGACCGCTAATGTTAAAGTTTCTATAGGGGATAACTTGCCTGGTGCATTACAGATAGTCCCCTAGGTGAGAAACAAACTCTAAAACCCTCTGCCATTGCTTTGTGTGGCCTATGAAAAGGAAAGGTGGGAAGGAAAAAGTTCACGAGTGGGATTGCATATGGCATGGATGCTGCAATACAGGAAGACAGACAATAAACCCACAATGCTCGTGAAGCATCCTGTTGCTATTTAGGTTTCACTCAGCACTGTTCCATGATCACTGCAAGCTTTACGGACCTCAAGCACACAAGGGCCTGCAGACCACCCGTGAACACCCACGTTGGGACATGAAAAGCTTGGAGTACAATGTCACACTGAGCAGTGCAGGAACAGCCAACACGAACTTGTTTAAATTTCACCAGCTGTGCCTTTGGATGAAAGATCTACAGGACAGTTTGTAGATTTCTGGCTTTTATCCCATAATACAGTTAAAGCCTATTATTATTATTATTGAAACACAGATACCAAACATTATAAATAGCCTGCATTTATGGTGCTTCTATTGAGATCAAATGCATGATTCTCTGTCAGTAATGGCTACTGAAAATATTAAGCACTGATGTTTCTCTTTTTGTTTGTTTAGGAATGGACCTTTTTTTTATAGCACAAAGTAACGGAAAGGATTGGTCACTCTCTCTCTTGGATATCTGAGATTATTTTCAGTTCTCATCCATGCAGCTGGAGAAGGTCAGGAAGCAATCTTTAAATATTAAGATTTGAGCACAAATCAAGCCAACTAATGATACTTATTTTGGGACCTTGTATTAGAATTGCAGTTATTTTTAAAATGCAACTTTAAAATGCTTTTCAGTAAGCCAAAATTACTTATAAGAGCCAATATACACCAAGAGTGTGGTATAAATTTGACCTGCTATATGTTATTATTTCTGTTTTGACTGTATGCTCCCCATTACGGTGCCCACCTTCTGTTTCAGTTCTCAAGTCAAGTGAGAAAGTCAGTACACAACTCTAGATCTAGTCATTCCTGTTACAAATACACGTAAAAATAAATTGTGTGTTTTTTAAAAAGCTGAACCTCTTAAGAGTGGTGATAAAGGGAGAGGACCATGGGTGTCAGAGGGTCCAAAAGGGTGAAACCAGTAAGTAGAAAAAAACATGCACAATAATTTCATTTTTACTGGCAGTATCCTAAACAGTTTCTAGAAACTTTGGGTAATAAGACACAAATGGTCTTCAGCAGCCTAGGCCTCCACAACAACAACAACAACAATAACAAAAAGGACTCAAAATGAGTGAGGAAAATGAGTGACATCATCCTCATTAAGACTGAGGAAGCCAGCTGCAAGTTAAAGCACTGATGCACTTCCAGTCCTATCCCTATCCTAAATCACTGGGTGGTTACAAAAGCCAGCCTAGAAGAGGGAGTGGGATTTCATGGCCATGAAGTGATTTAAGCTGCCATGGAACTGCATCCCCTAAAGCAAACTGTTCATGAGGCCTTTAAGATTTAAGGGTACAAGGGTGAAAATATGCTGATTGCATGAAAGTATTCAAGTTTTGGTCCCATTCAACCCTTTTAAAATAATCCACTTTGTAACAGCGAAACTTTTTCCTTGTCTATTAAACTGTAGTCACTTGTTCAGAATCCCATGTACAATTCAGGAAGTGTAATGTGGGCTGACAGTGTGCTCACCCTGCTGAGCCATGTTGTGTTCTGATAACCTGCCAATACCTGAGGCGTGGCAGTGTGAAAGGGGAGGCAGCACATCCAGAACAGTTTCACATCCAGCTGTAGTTCAAGCCAGATTGCTTTATCCATCTACAAAGCAAAGTTCATGGGAGGTAGATTTCAAATCACCCCTAGCTGTGACCATGTCTTATCACACTTAGGCTACCATTACCACTTATCTGATTTCTGCACAAATTGCCAAGTTGAATAAATCAAATGTTATTTTTTAGCATTTAAAATCCAAGGTGACAAAATAAAAACATATACAGGAGGGAATTAAATATCATGAGAAAATGAATACAGCACACTACCAAGCATTTTAAAAATTAGCCACAGAGGCCTTCAGTTTGACCTCTGATATCTGTATATCCACTGCCATGTTTCTTGTGTGATAATATTTTTTGCAATACATGCTTATTCATCAGAGACCAAAAAAGCTCTGAAAAGTCAAGCTGAAATTTAAACAAGTGCTGTTTGGTATCTTTAGTTTGTGTTAGACCAGGTGGCAGCTGTTGGGAGATCATTTTGATTTAACAACTTTTTGTTTTGTTAGCAAAGAAAAACATTGTCCAGCCAAATCCCGCTGACAGTGAATAAATATTTCTCCTCCATCAGACCAAATATTTTCATTTGCCATCCTAATAGCTAGAGGTAAAAGATCTGAAAAGATTTTTCTTTCTATATGGACTCAAATATATTTGAATGGTTCAGTGTTTTATGGGAGGTGATTATTACTCTGTACTCTGCACTGCTGAGGTTAGTCTGGAGTACTGCACCACACTTTGGTCATTATACTTCAAATCTGGAGAGATTTCTAAGGAAAGCAAACAAAAGACAGAAAACATGACCTCTGCAGAAGGACTGAGGAAAGTGGAAAATCAAAAAATTTTATTGACAAATCTTCTCGTGTGTACGAGATGGTAATGATGATGTAAGGATGACCACATACTGGTATTGGAACTAGGAATAATTGACCAAGCATGAGGCTGAGCAAATTTATGGGAAAGGATTCCATTGGAACCTGTTAAGCTGACAGCCACCACCACTGGGTCAAGAAGTCCCTGAGGCACAAATTGTTGAGGAGTAGCCTGGAGAAGTATCACTACACAGTACTCTTCCCTCAGCATCTGCTATTGGCCCCATCACAGACAAGATCCCAGAGAAACCTGGCCCTTTACACTGACCAAGTGCCATTCTCACACTCTGCTTGTTTTTTCAGACAAGACAGTATGAAACCCTGTTAATTCTAAAAAGCAACTAGCCCTGGGAACAAGCCACTTGCAGAACAACAGCTGTTCTTCATGAAATAGTGTAAAGGACAAGGGCAATTTAGTGTACCTGTCCTCTTGTTTCTGTTAAAAAAAAAGGAAAAAAAGAAGAAAGGGATAACCTACAAGATTACAAAATTCAGAGTGGGCAAACAACTCCACACAGTCTACCATACTGGGCTTTTTATTACCAAATAAATTAATGAGAAAGCTGCAAATTTTGCACTTGTGATAAATATAAAATTTCCAATATTGTAACAAACAGTCACACAGAGACAGGTGTGCTCGGGACAAAGTCTGAAATCTCAGTAAAACTGGCTACCCTACCAGATTCCACCTTGCATTTAGAAAACTAAGTGCAAGATTCAGTGAGGTCCAGCAATCCTCTGCTGGGAGTAAAACTGTTGCATTGCTATGACTGATGGCAGAATCCTTCACATTTGCAAATCTTGCCTGTAGTTGACAGAGGCACATGCAATTGCATTTGAAAGATGCTCTATTGCCTGTAACTCTCTACATTTGCTTCCATGGCACAACTGTTTAATTTCTGTCATGAATACCTACACTTAATAACAGGGACAAGTTTCCTTCTTATCACAGATCTTAGCCTAGATTTAAGCCTTTACCTAGATCTTTAGCTGTAAAATGAAGCGATATAAAAAGATGTAGTGTTAGATTGCGATCCAATCCAAGAAGCAAATATTGTCTTTGGAGTGCTTTCCAGGTAGGATAGAAGGAGAAGAAATTATTTAAACCTATATTATTACTTGTTTCTTTACTTCACAGAACTGCTAATTGGAAATGGGAGAGGGAAAATGCATTTATTGTTCACTCTGCTCTTCACAAAGGATTTTGACTGCTGATATTCTTTGTCATAACCCATAATTTACTATGCACTTCCTGGTAAATGTTTCAAAAAGTTACAAAGTTCTAAGAAGCAAATGTTCTGTTTTCACAAAAATCCCTATCTCGGGTAACGAGCCAAAGAACACAGAACAGCACTCAGACCTTGACATGCTCAATATATTAAGACAACTCATTAGAGCTAATGCACACATCGGTGTGTTCATAAACCTTATTTTAAATTATCAATAAATTATGCCAAGAAATCTATCAGGTTCTCAAAGGAACCTACAGCATGTATATACAGTCATTTCAAATGACATAATTATGAGGAAATCTGGATCATAACAGAGTGTATGACATACATAGATGGAACCTACTTATCAAATCAAGAGAAGTGAGACTTTGTGTGGTGTAAACTGTTAGCAATACTTTTCTTCAGGAAAAATATTAAATAGATCATAATAAATGACCTGATGGCTGTTTGTATTATACAGAGGTGATAAGAGGTAGAGAAAACAAGTGAGTCCAGGTGTTCACATGGGCAACTTCTAAGACTGCATGAAGTGAGACCATGGAAGTCAGTTAAATTGCTTGTAGAAAATCTATTTGTTCAAAGTAGGATCAGGACTTCCTCCAAAAAGTCATTGTTTGATCATACCCATGTCTAATGTCAAGGCTGTAATTTCACACTACACCATCCTTGCCAATAATATAAATGTGGGCAATCCTGAGTCTCAGGCCAGCAACACAGTACATGCTGATACAACTGTTTGGAGGTAACTGCTGTTACTGCATTGCTGCAGTAAGAATGGTGAAAAGCAAAAAAGCCTAAAAAGGGTGAATTTTTGACCCAGGTGGACTCATGAACTGGTTTATAACATGGCCACAAAACCCGGTGTTGACGCAGCTGATGGATGGGTTTTTTAGGCCAGTTTCACTACCAAGACCAGCATATAATAAAACTAGGTCCCAAGTGAGCCACCAGGATTCTCCAGGATTTTTACTAAGGACTGCAGCAAAGGCATAAGGACATAGCAGCTTTTATAAATGTGAGCTCTGTCACCGATTTCAGTACCAATGCAACTCAGGCTACTACTGACTTCATCTGAAACTGTGAGCACAATGATAATTCATATCCTAAATCTGATCATCTTTCCAGGTAGGTATCATAGCCATACACACTGTAAACTATGATTTGGATCTAATAGAACAGGTTCAGGAGTATCCCTTCTGGGATACACAACATTAGATCATGAGGTGATGGTGGATAAGTTCATGGAAAAATATTAATGGAACTTACATTTAGGCTGTCAGAACAATTAGCTAGGAACAAAAAATATCTGGGCACTTTGTGAACTCAAGGATCTCAAGTTAAGAATGAGGAAGACTTCTTTTTCAGAAGCATGGACAATGCTTCAAACACAATCTATCCAAAGCAGCTGTTCTAGACTTGATAAAAAAAATTGCTTACCACAGAGAAAATAAAAGCGTTTCATCATCTTAGCCTAATCTTTACAGGTTACACAAGAATATACTCTACCACTTAAGAGGAGGCTTAGCTTCTGAATACACTATGAAAATCAACTGATTTTTTCTTCTACAACCTCCTCAAGACATCAACCACTCAGCTTCCAGTCACAAAATAAAGGGCACAGAACACAGTGTTACTGGTCAATGAAAAACGGCAAAACATTCTCTTCCCAAAACCTGTGTGTGAGGGAGAAGACAGGCATTATACAGTGAAAGAACAGTGTAAGTCATACTCCCATCTCTATCAATTGATGTTTCCCTCTTTACCATCTGTGAAAAAGTCCACATATTTCACAGTGTTCATGCAAAATCATTAATAGAGGACAGGGAGGTTGAAAGAAAGCACTTGTTTTCTGACATACCATCAAGAGTTCCACCCCAGTCTGCTGACCTGCATTACCTTCCCCACTTCTCATGACAGCATCCTAGGAAAGATACTGCCCTGCACCACCAGCATCTAAAAACCACTTTACTCTATAGAACCTGCAAAACCCAATAATCACTCTAAGTAACTGATGCAGTGTTTTGTCCTGGAAGTGTATCCAGGTCCAAGTAGAGTATTCCACACCAAAAAGTGGTGCTCTCACCATTAGAGAGCTTTACTTCATTTTGTGTCAGAGAGTGAAAGGAAGAGAGGGCAATGAAACCATTAACCAGCTCTTCTGTGAGGTGAGCATCAGTTTCCTGCTCCTTTTAACACCAGCACAGAGAAAAAAACAACTTGCATGACCTCACACCAAACATCCAGACTTCATCATCAGTTAACTAAGTTACAAGAAACAAAATACACAACTGTAGTTCTCTCATGGATCCTTAATCCCACAGGATAAAGTTGTGATCTAAGGAAAAGTGAAAGAACATTAGAGAAAAGCAAGTATGGTGTTCAAACAAAATATTGCATGTTGTTCAGCTCTCAGATAATTTCCTTTAAGAAAATACCTTCAGGACATAAGCAAAAATGTACAATCGATCATTATATCAAACTCAACTATTCTATTAAGGTTTAATTTACAAAAGGTTAACAAATAATTGATAGCTGGCTTAATAAATAGGTGTTTACTTCTCATCTCTGTCAATCCAACAGATAACTTCTAGCTGTCTATAGTACTTTCTACTGGTGTGCTTATAACCTTCCCTAACATTTACTTACAAGACATTTCTCTAACACAAATTGCAACTTATAGAAATCATTTATTAACCCTTCATAAAATTCTAAATAAACCTTAATATGAAGCATGACTAACTTTGTACTATTTCAGCCCCATACCCCAGGACACATCAAATACTAGCTCTTTCAAGTTTTTATTTAAAATTCTACATGTTAGTTGGATGCCACATCACTAATTGCAGAATCACTGGTGGCTTAGCCAACACACTGCAGACACAAGAACTGAAGCAAAAGTGGTGGAGAAAGATCACAGGAAACAGTTCAGGTTCTTCCAAAAGAAATGTACTGGCTTTTTTTTTGTTGGAACAAACATTGATACCATGACAAAAGAATCAGAAAGAAAAAAAATTGAGTCTGTTGTAAATCAAGACATTGTTTTTCCTTTTTTTTTAGAAACAAAAAACCACAGTATAATAGAAATAAATAAAACAGAAAACGTAATAAAGGTAAATTCCAACCCCTACCACTAGGATCTTAAAAAGGGAACAGCCATCAATTTCTTGGATGCAGCCTAAACTTCTCTTACCTGCAAATTTTCAATATACTTAGAAGTCCTATTTAGTGTATCAGTCTTAGGGAACGTGATGTATTATATTTAGGTCTCCTTTTTTTTCCATCCAGTATTTTCAGCTTCAACCCCCCACCTTAGTTTTTTTCCATCAAATTGCCTGCTGTTGGTTTAATAAAGTTCAGCTCAGACTTATACTTTTCCTTCACTTTCAGAGCCTCTCTCTTCATTCTCACAGTTCTCCACAAGGTCTTCATTCTCCTGTGTCTTTTCTTCCTCTTCCTCCTCTTCATCTCCAAAAGTCTCTTCCTGCATTGTAGTAAAAGTGAAAGACCTGGCAGCAACTTGTGCAGCCAGACCAGATGTGAAGTTAAAATCTGTTGATATGTGGAGCTGGGCCAGCCTATCCTTGATTTTTGAATGCAATGCATCCTTAGAGGGAGGCTGTGAAGCTGCTACTCCATCCACACTGCTCAGCTTGCGTACTTCAGCTTCCCGTTCACACTGATAATACATTCTTTCTTCAGCCCCCACAGAAACATCTTCAGCCGCACTACTGTTTTTGTTTTTCTCCATCTCAGGATCTTCATACAAATATTCTGTCCTGCTTTTATCAGCAGCATTCACTTCTGGATTAGAGTCTTTTTCTTCAGATTTATCACCAATTTGGCTATAGTCTTGCTTTTCTGTATCTGAATTCATATGCGATTCCACATTATTTAGTAGCGTCAGTGGTTCTACGGGAGACAAGGGCTTCACTGCAGCTTAAAAAGGGGGAAAAAATAAATGATAACTAAAAGAAAGCTGCTATATATAAATAATTTATTTTTCTGAAAATATGCAAGATTATAAGGGTCAAAATTACTTAAAAAAATCCCAAAACAACAGAAACACAACCCACACCAAAACTTAAAATAGAAGTGTTTTATAATCACAAAACTGAAGTGAAATGTGACAGCAACTTGTAACTGTTCCTTAAAATCTGTGACGTGAAAAGACAGCACAAAATTGGTGGTGTTTAAAGGTGGCATCAAACACAGAGGATGTATTCAGTGTTAAAGCAAAACCCAAGTAAAACTACTGTACTGTGTACAGATTTAATTGTCTTCTTGTGAACAACAGTTCACCTAATCCACTAAAGACAGCTGGTACACGCAAAAGTCCTTATAGGCAATATCTGATCTCATACATCACAACATACAAACACAACACGTATTCACAGAGTCAGGTCAGATGTCCTCACAAATAAAGTCTGGTTTAATTTAGCCTCTCTTGAAGTTAGTAGCAGCAGCGAGTCCCATTGCCAGCAACGGGATGCTTGCCAGGAAGTCTCTCCTCCCAGTGTTAAGGGTTAGTGTAACTTGGTACAATCACTCCTTGAAGAACAGACGCCTTTCGTTTTAAGAAAACGATTAATGTCCATTTCCAAGTAACAGATTCCCTAAACTGCAGTAGCTCCATTATAGCAGCAGCACGAGCATAAATGAGAGCGGCAACAGCAGATTCCCAAGTTGCATTTCCCTTTCTAATTCCATTCTGACTTTACCCCTGTAAGCAGAGATGAAAATAACTCTGGGAAATACACAAACTTTTCATGGGAAACAAAATTTACTGTATTAGGATTTTTCAATCACATCCTATTTCAGTAATATTCACTTTAGCTAGCTGAAAGCAGACACATCGTTATGGTTGTCACAGTGATAATTATTGTCATTAGGACACTGAAAGACTGTGGCACTGAATTTGTATTGTACTGTTTGCTTTAAAGCCTTATATACCAAAGGAGCACTGCACCAAACTCATCTCAGTTGTTATAGGGTAGTTCTTTCCCTGTCTCATAAAAAATATGCTGCTACTTATTTCTGCCCATTTGCTTGAAGAGACAGGAATATGCACAGTAATCTTATCATTTGGGAGGAAACTTCTTGCCTACTTCCTCCAAAGAATACTTTGAAAGGCAAAAAGTAAATACATACTTGAGATTGTAGCTGGCCAATTTGTGAAGTTGATGAGTTAATAAACAGGGTGAAATTTATCAGTTTTGAGAGCATGGCTTTCCAAATCTGATAAACAGCTATATAACAATGGTTGTATGGACAAGGTGGGAGAAGGGGAAACAGCTGGATACAACACAAAAACTGACAGAATGAACTGTTTTGCAGGGGAGAGGTTAGGGAAAGGCTAGAAGTGATTTTGCGTAAGAAGCAAGTTGCTTTATGGTGTTTGACAAATGGAAACGAAGCCACTAACAACTTAGCAGACCTTTTCAAAAGCACTTCGATTTTCCTGGTTCAACAGGAGGCCAAAGGACCAGAAACATTAGCTTACCTACACTCCCATAAGCTACCTGCTACCCAGACTGTATTACCATGGTACTGGGCCTTGGAAAATCAGCTTTAGTCTAGTGCTCTGCTAAGATAATGTTTTTTCTTCTGGAATCCAACCTCCAACTGACTTCATGCTGTGTTCTTGAGAGATACCAACTTGTTTGGAGCTGGCCTCTTATGTGGAAACCCTCAGCAGCCCCTCCTTAAACAAACCAAAAACCCTAATGTCATTGTTAGGACAAGTCAGAATGGCTAGCTGGGTGCCTTGACTAACAGATTAAAGCCTTTGAATATTTCAGGATCTTTTTCCACAATAATCACAAGTTAGGAAAAAACAGGATTTCTGGAATTTGATTGTCCTGTAAAAGCAAGATTCAAAAGGACTATGGAAAAGTGGTATCATGGCCATCCATTGGCTTGGGCCAATGGAGACAAGAATATGAACCTTTCTGGGTTTAAATCTTCAAGATAAAGCAACTCAGAAATGTGGAAAGCGCAGATCACAAAAATGTTTCTTTAATGACTGACTTGTGTATGATAAATTAAACCATAATATGACAGGGTCCATTACATCATATTCACTGACTTGTGTTTCTTTTGAAGAAATATTGAATGATTTCCTTAAAAACCATAGAAGATGTTATATCTGGTGTCCATACGAGTCTGTCAGATTAGACACACACAATCCGAGTCAAAAGGAGACAATATTAATTACTTTCATGAACTGCCCTGATGTTTTTCAGGTTTGTACAGGATGGAAATAAGGATTAGTCCTATGCAGCTGGAGAAAATCAGACTTTCTTCCCTCCTCACCATTTTATCTCTAATCCTAAAACAGTGTAATATCTATACATGGAAAGGAAAAGGAACCAACACGAGCCACAAGGGCTTCCTGGTGAACAGTTACTGCAAGCTACAGGAGACAGCTGACTCTTTCCAGCTATGGCCACAGATGGCCGGAGGATATGCTGATAGGGACAAGCATCAGCTGCTAACTTAGGTAAGGAAATATCCTAGGCAAATTCTCCTGACAAGAACTCTTCCAGCAGGAGTCACTAGGTTTGTCAGGATTTCAACTGAAGGTAGCATCCCTTCTTCCTCCAACAGTTAGGAAAGGAAGACCTGAAGAGATTTATGTAAAGAGTTGTGTGGTGTCGTATCTAACACCAGAGGCATAATACAGAAATCCTACTCCTGAGTAGACTCTGGTGCAATCTGATGTCTCAGGGGTTTTTTACTCAACTAGAAGAGAAATCACTACCAACAGTCAAGTGATCTCTTTTACCATAGTTGTAGCTTAATGGATATAAAGAAGAAAGTTGTCAGGAACAGGTATTTTTGATGGTTTGATGTCAAAAGAGACAGTCTCATAAACGGGTATGGTCTGTTACTCTGTGTTCCCAGTAAATTACTGAAAAATTGCAATCCATGGTCTTTTTTGTGGTAGACACTGGCAGAGGCAGAATCCTTGGATATGGTGCCAGACTTGAGGGTTGTTTTTCATAACATAGAACATGAAACTTTTTAGAAAGCTTTTCCTAATCTGTCTTTAAGAGGCAGAAATGAAAATAAGAAAAAAGAAAAGACAAACTACTGCCAATTTTAAAGACAGTAGATCAAATAGCTCAAGCAGTGAGAGGAAACAAGTTGTATCCAGTCTTATTGCTGTAACAGACAAACTGTCTTGCTGAGGCAAGAGAAATTTTCATATTCCTGCTTTCAAGCATAAGTGGATGGAGCTACCCAGCAGTCCTCAGAGTTAGTAAAGGCTAGTTGGAAAGAATTCTTCTTCTTAGATGGTTTGGGGGGAGGGGGTTGTGAATATAGTCTGTATTCACTCTCTCATGGAAACAGAAGCCAGTTTTATTCTTTTATGAGCCTCTAATATTTCAAAGTCTAGCTCTTCACTTTAATCTATATACTTTTGTACATCTGGGATAATTTCTGCTTGTTTCTTTAAATTCTGAAATTTATTTATGCACCCTGAAAAAATTCATATTTACTGGAAAGCCATGAAAGAAAGTTAGCTCAATCTGCATGGTTTATAGCCTGACAGCTCTCTTTTTGTTGTCTTAGTATTTTTGTGTGTTTAATATTTTAGCTCAGTGTTTTGTTTAAAGCCAAATTCCCATTTCTCTGAGTCCTTTTCAATATACAGGAAAATGATTGCTAAAATATAAAGAGATGGAATGGCAAACTAAGACCACACAGCTCTAGCAAAGACACTACTACAGCTAAGCACTATCTGAATTCTAACATAGTCAGAAATTCATGGCAAACAGACACCTATATTTCCTAAGGAAGGAATTAATTTTCAAAATAAATGCTTACCATGTTCGCTGAAGAGTAGCTGTTTCCACTTCTGTCTTTCAATTTCTGAAGCTTTAAATCCCAGTACAGATTTCAATTCTTGTAACACCCTCTTAGATTCCTGTCTCTCTCGTTCTTGTCTCTCTCTTTCTTCTTGGGAAAAGCAATAAAAATCTTCCCTTTTGTATTCATTATCTGTATCTGAATAATCAACATATGCTTCCAGTTCCTAAAGAAAGGAAAAAAGAAACCCTTGTTCTTCACTGTCAGGGTGGACTCATTCCTACAATCTGATTCATTATCAAGTGATGTCAACACAAGCCAGCCACAGTAATGGGATGGAGCCCTGTTTGAGCAGTGTCAGTGGACCTGACACTGCTCTCGGTGATATCTGTATGATTTTGGAGCAACTCCACTCAGTGGAAGGTAACGAGATTTACTTTCATACACAAGGAGGATCAAGTGATATACCTTAAAAATGGGAGTCCATTTCTCCATAACTGTAGGTGGAAATAAGCAATGCTGATGTGGGTTTATTTTTTATTAATTTACACTGTAACTAGTTCTTGGTAGTCAGGCATCTTGCTAATTTAACTTATAGGAATCCTTACTAAGAGGATATAGAGAATAGCAAACGTCTCCCCCAATTTTAAATATATTGGATTACAGGCATAAAAAAACCAGAGCAGCATTTATAACAAATAACCAGTAAATTAGTCCCAGCTTTTTGATATGAAAAAACATCTAGAGAGAAGACATGTTGGGGGAGAAGCATGGAGGGACAGAGCAGAGCATGGGTGTTCAGTGTGCTTTCTGAATGCATCTGTCACTCAGTTCTGGGATGAAGGAGACCCACCTCTCTTCAAAACAGCCCAACCATCACCCAGGAGTTCCTCAAACAACACAAAATTGTTCAGTGTTATAGTAAAAAGGTATCAAAAAATGCAGAGACTAAGCAAACTGAAGGCAGGATGGTTTGTGCTCGAGCTTGTCACTTTTGCAGCTGTGTCAGTTTATCCAGCAATATGCAAGTAGGACTCTATGTCATATACTGCCTTTTAGCAATTCTTACTTTTTTATTTATTACTCTGATTTGTGTTGCTGCTCTCCTTTAGTCACTCATTTCTAATGATACATATATGAGAAATTAATACTAGTGCTCTTTTTTCCAGGATGGGGAATACCTCCCCATGAAACAGCAAGAGAAATATAGACAATTTTTTACTACAAGTCCAATTCTGAAGTGGCATTGGCCACTTACTTGTCTGTCTCGGCAAGACAACAAGGTCACTGCACAAGCAACTGAAAAAAAAGAATGGATACAGCAAATAATCCCCAATGATTATTTTAAATTATCCTTTTTTTTTTTTTTTTTACCTGCTCTTCAGGGATTGGATCTTTGTTTTCTATGTATATGGCAGGCTGTGTTAAAGGTACTGTAGTATGCTGTAGGTTGTCACAGGAAACTTCAATTTTGCCTTTAGGGGAAAGAAGAAAAGGGATTTAAAAAAAATAAATTTGAGTATTGAATGATGTTTTTGACTCACTCAGGCAGGGTCCAGGTATTTTCATAACCAGGATTTGCACACATGAAAAAAATGGTGAGAAGACTGGTTAGGTTACACTGAAACTGTTAGAGAGCACTTAAATAACTTGGCTGTTTCGATAGAAGCTGGGTCCAATGGAACTTGTGCTGCAACACTTCAACTAACAAATCTCAGAAATTTCATAGACTTTGAAAACCAGCAGATGGCAAGCAAAATTGGTAAAACCAGAGAAGATACTTGGTTCCCAAGTTTAAAAAAAAAGGAAAATAGTAAAATTATATGTAAAACAGCTTCAAATAACTGGAAAATATTGGAAGAAATAATTAAGGAAAATTTACAGGAAGATATTTGCGAGGTAGCAGGGAGACGAGTAACAGCCAGTGCGGATTTGTTGAAAATAGAAGATGTTAATTTTTCAATGAAGTAACAGGTCTTATGTATAGAAACAACCAAAGGCATCCTGCATTTGGTTTTCAGTAGGACTTCTGACATGGTGTCATGACATTCTCATAAACAAAATGCATAGGCCAGGAAAAGTTGCTATTAGGTGCACAGAACAATCTCTTAGATCATCACAGCATGGTTACCATTTCAGACTGGAATACATTGAGTGAGGATTTGTCCCAAGTCCAATACTCTCTAATATTTCCAATGGGTGAAAGAAAAGTGCTGCATCTCATTAAATCTGCTGATATGGGTATAATCTGCAAGAACACTGAAGGGCACCATTAAAATAAAAAATAATACTGGAAAATCAGAGAGACAACCCAGGCAGAAATGGATTTCAGATCCAGCAGTTTGGTGAGAGTGGCTGCAAATTTTTGTGCTTTGGAATAGCCAAGTGCACCACAAGGGGAGCACCACTGAGAAAGAGGTGAGGAGCCTCATCCTCAACTCTACCCCACTGCAAGCAAAAAGCCAAACTACAAGCTAGTACAGACAAGCAACAGCACTGACTGTTAGACATATGAAATAACATTTCTGCTCCAGCACTGATCAGGCTGTGGATGGGACATAGTGCCCAGTCTGGGGCCCCTTCATTCACTAATACAGCAGGCCAACTAGAGGGAATATAGGAGAAACACTGGAAATGATCAGAGGACTAAATAAAGTATAGTCATCAGGGAAGAGCTGAAGCATAGAGAGTCATATAGAGAAGACAGAAAGAAACATAATAATCATCTTCAAGAATGTAAGAGCCATCAAGAGGAAATGGATTTCCATTGTGGTTGAATCAGAAGTACTGCTTTTAAATTGCAGCAAGAGGTATTTCTATTCAGTAATAACATTCTACTGGTAATGGAGTTAAGTGCTGGAATAGATGCCTGGAAATACTGTAAAATGCCTCTAAAGAAAGTTTTCTAGGAGCAGGTAAACAACATTTACTCAAAAATACTAATTTACCCTTGAGAAGGGAAATGGGTTAAATGACCCCGCCAAGCTCCACCTAACCCTATTTTCCATTTCTAATCTATACACTGAACACCTAGGGATGGTGAGATTGCAGCAGAGTACTATGGCCTTGCTCCTATAAATACCTAAAAAAGTTGTGTACCTTTGCAAAGACAGAGACAGTTCAAAAGGAAAAAGGATGGAATTTAAACAGTTTGAAGGCCATTGTTTCAAAGATCATTAATACAATGCTGTAACTAGCCATAAATGGATTCCATTCTGTAATATTAGTAGCAGATTACTGCATGCTTAAATTGCTGACACTTTAAGTGGTAAATTGGTTTTATCAGTGATGAAAAAATGTGAAAGAATAAAGAGAAGGAGCTGGAAGTTCTAGAAAATGAGGAAAGATGTACATGTAGATGAATGATAGATAGGTCCATCATCGCCCAAGGAATTTAAATAGAGGTGAATTCCCTTCAATGTGCTAAAGCTCCACTTGCTCTAAGGCTCTGCTCTGTACCTGGCAGGATCAGTGAGTAAAGGCACAATGATTCTAGAAACACACCAGATCTGGTAAAGGAAGAAGCCAAACTGCATTCCCTGAAGGAACCATATGCTAAGATATATGATATATGCTGGTGTCACCACCACTGACAGGCTGACAGGAGGGTGAGAATGTTCAATCTGTCACCCTGAAAGGCTTTGCTTTGGCTGTTTAATGTACCCCTAAGAAACCAGTTCTGACACATAATGATTCAGGGCAAGAAGCATGTAGTGCTTGCTGAAGGAGACTCACTCTTTATACAGATGCTCTACTGGCTCAACTAGTTAGTTGAACTAAACATCTATTGCAGCAATAGTGCTCAGCATCCACTTAGACACAATGTTCTAATCCCGTGGGGTTTTTGAAACAGCTCTTGTCAAATGATTGATTTAGTTTTGGATAATAATGCATAAACATAAAAGACGCGTTGAGCTGCTATATTATTTCAACAGGAAGGTATCTTCTCCCAAAGAGCTTTCAGAAAGTATTGAAAAAAAATGAGATAATTTATTGAAGTCATTTACATAACATGACTGACAGACCAGCTGTTAAAATTTGCAGAAAGACAGCAAAAGAATTGGACTTGATTTCATGTACAGCTTGAAAAGGTCAACTCACAGAAGCTGGACAGCTTAGAAATATATCAGGAAAGTCAAATGTTGTCAGATAAAAATAGTTTTCAGTGACCAACATAATTTAAAGTTGCTCCTGTGGAGTAGTTCAGTAAACTTGTTGCAAAATAGAGAATCAATCCCAGCACATTTCCAGGAAAGCCAGTGGGCAAAAGTGAAGGATTACTTTATTTTTTATTTCCCATGCAATCCCTTCCTTCTAGATCACACACGAGGTTATTTTTGTACTAAACGTTAAAAGGAAGCAAGTTATAATAAAAATGCCTGCTGTGAAATTTATACACAAAGTAAAAATAAAACTAAAATAACTAAAAATACTATGGTTGTAGTCTAGAAAGAACTTTTAAGGAAAGGGGAAAAAAGATCAGTGGAACTGCAGGTTGAGGAGGGCACCAACAAAACACAACAGGTCAGCACACGCAAATGTATCAGGCTACATCTAACACCCTCACAGACTGTTTTACACAGCACTGAAGGGGAAGCTGTAAGACTGCACTATCAGGCAAAGTGCAGGAGTTTGTACCATGTCTGGACCTGCAGAGAGCCTGCAAGAAGCCTCCCAGTGCTCCCAGTTCTGATGTAAGCAAGAACAAGGTTGGCCTGCCTGCCTGCCTCTAGGCCCACAGCAATATTTATCCATCTACTGGATATTCCACCCATACATCATTAAAAGCTTAGGGCACTTCAGATTTGGACTTCTGTAGGTAACTTGCTGATACCCTGAGTTTCTCCCAATTTTCCTAGTGCAGTCTCCATTACCAGCATTTTTCAGATGCTGAGCTGTGCCTTCCTAGCACAGTAAAAATGCTCCTGGAAAAAAGAAAGATTAGAAATTATAGGTTCAATTCCATGTCAGGAGAGCCTAAGTACACTTCAGTTATTTAAGCTGGTGATGCTTCACAAGAACAGCATGGGCAGTACCGGTCCCTAAGGAGAGGGACATCAAGCAAAACGTTGAGATATGCTGCTCAGTAAAACTTTCAAGAACACCAAAGATCAGCTCACTCTCTCTGAGAGAGGAGGTAAATGGGTATTATATGCTCAACATGTCCTCCACAATTTAAAATGTTCCAGGAAATGTGATTGGCAGAAAAGTTTCATGACAATGCCATTATCATTTCAATTAACAGCATAATTTTAATGCAGTAAGTAAATGAAGATCTCGGGGGCAATTCATTAAAATCCTACCCCTGCACAGGTGATTCACTAATCATGGCAAAAAGCCATGATCAATCTGTACCTGAATGTGTACATCTGAATCCACAGGTCTAACAGACTGAGTTAACATGTTTGCATATTTTGCTGAAACAAAAGCTTCAAGGCCATCACAATGAAAAAGTCTGACATCAGGACACAGTTTTTCAAAGTGTACGGTTGTAAGACCTTCTTCTTCAGCTAAAATTCTGATACACAGGCTGAACACTGTCCTTGATGACCAGTTCATCTCTGAAGTGTATTCCATTAGTTGCTAAATTAATCCCTCACATTTACCTTTTTTATTTGGGTTTCTTCCACTCATTTTTTCCACCTGAGAAATGGCTTCTTCCCAGCAGCTGTTGCTTGCCTGAATATGAGGCTGAAGAAACTTCAGTTTTTGTTCCAGAACCTGATGGGCTTCTGTTGTCAACTCGGGTGTCTCCTTAGTGCTAGCAAGCTTTTCAAGTTCATCCTCAAGGATTATTACCCTGTGTGATGAGAAGATGAACAGCAGTAAGTAATAATAAATATTTGACTTCACCATTCTTTCAAGTATTTAATGTAATATACTGTTATTTTCTTCAAGTTTTAAGTATCTAACTCAGTCAATTCCTCAAAGACACCTCAAAATTTTAAAATTGAAATATTTTTTTCTACATCAAGATACATTGCTCACCTGCATTTGTTATAGTAATTCTTGTATGTAAGATTAAAGGAGCAGGACAGTCTCAACTGCTTCACCGAGGCAATGACAAATCTTTAAGGATATTTACTAGGTAGTTACTGTGAGCTGAACATTCTTATAAAGCATTTGGTATGTTGAAAAATCAATTTTTCAACAGGAGGATAATTACGTTTTCATATTTTTTATAAGAGAGTGACAAAAGCAAAGCAAAATCTTAGTGCACTGCTTATCTTCAAGTTTTCACCAGATACTCAATACCCAGGAAAAATATCAGATTCCACAGTAAACCAAGGATCTTTGAGCTCATACTGTGTAAAGATATGGCTATGATTGCAAAGACTGTATGTATCTGTCTTTTTTGCTTTTAATTGGGGATACAAGCTGACAACCCAAAGAACTTCCAGTCCAAAGCCTCCTGCATATTCTGTTAATTCACGTGCAGCCTTACTCATTGAGCAGTGCCTTGAGATGAAGCTGCAGGCTGCGCACCGCCGTCTGGAGACTGTTCAGCTCTCTGCACTTGGGCTTGGTCCTGGCCGGCCATTCCAAGCCCGCCTGGTGCTGAGTTTCGAAGTAGCGATAGAACTCATAGCTCCTCCGGAGCTCGTCCAGGCAGGCGGCGTGGGTGTGAGGCAAGCCCTGGGTCACATCGCACAGGATGTGGTGTGGCAGCCGCTCCGGGGACACCAGGGGCTTGGGGGACGCGTTGGCTGGGGACAGCAGCAGCGCCAGCCTCCGGAAGAACTCGGAACTCTGCCCTACCCAGAGCTGAAAGAGGACCTGCAAAACGGGGTAGGGTTAGCTTTGTACATCTGGGGAGACAGCCAGCCTCCAAAGTAAATGTACAGATACACCATGGGAAAACATTCCTTGGCCAGCAACAGGAACTTTGAAAAACTGCAAAAATCTGCTGACTGTTTTTGAAGGGTATTCCAGAGCATGTGAGGTTCAGATCTTGTGAACCTTAGGTGACTGTTAATTCCTTGATGAAGGATATTAAATGCAATTAGGCTCAGAAAGTTGTCCAAGTCCAAAACCTCATATTCTCATCAGCCAGTTTCAGTATTTGCGATAATCTCCACATACCCTACAACTCATAAAGAGCTGCCAAAATTCTAGTGGCAGCAAAGACATTTTTCCCTTTATAAGGCCAAGCTGTCATTTCTACAATCTAACAACTACTGCATTGCCCCACACCCAACCTTGAAACATGAGCCTAATTGCACTGTACTTCAAAAAAAAAAAATTCTACATCTGAAGAAAGTTGAGCTGCTAACTTATTTCTTTTTTCTGCCAAAGTAAGAAATTCCACCAATACCACTAAGGAAGGAAAGGCTTTTAAGAAATTAATTGATTCACAATGTTATATATGGTACTAAAGAGGCCAGTCCATCTGGAAGCAAGGCAGCCCACAATTTCAATTTCTTGAGAACTTCCACATCCAATGAAACGAAAAGAACTGTTTTCTTAGTGTAGAGAAATTTGCTCAGTAGACCATGACAGAACAGCAGCACCTTTTATGTCTAAAATGAAAAGGAAAGGTTATGATACTTTTTTCTGCAATAATGGCCCTTATTAAAAGGGATCAGCTATAGGTGATTATGAGGTGCAAATTGAAACTTGTTCGCAAGCATTCCAGACCAAGAAAGACAATGTATTTACTCATCATGTCAAAAATATTTGGATGCAAACTGATAAAGTATTCCAAGAGAAAAAAAAATCTCAATTTACAAAAGATGCTCATGAGAAAAAAGAATACATGAATGACATGAAATTAATTTGGGGCACACATGCAAGACTGATTTGGCTGGGTGCAAAAATACGAAGCAAACAAATGGGCAGCAAACACTGAAGCGTCCCTGAACATGTGGTGCCTTGGATAAAAAGTCAAAAGCTCATGCTGTAATAAGCACAAAAGAAGACCAATCCCTTCCACCAGACATACATCACAGGCAGTGAAAAAGCAGCACATACAAATAGTGGAGTTCAGGAACTGATAATAATAATCAAAAACATACCTGAAAAAAGGCACAGTGACAAGAAGAAAGGAAATTCCAGATGTATTTATGGCTACAAGTAGCTTGCTCTGCCAATGACTACTGATGATTTTTGCTGACACTTACACAAAATATCCAGCTGGCTCTCCTCAGCTTAAACTGGTATTTTTTTCTTAAGTGAAAAATTTTCACTCTTTAAATTGCTTTACTTCAAGGACAAGGTAGCCAAAAGACACATGCTACATTTGTTGTATGGCTTTGCATGACCTGCATTTTAACACAAAGACAAGTTCTCTCAAAGTAAAAAAGCTGAAGAGGACTGCACATGCATCCAAGGCTCACCACACAAATATGTCCCCAGGTTATCAAAGTATTTTACTACCTGCACAGGAATCTGCTTAGGACTGATTTATGTTAATTTAGCTTGGTTCAGCTATACCACACCCAGCCTACACTGCTGTCTGAGTTACCATAAATTGAGATTTACTAGTTGTTGTGAGCTTAACTATATCCAGAAAGCACCCTAACCAGTTTAGCTAAACCAGATTTCAGTTAAATTACTGCAAATTGCAGGTAAACGAAGACTTAGCTTACAAGCTTGGGCACCTCTGACTGGAATCTTGTGCCTAAAAAGAAGTGGGTAAATTAGCAGGCTTACATGGTTGCAATTAGAACTTCATCTAATGAAATGCAAGAAAAAAAATCCCCAAAGCTCCTATTTATTGTAGCTCTTAGCTTACAACTAATTAGACAAAGCCTCAAAGCTTACTAATCACTATTACTGGTAGCATTTACTGTGAGGACAAAAGAAGTCAAGGTCTATAAATTAAGAGAAAAAAATGCAACAAAAGCCAACCCCATAGAAACACAAAAGTCATATAATAATGGAATTTTCCATTAAAAAAACAATAATAAAAGGGAACTGCCTTGGCAGAGGACCATTACGGTATAGAAGGCTTGCATTCAAATTAGATCTTCCTTCCAATTGACTCATGCAAATAAAAAATACCTAACATCTCAAAACAAAATAGATAATAAGGCCATTATATGGTTGTCACTCTGTTCAGTTAAATGTTTTTCAAAGATCAAAGAACCACATTGGCTCACAGCAGCAGGGGTCCAAGCTTATGATTTCCACTCTGCAGTGTGACTAAATACAGCTACTCCCTTTGGCAATTACAACTGATTTGTGTCTTCTGATGTCTCTCTTTTTATTCATGTCAAGAGATTAGATAAAAAAAGAAGTCAGTACAAATCTGGAAATTATTTTATTCGGTTGGGATCAGGTGAAATCTGAAAGCAAAAAACAATGTTGAAGGGGATTGATCAAGTTGATTATAAAACACTGACTTGAATTTCCACGATTTGCAGAAAAAAATCCTAATGTTGTGTTGAGCAACTTCTCTTTCTCTACATGCAGAAAGAAATCACCTGAATGCCAGTAAATGTAGGAACACATGATCAGAGGCTGACTGATTGCATCTTGCCCTCGATTCAGCGTGTTACTACAGGCTGGGGTGTACAAGCCACAGGACTTCATGACAACAGAAAGATTTTCACCAGGAGCCTGCATGGATGCATTACGTCCCTCTAGGAGAGCTTACCTTGAGTGCAGGCAAGCTGAAGCCATCAGTCAGATTGTGTGCCTCCTCTTCGGAGACCTGCTCTTCACTCAGTCCCAGACCCAGCTCCTTAAAGGGGACCACACAGATGTAGCTGGTCACATTGTCACTCTCCGAGTTCAGAGGGTAGGTTTAGCTGAAGTTAAGGTGGTAAACAAAGCCACTTTTACATTAAACACACAGAAAAGGAAAGAAATGCTTAATAAGGTTTCTTATTCCAGGCAATTTTTATGAAAGCACATGCATTCATCCCAACTCCACTTGAATCCTGTTTAACTGAAAGTTTTGCGATCCTTAATTGGAGCACAAGTTTTAAAGAGTGAGAGGTAAGACACTGACAAAACACCTACGTCTAAGTACAAACACATAAAAAGAAACAAAGTAGATTGATGAAAAATCCCTCCATCCCTTTTAAATGAGTGAAACAGCTTACTTTTAATATTGAGTTTCCAAGACATAGTTCATGTCAATCTTGAACTAGAAATCATATATTTAACAGAGGAAAGAGAACAATTGTGCAATTTTACGTTTTAAAGGTAGCCTGTGTTATAGACCAAACTCAGGATGTGAATTCCCTTAGAGTTATCTCTGTGAATGGACCACTTAGAGATCTTTACAGTAAAAGGTCTTTGACATTGCAGAGAGCTCTGTGAAGAAAGGAGCTCCCTGACTGTCATACCATTAACTTTACTGATCACATCACTGTAAAGACAGTATGATCTTGGCAGGATGAGTAGCAAACTGGTATCTATCAACACCATTCAGCACATTTAAAATCTCAGTAGGAAAACGTACATTTCTAGTCCTCAAAAATGCTTAAAAAGTAGGAAGCAAGCACAACATAACTGATACCAGAAGACAGATAAAATAATTCATAGGCTAGGCAGCATTTATTTTAAAATAGGACTAATTTTAGGCTAACATCAGGCTGGGGAGGAACAGTTCAAGATTTTTGCATTTTACCCAGTCACAAAATAGTAAAATTCTTTTTAAAACAGAAACTTAAACTTATGGCCATAAGTACAAAATCACATTTGTTCCACAGAAATATACATATATTTGTAAAGCATTAATGAAAATATGGTCTTAATTTAAAATATGGCTTTTTCATTTATAGTTTGATCTAGAAACTGAATTCTCTCATCTTTTGCACATAAAGCCAATTAGAAGCACTGGTCTCTTGTCCAGCTTATGTGTTTTCTGGGGACGCTACGAGTTCCAGCTACTTTCACACCCAAATTTTCCATGTGCTAAATTCTTACAGGATTGAACTTGCAAAAGCAATTTGCTCAGGAGATGTTTACTGGTTGAGTAGAAGAACATTGCATGAAAAAGTAATATTCTTTGTCCCAGGAAATAATAAAGCAAAGTGTCCAGGATCTAAACAAACACATTTCTCCCTCCTTTATCCCTAATGTCCAGAAAGGAAGAAGCCTATTAAGTGTTCAGATAAAAACCTGCAATGTATTAATTAGGATCAGAATATTACTGTTGCCACCAGCAGCTGCCTCACATAAATGGTGTCTATTCTAAATTAACCTGACAGCATGCCCAGCAGAGGGAGTACATAGGATGAGGATGGTAACTCCATCAGAAATTGAAAAGTCAGGTAAAAACCCTTTGGGATCACTTATCTTAGAAACCACTTGTACCCTTGTTAGCCTTTTCCTGCAACATGGCATTTCCAACAGCATGAACACCACAAAAAGCAGTTTGGACACACGTGGATTTCTAAGTCATGCTAAAAATAAATTCCAGGAAACATCTCACATGAGAGGTTTGACCAAGGAGCCACTTACCCATACTGTGTCTCAGCCAGGGATTCCCAGTGGCCTCCTGCCTTGCCCTTCTCTATTGCAGCCCTTCCACTCCCATTTCTATCTGATAGATGAAAGCAGAGAACTGATCCCATGCCCCCATTAGCTTCCTAAGGACCAAACATTTAGAAAGTTTAAACATATAGACACCATTATATACAAGAACACGCTTCCTTCATGAACTTTGATCTAGTAGTATTTTTAGCCCTAATGTCTTCTATTAAAGCCAAAATATAGTAACTCTCTTAGATTAGTTAAATTTCTCTACTTCCCTGTGAAAATATTTCATTCATCTGTTTAACTTACATGTCTTATTAGCTTGAAAGAAGAGAAGGCAATGCTACTTAATAATGAACTGTCAAATCCAGAATAAAATACCCGTGCAGGGAACTTGTATCAGCTTAGACACTCTTATTTACATATAGAAAAGCAAAAATGCTGATGTATCCCTGTATGTAACAATTTAACATTCATACTTTAGTCTTCAAATGCACATTCCCATCTAAAGGCCTAATAGGAGGGCCTCACAGGATCCCTGGGAAATCCAAGCTGCTCTCCTACAAAATTCTCACCTGCTCACCAGGAGTGAGCTACGCATGTGATGAACTGACTGGTCAACGAAGAAACACTGCACTGAAAAATGCCCAAGGGTTTCTACTCAGACCTTTCAGCATAGGATTTCTGATTTAGGCTTTTATCATCCCAAGAGGGTACTACTTTTTGTTTAGCTTACTGTTTTCTTGTGTGAACTTTTTCTCTCCCTAGTTAAAAGGTATGTGTTTTTCTAACAGTCCATGATGCAATACCTAAATCTTTACAGAGGAGAAGGAACAAGTTTTTACTAGATTTACTACAGGAAATTTGCAGATTTCCCTGTGCTCAGTGCACCTCAAAGACAAAGAATGCATTTTACATGCATTCTGCCTAATAGGATAAGATATCACTCAGTTTAAAATACTGCTATCCAATGTCTGGTTTTATCACTAATAAAAAAAATAAAACTATTTATGCTTTGACAGCAAAGAACAGCACCTTCTAACAAAATCCATGCTTTTTAAATTTACCTGGTCCAATGCCCAGGTCCTACCTATCAAAATAGTTCAATGGAAATTAAGTATCAGACCATTCTGCATCAACTGAGGATGAGATTATTATAATCAGCCAGTAACATAAGCTACAAGGTTTCCTCCATCCAGCTTGTATATAATTACATCAGATTCCCATGATGCAGAACCCACAAGGCTCTTAAGAATAGAAGTATTAAGCAGCTAGCATGCCAAGTGAAGCACTGCCTGAGTTCCCACACAATTCAGTGGAGGACAGTGCAGAGAGCTATTGAACTGGTCTGCACAACATCCTGGAAATACTTAACCCAAACTGTCTAATTTCTAGTTTAGGCTTTCAGCCATTGCATCCTGCTATAACCTTAGATTCTGAATTGAAAGAGAAATACTCTTTTCTATAGCATTTTGGTTTGTGATTTTGAGCAATATTCTCTTGCTGACATGAAGAAATCAGAGTAAGAATGGCATAAGAAAATGCTGAGTTGTTTCTGCTAGTACCCAACTGTCCCTCCACACAGAATGTAAGCAACATGACTTTCCATCTCATTAAATTACTGGTCCACCAAGTTTGACACAAATGTCTGGTATAAGGCTAAAATATAACTACATATTTTCTCTTCTACATGGGAACTAATTTTACTTAGGGAAAAATTATTTAATTGTACTCACTGAAGGCAGCTATCTAGTTAAAAGGGGGTACACTAGCCACAAGCAAGTATTTCTGAACTTCTAGTTCTATTGAATAGAAGTGAGAATGGTAACATATCAAGTTTATGCAATTTTTATCACCATGAATAAAGCTGTGAACTAAAATTTTTAATTCTGTCACAGGTTCATCAGACAGATCTCCTTTTAACATGTTTGAGATATATATTAATATAAAAGCTTAATTTGCTGCAGATAATTTTGATAGGAGAAATCCAACTTACCTTTGAACATAGGGATGTCGAGTGAAAGACCATACTGCTCTGAGAAAAGGATATTTTGGTGCAAGTGATATTCTGGGCTAAGAGGATTATAAAACAAAATCTTGAAAGACTCTGAAACACATCAGCAGCAGCACTTACACCAAAAGCATGGGTGTCAATAATGGGACGTTTTCAGTGCACTGAATCTTATCTCACACTACACAGTCCAGAAAAAGGCAAAAATTTTAAGCATATTCCAAACCAAACACAAGTTCCAATTTACTATGCTACCTTTTCTTTACCTTGTTTTATGTAATTAGATCCTGTATGATTCTAGACATCCTGACTCTAAACATTGGCACAACTGCAGGTAGGACTACCTGAACTGGTGGGTTTTTACAGAAAGGATATTTTTTCAGCATGTACAGAGTAGCCAGTCTTGCAGCTCGGAAGTTGGCTCTGACGGATCGATACACGGCTTTGCGGAGGCCAATCAGGTGCTGGCTAGGATGCTGTCCAGCTTTATTAAATGGGCAAGCAGCACTGACCCTGTCAAGCAAACTTGAAAAGTAAAATGTGATACAACTGTACAGATGTCCTAAAGTATTTTTAAAAAACAGTACATCACTTTTCCTATTTCATTATTTAGAAAACTTTTTGAAATCACTCAGTAACTATGAGATTAAATAAAAAAAATTGATCGTATCAATGACATATTTAATCAAAATTTCAGACAGCAGCCAGGAGTGCTCAGTAGATAGCCTGATCCTGTTCTCATCTGAGCTGTGGCAAAACTCCTGAGCACATTTATTTTCTCTAAAATTTTCCAAAATGGTACAGTAATGGTGGATATACCATAACATTATCTCAATCAGGATACAAAATTATTAGAAGCCCACTGTCAGCTTTGGAAGTTTTAATAAACAGGTATTTAACATATACCTGTTTATTTATATATATCTACATTTATTTGGTAACAATTTTTGCAGAAAAAATGTGCCAATACATAGCTTTTCATGCAAAACACTATATTATTTTAACCTTCCTGATGCAGAAAGTTTTCTAGGTGAAGAGAAATATTATTTAAGTGGTGACATTTTATCATCATGCAACGAATGACAGCTGTGTTTGTGAGACTCTTGACAGGTAGACACATGAACTGTATACACCACACAAGCACATTTGAAAATATATCTGATGTCTGGCTGTTCGGGTGAATATACCACTGAAAAGAAACAATGCCATTTGTCTATTAGAATATACCTCAGAATGGCTTTAGCACCATAAGAAATTTCCTCATGTGGAAATAAAATGAGTTGTGAACTGGGTGAACATTAAACAGGTCTGTAGAACTTTAAGTTATATCTATTCATATATGATCTGATGTCAAACCTGTCACTGAGACTCCAGAAACAGCCTAGGTACACTCTGCTTGCTGGGACTGTTTTTACTAGAATCAATTCAGGAATGAACATAGTCTGGACAACAGGACAATCAGTTGTGATTCATTGTTTGGGGACTGGGAGCCTGCTTCTGCTATCACCTTTCCCAGGGCACAGCGAAGAAGTGATTTAATGTCCAGTCACTTAAAAGGGAAAAGCATACAGGGTACCTGGTAAGTCTGAGGTGGGTTGCTGCATTGGTAACTATTTCTGCAGTCCATCTGACTAAAAAGCTGACCAAGTCAGCAGAGCTGACACTGCTAGGAAAATGTCAGACCTACTCCATGTGCTTAGCTGGACTGTTCTGCACATTGACTGGGAGGGGAAATAGCTTGTGGCCTTCACTACCAAATATGAAAACCATAGCAGCCCACCCAGTGAGCAAGGCTGAACCATTATCAATATGTTTAACACCATTAACACAAGCAGATTCATGCCAAGTATTACCATATATTGAATATGCTAGCTGAAATACAATATAAAATATCTGCATACCATTTAAAATTATGTGTTATTAAAATGCTTTATATAACATCTCACAAACTACTTTAAAATCTGAAAAGAAATCCCCCAACCTGTGTTGATTTGCATTTCTAAATGTAAATATAAAATGCTAGCCTTGCTGTATCTTTCACTAGGGAACACAGCATGTAACGCAGTACATGCCAATCTCTAACCTTTCCCTAGCTTTTGAAAGTAACAACTGGAAGTGTTTATGTATAAACTCTCACATCAGGTTGTAGACTCAAGCCCATGTGAATTGTCAGAAGCAAGCTCAAAGAAAAGGAGTAAAATTCTACCATAAAAAAGAGACAGAGATGATTGTTCTACTACAGTGCTGCAGACTTTTCCAACTCCTATAGAGAACAAATATAGCATAACGCATGCACAGCATGTACTGCCAGTATTCAGCAAAACAATCTGCTTTCCTTCTGGAATGGCTTGTTTCAGTGCTTTATCCAATAATTCCTCCTTGTTCTACTAATTTAAATGAGTAGAATCTATTATATATGTCTATCTGTCAGGCAAGTCATATCCCTAAATTCCTAGTGTTTCATTTATCTTCACAGAATCACAGAATGTTTGGGTTGGAAGGGACCATGAAGATCCTCTAATTCCAACCCCCCTGCCATGAGTAGGGATACTTTTTCCACCAGGCTCCTCAAGGTCCCATCCAGTCTGGCCTGAACCCTTCCAGGGATGGGTCATGCACCACTTCTCTGAAAAATCTGTTCCTGTGTCCCACCAGCCTCACAGTCATCCTGTTCATCCTAATATCTAATTGAAATCTGCCCTATTTCAAATTTAAAGCCATTTCCCCTTGTTCTTTCACTACACACCCTTGTAAAAAGTCTCTCTTTTACCCTCTATGTATTTTAATGGAACTTACAAAATGTTATCAGCTTTGCATATCAGCCACAAGTAGCAAGAAGCAAAAAAAGGTTAAGGGTGAATTTCCCCTTTCCTACAGCTCCAAATCCATTTTACTGTATAGAAAAACAACATATTTCTTCATTAATTTTACAAGCCAAACCTTAAATTTGCTTTCAACTTTTAACAAGTTTATATAAATACATTAATAAAAACATATTACTGCACTCTGGCATGAAAGTAGTTCTATAAAGATGCTAATATACATCCATATGTATTAAGCTCATAGAGCTTAATTCTAGTTTAAATACAGTAGAACGGGAGCATTTTGGAAAATAAGTTAATTATTTTGGTGACAGGCAAAGGAATAAACACTTGTTGCTTATTGCTGCAGCCTTTCATTATGTATTCCTTCAGTTCTTGTTTTATGATGTGCAAGACAATGGACATACTTTAATTACCCTGCAGAAATTCCAGGCTGCAACCTGTGATCAGGCTTCATTTGGCTAATTGCAAATGAAGCAATTAGACAGAAATCCTGCCCTTCTGCCTGAGTAGAGCACTGCCCTACCTTTGCTACACAATTTCTGAAATTCAAGGTACCCTGCTGAGGCCTGGGCCATCTCTGCATCACAGAGCTGGTACCATGCAGACACTCCTGAAATTCCAACAGAGCGTTACACACTCCCAAAGGCCAAGCTGGAATCAGAATATCCAGTTGTCTTTGAGAGTAGCTAATATAAAAGAAGCCTGACAGGATTACAGAATCACAGAACAGTTAGGATTGGAAGAGACCACTGGAAGCCATCTAGTCCAAGCTCCCTGCTCAGGTTTTTAGTTCCTGATCTATATGGCTGCAGTCAGTTTTATTGGGTGCGAGGGAAATGAAGGCAAAAGGATGTTTGACTATCTCTTTGAGATTAGCAATCACTACCACAAGGTAGTAAACTGCTTAACCTATAGACAACTGACCAAAACCTCATCAGTAATAATCTACCTTTTACAGAGACAGTCCAAGATCAATTAATAAGGGGCTAATAGGGCAGAATAAAGCAAAGCCATAGATGTTTCAATGAATATGTAAATTACCCTATGAGAACAGCAATGGATGGTGTAATGGAAAGAAAAACAAGCAGTGAAGCATGAGGAACTTCAGGCCAAAGCTGCAGACCCGGACTTGCCCTGTCAGAGTCTAGCTAAGTACAACCAGTCAAAGCCTGAACTTGGTACTATTTAAACGACAACTTCAGTATCTTTCCACTCACAACATGGTCAAGGCACAGGACAAACTATGCTGAGTTAGCAGTACCTTAAAACAGCTGCACATGTAACACTGTCACGGATCCTGTACCTGACTGAAATCTCATCCCTTCAAGGATGTAAAATAACACAAAAGGATACTCAGTAACTTTTCAAATGCAACCTTTTCTATTGCCGTGAGACTCTTTCTGAACAAGCACGAAGACTTTGACAACTTACTACAGGAGAACATACTAAACTTAGTTCTGCTGAGGTTTACTGTAGAAAATTCTAGAAAAAGAAAGGGAAATCTAGTCTTTTAGATCACACACAAAGAGCTACCCAAAGCACAGAATTTCACATTGCCCTGTGCAGCAGAAAAGGACACTCTGGATTTCGAACTTCCTCTTGGCTGAACCAACTCAAAACTTGTACAGCACTGACTTCTTTATACTGTACAGTTGTTCCAAAGAGGATGCTGGCACAGTCAGACTTCTCCCACTCCATCCACATGCCAAAGCCTTTTGAAAAGCTTGCCAAAGTTTCAAGTAAAGAAGCTATTAGATCAAGCATCAGCTTAAAGATCAGTTCTGTTTTTTGTTAAAAATCTGTTATCTAAGATATGTAGTAAAAGAACAAGGCAGCAGAAATTGAGACATTGACCACAAGTTCATTTGCTTAAACTTGGGCAAAAATCCAAATGTTTTTCTCATCTATAATTTGGACAAGCCTGAACAATAATTTCTTTTAAGAACCCGTTTGCAAAGATAAGACTGCCTATTGCTCAAGCATATGCTTCTTCAGCAAAAATCCAGACCAAAACAAAAAACACATAGCTAGGCAGACTGAAGACATGCTTACGCATTCCAAAGGGAGAATGAAACATTTCTTCAATGAAGTACACTGAAGGTATCTCAAGCCAGAAAAATAATCCAAAATTTTAAGTCTAAAGTTGCACACTTGCATGTAAGAACATGTGTCTGAATGCAGAATAGTTGGTCTGGCACAGATAAAACATCTTCTTGGTGTCCACATGGGAATTTTTGATTTTTTTTAGAAAGAAGTTGACTGTATTTTAGGTGTTGGAGTTTCCCACCTCCCTTAGCCTTAAGCAGAATTGGCACAGATGTGGATTCATCATAGGTGGTTCCAACACAAAAGCATCCATGGCAATGAGAGTGCACAGAAACAGCCCTGTTGGCTTTGGAATCACTGCATACACTGAACACTTTTTTATGTCCTTTCACATAGCAAATAAGCAAAACTTGTCAAATAACTACAAGAGTTAAATAATCAGAAACACTTTTGCATCCCTTAAGGGTGAGGGAGGCAAATTCAACAGTAAATAATTTAAGAGTCTATATGTTTCAATAATTGTATGCACGAAAAAAAGACTAGTGTTAACTTTACTTGAGGTGGGAAATGGTGTTTGATGGTCTTTGCTGATTACTGTGTTCTCACTACCTCTGACTTATTTGTTAAATAAAAATAGAATGGTTTTCCTGTCATCCTGTTTTCTAAAATATGAGTGTTTACTTGCAGATCAGTTTATTTACATCTATTTGGTAACGTAAGGTAAAAAAACTCCTTAAATGACTCCCCAAAATAGTTAACTAACTTAGTTCAAAGTCCATTTGTTCATATATTTCATTGCTAGCAAAGCAGGACATTTCAAAGTCATATGAGTTTTGCGAGACTTGATTCACCTTCAGGATGCAGGGTTTTAATACTGAGTTGTTAGAATTCATACTTTTAGTGTGAATGGTAATTAAACTATTTCATGTAAATGGAAACCTTTAAGTATTATGTTTTCCAGTAATTCCACTTGTTATGGGAGACAGTGTAACAAGACAATTTTAGAAGACAGCTGGTTTGAATGGATCTGTGTATTAAATGCAGTGAAATACAGACTCACAGGGTAAATCCTCTGGAAATGACTTCAGTCTCTTGAATGAGTCGCAGAGCTTTCCTCACGAGGTTAGTAAACGCCCGGCTATTGGCCACTGTTTCTTCCAGCTGGACACAGGATTTTCGCAGGGCCATTTGCAGCTTGGCTGTCCTCCATGTGCCCCACACCCTGCAGACGGCATAGACGAGCAGCAGCGGTGTGCACAGCAGCCACGAGGAGTCCTTCCACCACGAAGGAAACATGAGCAATGCACTTACAAAGGCAAGGAACAGCGAGACATCCCTGCAAACAGAGACAGCATCAGCAACCACACATTGCTGAGGTCAAACAGGTGGGAAAATCACAAAGTTTGCAGTTCCAGTTGAGATTACAACATCTTATTATGGGGCTTTTATGTAGGTCCTGAAGGGAGCTGTAAACACTGAAAACTACTCCCAGTGACAGATTTAGATGAATACGTACATGACATTACTTGGCTGTTATACTGTAAGGAAACCTTTTTTCAGCTTTTTTACAGCATGAGTAGGAGAGTAATGTACCACTTTGAAAGGTCAGTTTCTCTTACACTTATTACTTAAAAAAAAAAAAAAGAAAATAGAAAAAGAAAAAACCTGACTACTCAGCATTATAAGCCAGGGCGTGTAGGAACTGTAATTTCTGTACTTCCAGGTTCAAGAGTACAGTAGGGAAGGGCATGTTGCTTTTGGTAGCAAATCCCTCAAGCAGTGCCAGCTGTATTTTTTCTAGTGTCTGACTCATTTAACTTGGACACCAATGCAGCACTAGTTTCTAATACAATTTTGTAAAGATAGCTTGAATAATAATTTGAAATAATTTGAAAATCCTTAAAGAATAGAGTTCCTAGTATCACAGTTATTTCTCCAAGACATTTAAAAAACATAAAGTTGTTACTTTCCTCTATAAAAATTCAACATAAATAAGTAACTGCTAGAAAATACACTGTGTTTCATATATATTATTACACAGTTCTGTAAAATAATCACAGTCTTCAGAGAGATGGATGGGATATCAGCTTCAAGGTGCATTACAACTATACTTTTCCAGAATGTTTTCAATGAAAAACATTTTTTTCCTTCATCCCTTAAAGCTGTGTATCCTGCATTTAGGTTTGGAAGTATTCACAACGAATATTTTTCTATTTCTAAAATAAGGCACAATTTCTGGGTTTCTATTTCCTGGACAGTTTTGTGGTCAAAATTCAACCAGCTTTATAAGTGTTAACTCTTTTGGGCTACTGGCTACTGATAGGTTTCAGTAAAGGTCCAAGGTTACAATATTCCAAATATGTAATTACCTCTAAAATGGACAGACACATAGTCTCTAACTTCCTTGGTACACTAAAAAAGTAAAGTCCCACAAATAAAACAAATCACAACAATGAAAGGCTAGAAGGGCTTTACGAGCTTACTTCATTCATTTTCAGCTTCTGGTTGGTTAACACAAATCATCATAGACCAAAGATGAAAATGGAGACTCCACAACCCATGCCACAGCTATTCCAACCCCTAAGTATCCTTGGAGTTCACAGGATTTCCCCCAAGTCCCAGTCTGAATCACTGGCAGATTAATTGCATTATTCTTCCTCATATCCTTCCCTTTTCTGAACAGAACAATTGACTGATCACCACCTTCCTACCAACCACCTTCTACATATCGTGACACTTTTCATCCCAGCGACATGCAGATCCTTTTCTGCAGTAGTACTGCATATCCAATTATTCATCACTTGGTGTTTATTAACTCGAACTTTCCTTCCCAAGTGTAGCATTAAACTTTTGTCTTTATTGAATTTTCTATCATTTTCAAGGTATTTCTCCAAGGTAATGTTGAGCTCTAGTCTATGAAAACACAAACATGGTGTCATCTGGAAGGTGAACAGCATTCACGAATTTTGTAGGTGTACTTTATCAGCCGAACAGTTAAATAAACTGAATAATGCTAGGACCAGAAAAACCTGGTTCTAAAGTTCTCTTGTTTGACAGAGAGCATCAATAATGACATAACTTAAACAGCTGAGGTGTGACTCTATAATATTAGTGTATGTTTGAGAAAAGAGCACTGGGCCATATTATGTGATAATTTTTTCTACTGATTCCCACATTTCCAAGCAAGACACTGTCAGAACAACTACTGGTGTTATTTTTTAAATGCAGGTGGTAGCTGTTCATATAGTGCTGCAGTCAGCTCCTTCAGTATTCTTGAGTGAATTTCGCAAGACTCAGCTGACTTTGATGTATCTTATTTAAATATTCTGTAGTTTATTCTTCAGATATTCTATGTTTGAAAATTAATTGCACATCCCAGCTCACCTCCCCCCACCCACAACATATCTTATGAAGACCACACCAAAATAAACACTTTTCAATTCAGTCTTCACAATCACGTCTAATTTAACAAAATCACCTTTGTGTAGCTTCAGAAATTAATGAATTAATCAACTATGTTAGTTCTTCCTCATAGAATATATTAGTTTGGAAGTATCCATTCATGTTCATGTAGGTATCTCAGATTAAAATTCACTCTTTCAATAAAATGCCCAGTGAAAAAAACCATGCTTATACAAAAATCTGGGGACTAGTAGAATAAAGACCCAAGGACATGAGAAAAAATATAGTTACTTTAATGTTGTATTTTATATGAAGAATGCACAATATATTTTTTGCTTGTTTCTCAGTGAATATAATGGTAGATATTCTCAATACAATACCAAATATTAGGAGTTGCTAGGGAGCGTAGCGTTGGAAGCTGTCTGTTTTCCTGTTGCTTACACTGCCCTGCAGACAGGATACTGGGGTCAAGGAATTCAATCAGTTCCACATCCTCCTGCAGCAGAACTTCCTGTTGCAGGATGGTACGGAGCGTGTCAAATCGAAATCCAACATCCTTACCACATACAAATGGGCAGGAGAAAAAACAGGCATTAGTAAAGACTATGCAAATTCCTAAAACTAAGTTAGCGAAACAAGGAAAACACCCACACGAGCTATGCTTTACTGACATCAATCTGTTCCCAGAGAACAGGAATGTTTCAGATATATCACAAGTAGCTACTTTTTTATTAAACTTCTTTAACTTTAAAAGCTCATACACTACCTAACAGTTCAGGCTTGCAGGATGCATCACACTGACTTTGTGATCCTACCTAGACAGTAACAATAACTGGAAACAGGTCACAGAGTATGCCAATATGTTTGCATAAGAGTCAGAGAGATACTGTATCTATTAGAAGATCATTAAAAAACCAGAAAATACTTTTTAAAAAAAATGTCATGACATCATTCATGTCATTAATAAACAAACAAAACTTAGAGAGAGAAAGAGAGATATTGCAAAGTAGTCAACAAAAAGTCACTGGTGAACACTTAATAACAGTAAAGGACTGGACTGAAGTCCAATGCACTGGACTGAAGCCCCAAGCCAAGGCAGTGGAGTACTCTCCTGCAGGATTCTGTACCTCTCCCAAGGGAACTCAATCCAAACGTGAAACAGCATGGGCCTCCCAAGACTTCACACTTGTTAAACTCCAGGCAAATTTTAGGGAGTTACTTAGTTGTGAATCCTATGCCTTAAGTATTTGCTGCTTTTTTCCCCTACTATAGCTCTTGAAAACAAATATGCAGCTCTTGAACACAAATACAACCATCAGAGAAGCCCTCTGAAATTTTCATTTGCATACTGCACCAAACCATAACTGTTTCAAGTTAAGAATATCATAACAAAACCCAACAAACACTGAACATGTGCATCCCTGCATCTAGCTAATTACAGGAGAGAAAGGAGAATATTTCTGAAAAGTCTCTAATAGAAGCTTTTAACACAAGTGTGACATTTCACCGTACAAAATCTGTTCCGTTCTGTCATTGACAGAATGAGATCCTTTATGAAACCATAAGATAGCTGGTTTAGAAATTTAATTCCATGCACAGATGTCACCTCAGATAACTTTCATTCTACTTTTCCAGTAAAACATGTTTCAGGACTGTGTGCAAGAGGAAACTCTGCCCTCCTCCGACACATCCTGTGTCACTTCAGTCCTCTACTGTAGCATGGAGCAGGACAAACATGTTTTCCATGTACTTTGGTTATGCCTCCATCTCAAGAAAGTAAGGCTAAAAACTGCTGTTAAGATAGAGGGGAAGAGGGAGGAAGAAAAAAGTCAATCAAAGATCACTAATGAGAGATTTCCAGAGGAAATTTTGTCCTCCTGAGATAAAGGAGAACTGAGATAGAGCAGAACTCTGTGAGAAATGGAAAATTCTAACTTCTCATGTAGCTCAACGTTTTCTTTTGAAGCTTCATTTGAAGACATCATCCCTACATCGTAGTAGAAAAAAATAAATCAAAATTGTAGATTCTGGAACAGTCTGACTAAAGTGACATTTGCAAGCCATACTAGGAGCCTGAAGCAGCTGGGTACAAGTTAAAGACGATCTGAGGCAAGCCCAGACTGGAAAGTGGTGCTGCAGAGAGAGAGCAAACAAAGCTTGCTTTGCCTTTCCCCAACGCAGAAGGCGTGTAGAGAGCAGTGTAGAAGCAGAGGCCAGGATGGGTCCAGGGCCAGCACAGCTGCACTGCCATGGTGCTGGGCCTGAGCTAACAAGCTGAGACAGAGGGGGAAGCAATGCTCAGAGGAAAGTCTGGAACCTTCTGCCTTAGGTGGTCTCTACAAGGCACGAGGCTGCAACACATGGACTTTCTCAGTCAGAGTCTCTACACTGCCTTCCACCAAAGGGGTATCTACACTGCAATTAAACTGATTTCAGCGTTCAAGAATTTGATTTCTCACATATTTTATTACCTTCTACATTTTGAACATCTTGAACCTGGCTACTGATACTATTCCTGTCCTTTTGTGCCCAATTTGACACAGTAACTGAAAACCAGAATTAGTATTATCTAAAGAATAAGTAAAACTCCTAGAGCCAAAACCAACAATACAGACCACAGCTGTTGTTCAGAGGATGAGATACAGAGGAGAGGAAGACCTGTGGATTAGGAAAGGAAATGGAAAAATAAAAAAAGTGATCACTTACCAGTCGGTGAAGTATGTCCTCATTTTTCTTGTACTGTGAAAAAGGAAACCAGCTTCTAAAAAACTCAACTAGTTTTGACAGGATGCCTTGCTGAAAGGAACAGAAATTACTCCAATTAAAAAAAAAACAACAAAAAAACCAAATCCAAAATTAAAGAAATAACAACAGACAATGCCTTTATTTCTGCATCTGATTTTCTTGTTAACTCAGACCCAAGTACCTGTAAGGAAGTTTCCCTTATTGTGTCTGGCCTAACTTCAGAGTACACTAAGAGAACATCTGCTTCCTGTCAGTTTGCTTGTGAACAAGAGAATGAAATAAAGCCCTCAGTAACCCCACCTATTTGGAGCATAATAGATTGTTATGTTGTTCTGTTAAAAATAACTACAGCTAAGATTAGATTGATCTCAAGTTGGCAGCTACTGCATTGATATGAAAGACATTCTCTCTCCTGGGGGATAAAAACCCCAAAGGTTAAATGATTGACAGGCTAAAGAAAAGTGAAAGACCAGTACAGGGACAACTTCTCCTCAGCAGCCCACTGCAATTGAGCACAAGGCTCCAGAGGAGTTGTGAACAGACAGCAAGAGTGATGGTAAGAAGAGGAAATGCTCCAGAAACTCCCTGTCCACACCAGTGTGTGCCACCAGGTACTTTGTCCCTGTGCTGCTTCCCACGCAACCTAAATCCACACTTCTGTCTGAGCTGTAAACATAACTTCAAATGCCACCAATAGAGGGACTCCCTCTCAGTCATCACACATTCTATTCATGTATCTTCCTAAAACAAGATGCATGACAGACTATAACTGAATAGATGCATGGTTTTGCTTCAGTCTACAAACATTCAGTCAACAATGAAATAAGCAGCTTTTGACACACCATTGTATCCACTTTCCTCAGACTGAACTGACAGGAAGTATTTTTCAAAATATTTACATATATATATTTCATGAATTCTGAGGCCCTATCTCAATCTTCAGACTGCTGACATATAATACAATCAAATAAAATTTATGCCAAAAAAATTAATTGTGAAGTGCTTACATTCTGTGGCATACTGTTTCAAAATAATAAAACAAAATCCCATAGAGATGATAATAGCTCAATATATAAAAGGTGACAGCTTCTGTTTCTCCCTCTTGATTTTTTTTCATTTTTTCTTCCCCTCTTGTTTGCTTTTTTCTTGGTTTTCCCCCAACTACAAAGTGGGAAATGGAAGAACAAACGCAAGCAACAGGAGCTCAGAGTTTTGTAGTTAACCTGTGACCAGCCTGACTGCCTTCTGAAACGCAGTGCAACCAGTCTGGTGCAGCAAGCCAGGGCAGAACAGCCTTAACATAGGAACTGTCACCCAAAAGCCCTTATGCTCCAACAATTTTTGAAATAACTTATTCTGGTGCTGATTTAAGTAATCTAACTCAAGCTTTTCTTTATAAATGTCTCATCTTTCTGTATAGAGTTAGATTTTGAGATCTATGCCACAAGGAAGTGTATTTAGGTCAGTGAAGAGGTAAACCAATAACAGGGATCTCATAATGATAGCTCTTCCTGATACACTGACATCACTGTGGGTTATTATGAGGAGCTATTCCAGCAATTCACACTTAAGACTATGGAATAAATCCAAGTGATTGTATTTTGATGTTGCTCAAGGGCAATGACATAAGTCAGAAGAATGTCATTAACTGCAGCAGTAGATTATCCTTCAAGTTTCTTGCAGTGGTGCAAAAGGAAATAAAATTTTCTAATTATAATTTGTAGAAAATTGAAATTAAATCAACGAAGGTCTTGCTCTGCATTTGAATTTCAGACAGATGTTTCACTGAAAAGTATTTTTCCCTGTACATTGAAAGCAGGGTACAGAAAGAATCATCCATTTAAGATTATGCCTCTTGAATCCTATCATTCTCAACTGCTTAGCCTTGGTAAGTCTTTAGATTTTTATAATAAACATTTAAAGCTACACCAAGGATAGTTTTAAACTGCTAGCAGCTTACTAAACTAGACTGTGGAGTTACTGAAAAAAACCCTAGTGTGCTACATAAGCAATCTTTTAGTTTATTTTCCATGGTTTAGTTTAAAAATAAAAATCTGAGCTTGCAGAAACACTCAACAGGCAAGTCAGTGCTTGAAAATACAAAACAAGACAACCCACTGTCTTGGGCTGTGACCCAATAGAGTACAGCAACACATTAAATTATTCAGATCTTTGGAATACTGTCTCACAGTTTGCATTCCCATTGGGAGTGTTACTGACAAGTAAAACTACTTTTACCAACACACAAGTTGGGTCATGTTGCCAATGCTTCTGGAGTATTCTTCTTATAGATTTAGAATAACACTCAGTCATACTGTCAACTAAGTAACAAAGATGCATGACTCCTAACACTAAAAAAATATTAGCATAGTACATGCACATTTTAGGTATTTTAATTTGAATCTAAAACAGAATTCTAAGGCCTATTTCTCTTTTGTAGAGAAATTCTGGCACTTCAGAAGAAGATAGTGCTACACATTGAATACCTTGCATTAAGTGGTGGGAGCCCTAGACAAAGATAAAGGACTGGTCCCTCGGCCATCCCACATCAGTTCACCTGCACAGCTGCTGAAGGCTACCCCCGACACAATCCTCAGAAGCTGCCTCCAGCACTGGCTCTGTTCTAGTGATAAAATATTATCATAGCTAAGGTGGGACAAGGTATGACAGTATAATCAATTTAAACATTCAGATATGCACAGCAGTCTAGGAAAATGACTGAGAAAGGAAAGATGTAAATGGGAAGTGATAAATTCTGTAAAGATCAAGCAGAATTACCCAAATGGGATTTAATTCCAGAAAACAGGTCTAGGAGCTCTTGCTAACTGTGCTTTTGAGTATCAAGTGATCATGAGACCAGGACTTTAGCTGTAACTCTCTCCAGCGATTGGCACAGTCAAACTGCACCTACAATTACTATGCTAAATCACATCTCCATAATCCCTCAGATGGGAGCTTGGCATTTCATCAGCCCCCTGAACACAACCTTAAAACACCTTTACAGCTTTTTAACTCAATGTTCATTAAGACCATATTCCAATTTTAAAAAAAAGTCAAAAAAACACCAAGAAAACCACATGTTCTGAGAAGTATTTAAGACATCCTTCGAATTCAGCTGGTGCCTCTGCCTTTTCTTATGCCTGAACCACACGCAACAGAAACATTGGTATCAGTCACTAGGAACCTCTTTTTCTTCCCAGATTTGTTTTTGCAGTCCCTGAAGATCCCAAACTAAACCTCTGCCATGCCAAATTCTTGCTGCGTGCCACCAGCTTTCAGCTGTACAGGATTCCCACTTGATTGAACACAAGAGGTGGAAACAATCTCAAAGGTAAAGCAAGTACTCCAACTTTTATATTTTTATTTTAATAAAGTGTTTAAGGCATTTGGAAACTTGCTTTTCAGAACAGAAGGAAAGTGGTACAGACATACTGGGAATCACTCAGTGTGGAACACCATCTACTCCCTGTAATCACAGTTACACCAAGCCTCAAGGAAGATCATTTTATATTAGGACTGTGGACATATTCAGAAGTCAGAAACCATTTATTTTCCAGACATTTTATCATTTCAGTAGACTAGGCCAGTGAAGGCCAAGAGAAGGGAAATAACAGTCTCATGTAAAACTGAGGAAATGACAAGATAGGAATGCAAATTATTTGTCTGTATGTCATAAAAAAGTTGCAACAAAGCTTCATATTCGCCTCAATCCAGTCTACTTTTTTAAATGTGTGGCCAGTTGCCTCTCCCTCATTTTCTTTCCTATTGAGACACTCTACCAAAACAGGGCACAGAATCAAATGACAATAACAGACTTTCTGACATCAGATTACAAAAGAAAAATGTTAACTTTTCCCAACTGGAATTGCAGCAGGAAGAACCTATGACAATCTTATCACTAGAAATTACACACAGGTTTCTTCCTCATTTCCACTATGTATCCTTGTCTAGACAGATGAGATAATGTGAACATCACCTAGTATTCATAAGGAACGGACAGCCCGTTTTCACACACCCACTCCCTTCAAGTTGTAAGGCAAACCATGAAGAATTACTTCTACATCTGACACAATACTGCAGGAATTGCTCCCAACACAATAAAATTAAGTATAAAATGCTTGAGGGGAAGGGAGGGGAACAACCCAGAATACCTGAGGTTTTTAAAAGCAGTATATCTTAACACTTTTGAAATTCTTAACCCCACAGTACCTTTGTGTAAAATTCAGTGGAAATTATATACACAAACACAGTATCATACTGATTTTGACTGCCACAAAAGTAACTATGCAAAATGATGTAACTAAGTGACACTACATGCATTACTTCATAATAACCAATAGAATATCAACCAATGAAGCATCATCCTAATTTTTCATTAACACTGAACAAAGGTTGACATTTAATAAATAAATAAACAAACATTTCATGAAAGTCTTCTTACACTAAGTCAGAATAGGTACTTTCAGTGTAAACATACCACAAAACAGCCATTAGCTTTAAAGAAAAAAAATATTTTCAGGTGGTTTCTTGAGGGTTATAGTGAGTGCCAGCCGACAATTCTGACAAGCAAGAGTAGTAGACCTAATATTTCCATGCGTACTTTTAAAGGTAGCTCAAAATAAAGAAAATTGTGAGCTAACTCCTGATTTAAATTCAACCTTGCTTTGTGACCAGTGATAGAAGCAATCATTATTACAAATGCAATAGCTATCCGCATCAACTATCTCATTCAGATTGGTTATTGCATTTCTACTTCCCAGAAATCCTCTTTCTTCATATATTTTGTCACAGACAAAGCTATACTTAGCAACTGAATGCCCGGGAAGGGCTGGAAACTATAAATATTCTGTTCTAGAAAATTACAGGTTCTATTCCCAGAATGTCATGCTAAGCTAACATAATAAGATCCACTACATAAGATAATTTTCAACACTCAAAAAATTATTTATGAAAGCCTCTTGCTTCCCTAGCTTACATAAGTGCAGAGAAACACTCCAAACGACACTGATGAACCACTCTCCGAACACATTTGAAGACAAGATATGCTAACTGGCTGTGGTTTACTGTCTGGGGGTTTTTCCCTTTGTTTTTTCAAGTACAGGAAGCAATTTCTCTCGTTCTGATTTTGCCTATTTGTGAAGCAGTGCAGCTCTCTTGTAAGCAGATAAATGCTCAGCAAGAGGAGGGTGCTCACCTTCTGGGCAGCATGCACAGTCTGCTCTCTTTGGCTCTCTGCTGCTGCACATTGCTCTGCCTTCTGCGACGCTGAGGAACATACTTCAAAATCTGTGTGTCCCAAATCCTGCAGATACTGGTAGAGTGGGGAATTCTGAAAAGGGAGTTGCAAAAAGAAAAATGAGAAAAAAACCCAAAGTTAAAAATCTTTCTGTATCTCCCACAAAACACCACTCTGAATTCAGCGACCACACAACCAGGAATGAATGGATTGAGAAATGGAAAAAAAAATTAGAAAAAGGCTTCTGTTCTCTCCAAGGATAGTACCAGTATTCTGGCTTTTTTAAAAAAACCCCATCCCACAGCACACAAACAAACAAACAAACAAACAAACAACCCCCAACTTTTTAACATTGCTGGCAAAACGAATGATTTACAAACAGTCATTAATAAAACAGAAAAAGTATGGGATTATGATTACCAGAGAATGGTGATATTTAGAATGATTAGGTATTTATCTATATAGACCTCTGAAATTTCTTGTCATCTGCATCAGGTATCTAGATTTACTTAACTCACATTTTTCTGTTTACAACTACATAAATGGCAGTATCTAGGGCAGATTTGATGAAAACAATACCTAGGATAATTCCAGGTCTACTCAGGACATGTAAAGAGACTTCATTTTTAAGAGAAACTCTCAGCAATCAGTCTGATATGGCCTAGTTAGACAGGGATTAATTTTGACCCCTGAAAAAATTTTATTAACAAGGGGATGCAAACACTAGCAAACTGCATAGGAAGAACACCAACATCTTAAGAATTTAACATGCTATCAACCAGAATACTGTATATAAAAAGTAAAATCTTTTCAGTAAATATTGCACAGTTGTGGAGGTCTGCAGAAATAACCACCAACAGAACACCTACTACTAATTGTTACATCAGCTATCAGTAACTTGCTGGTGCAAGCTGTGAAGGGAATCACCTCCTCTGACACAGCGGAATCTCAAATGACTGCTTGCCATGCTGTAAAACTTGGAAGCCATCATTTATATCAGCTGAGCAAATTAGCTTGTTACCTTTAGGAATTTTGTTAACCCCATCACCCAAGTGCTATTTTAATCCCTCTTAGCTATTTAAAGCATCCAAAATCATACTTCTGTTTACTCTGTTTCAGTTACTCACAACAGATTCAGCATTCAGTCATTACCTGAAACTTACATATTCATACCAACTCACAGGTATAGACAATCACACTCACCCACAATGACAATGATTGTGCAAAACACTAGGATAGGTTAATGACTCATTTCCTTGTGAGAATTTTTCCAGTGTGACAACACAATCCTATGTTTTTTCCAAGTACCCTTCTTCCATGGCTGAGTACTTTTTCAAAATGCACCCAACTCTAATTAAACTGTGCTGTTCTGGACTGGCTGTTTCTCTCTAAGTAGAACATGCTATTTTTACCGGAATTCCTAATTAAAATGGAAGAGAAAACATAATAGACTAGAATACTTATCCTATTTAAGACACTGTTAAATTCACTTAATAACGTCAGGACAAAATTCAGAATATGCATGGATATGCATAACCATGTCTTCTTAAAATGGTTTTAATACAGAGTCAGGTTGGGCACTGTCAACACACCTGGAACTACTTGAACACTCCACACAAGAACTTCTAGGGTAGCATGGAATTTTCCCCATTTAGATGAAGACATAGACAAAGCAGTGGGTGGACAGAGAATGTTTTCTTCAAAAATTATAGCTTTAAGGCTCGCTCCAGGCAGAACTTCAAGGAAATCATATCTAGGCTCTTGGCAAATCTGACCATCATCTTGACCATACTTGCCGTGAGCAAGGCCAGCCATCATATAACACGACTGTTCTTGTACTTTATTGGTACTCACTGACACACAGACAGCTGGCAAAATAACCCAGAAATACCAAGGAGTTTTTTCTACTTGTATCTCAGGGTGTACCTTTCTTTGGGGTCCACGATGAGATAATTTTTTAAAAGCTGATCAAGAAAACTGGTCTATTGCTGTTTAGATTAGTTCCATTTCCTCACGAAAATGGATGAAGGAAGACAGACCAAGAGGTAGAGACAGAGACTGTCCATTGAAGACTGAATTATCTAAAATCCTGAAAGCTATCACTAGTAAGTGAAATATGGCATTGATATAAGAATGCCCAATTCTTCCCTTTTAATGATTACCTAGCTATGTAACAACCGTCCCTCTAACTGTAATTAGTAGATTTTCTACTCATCAGAAAGAGTAAAAAATACACCATCTCTCCAAATGTTAACGAAATTTCAGCCCCCAACTAGGAAGAATAATTTTATTTGTTCTTGCAATTAAGGCAGAATATAAGCACCTTACTAGTTTTACATAAATCCCTTCTGACTAACTCTTAGAAGGCTTTTACACAGTCTCATAATTGGTAAATTTACACTTTTTTATCGCTGCTCAGAACTGGAAATCAGTTTTCTGACTATTAGGTTAGGAAGTGAAAATTAATTAAAATTTAACATGAATGTTTATCATCTATTCCTTTAAGTAGATAATGGTTCTCTTCTCTCAGTTTCTCAGAAAGTACTCAGGCTACAAAATCCTCCTCTAACAGATTTCTTTGGCTCCACATGCTTTGTCTTTCCCACTCTTTCTAAAATATTATTAGCAGAACTTACTTGCATATTGGAAAAGTCCTGTATTTTTATAAAGTTCAATGACCAAGAACTATGCTGTGACTAAAATTCCTTATGTAAGCAAAACCACCATTGTTCCCCTTTCTGAATCCATTAGAAGCATGCAAGATGTGGGTAAAGAAAGCAATGAATAACAAGTGGGTTGAGGCCCTTGTGGAATTAGATTATTAAGAATCTTAAGAAACTAATCACAAAATTCTTCCATTAAGAGTGAGGTCTCTTGCGTAGCACAGACAGTTTTACATTTTGCTTAGAAAAATCTGAAGATTACACTCCTGTTAGAAACACCACAGATGGCATACATACATGTCTATGCTAACATAAACCCACACTATTTATTTATTTATTGTATTTAATTTCCTACTGCCTAACAAGCCTGTCACTTGCACAGCTGTGTGGTCTGCATAGCTCATGGTTGCCTATAATCAAAAAAGGAAAAAATGGAGGATGTCTCCACCAATCCATAGATAATATCTCCCATGACATAGGTAAGTAATGGCTAGAAAATCCATTAAAGGAATTTTTAAAAGTCAAAGGGTAGACTTTATATATGTGGACATTCCCACAAAATTTCCAATATTATCAAGGAATCAGAAAATTATTAATTATGCAACTACAAAATTGCAATGTGATACCGTTAAAATATCCTACTTTGCATACTGTGTTTCAGTATAAGAGACAGAAGTATTACACTTAATGATTACAAAGCATATTTCATCCTCACAAAGCTCTAAAAGCAATAATTAAATCTCGTAATGTGTCTGATGTACCACAAATTACAGCTCTGAATTTTTAGCTTAGATCCTTACCCAGACCTCTCACTCCCAAAAGCCTTCTTTCCCATAAAAAAAGATTGCAGATATGCACACATTCTTGCACATGCACTTCTAACTGTGAGAAAAGCTCCTTGGTTTCAACTCATGCTGTTGTTCATCAGTACTGTCAGGGCTCAGCTGTTTTCACCTGCAAATATCATGATAATATTAAAAAAATAGACTTATTGGTTGGGGAAAATAGGAGGCCTCTGCCTTTTTTCCTCCCCATTTGCTTTGCCCAGAATTCATACATTCCTTTTTAACAACAGTCCAACATTAAAAAGGCGAAAAACAGCACAACAGCTTTTACATTTCTGCATGTGATATAAATGCTACACTTTTATTTCAAGAAATTCAGGACCAGAAAGTTTATCCTTACAAGCAGTAATAGGTGGTTTAAAGAAAAAAATAATAGACTCGAGAAAAAGTTTTTATATTAGAATGTGAGGTAAAGGGACAGCAAGTTTGTTTCAGTGGATGGCATGAAGAGGGAATTTAAAATATAAAATCTCATCTTCCTATTAATACAGCATATTATTCTAGAGGAATCTATTCCATGTACTTTGGAATTTTCACTTTCAACCACTCTCAACTTAGATAATAACTAGAATTATTAGTATTACTCCTGTTTGACAGTCAGGTTTGTTTGTTTATTTCTAGTTGTCTGTGGCAGAATGACATGGTAATGAATAATGTACAAAGTAGAGAGGGAATTTTAAAATAATTTAGCTTATTATTATGTTACCATCATACTATCAGTTACTGATAGGAAATATTATCTAAAGTTAGTGATGATACCAAACCAAAGTTTTCCAGCAATATGCTGTACTTATTTCTAAAGTTTCCTCCAAGTTGTTGCTTCTTCTTATAAGTCACTTTCTGAGACAACCTAGATACAGGAGACAGGGATTACATTTACAGCCAGGGCATTTTTTTTAAATTGCATTAATTGTCCAAAATGAGTGCTGAAAGTGAAACAGTTCCAGAACAGATAGAAGACTAAAAGCTATTCTTGTTTGGTGTACTTCATACAGATTATATATGAAAAAACTTGTAAACAAGTGAAGCAAGACAGTCAGAAACAGCTGATGTACTGACTAGGAATATGGTTTTTGAAGATTTTAAGAATCAGAGTTTTCTATGGACTCAGCAGAGAACAAGAAGAAATCCACTTATGTTTTTATGCCTTTTCTATTCACAATAGTCATACTGCAAAGTCATTCAATTGTAAACATTTACAGTACAGTATAGCTTTATCTAAGCTCCTGTTAATCAAGAAAGAAAATACTTTTCTCCTCATTCACAACTCCATGAGCATATCTGTATTAGATCCATAGTGCTAAAAATTATTTCCTTCACATACATATGTTTAATTACAATTTTCCTTTTTTCATTGCTGAAAGTGGATGAGACTCATTCTAAACCCAAGATATATTTTGCAGGATTAAAGAACAATCCACTAAATTACTTTGGGTCTTTAACACTTCCCCAATGCTTATTTTAATTGGGTTAGGAAAACCCATCTCAACTGAAAGCTAAGCATTGTGTTTGCAATTATAAGACAGTAAAAAAAAAGTTAAAATCAAGGCAAACACTAAAAGATAATCAAACATAACATTGCCTACTACTATGTGATGGAAAGGCTATTTTAGTAGAGAATTCCCCAGCCTCAGAAAAGAGTTTGCTTTTGACAAAAAAATACTCAAATACTTACATGTATTACAGACTTGCAAGCACAGATATCACACTTTAATACGTGAGGCATTTTGTGCATATTCTGAGAAAAACCTTTGCAAGCAGGTATCAGGTTAAGACACTGTTAGCTTTCGTAGTCTTGTTACAATAGCAGCTGAAAATCAAAACCACACCCAATTATTTTTGCTGATGCATCATGAAGTAAATGACTCAGGATTTCTCCAATACAGACAGGGGCTTCCCTCACCCATGTTCTTTACTATGATAAAATTTGCCACTTAGTAGCTAATGAAGCAGATTAACCTCAGAAGCAGGATTTAATGACATTGCACAAAACAAGAGGCTTAAAGATCTCCTCTTAAAATACAGATGTTTTTCAAAACTGAGGTTTCCAATATGTCAAAAACACTCTAGGAGCTTAAACCACTTCCAAAATAACTACAAATTATTAATTATCAGTTTAAAACCCCAAAAGATTAAACATTTCTACCAGAATGACAGCAAAGGCTAAGGTATGCTGAACAGGTGGCTAAACTCAGAACAAATTACCAGTATTGAAATCTTCCCCTCTCTCAAGACAGATCTGAAAAAGTTAAGCTGACACTCACAGACAGTGCGATCTTTGTCTCCTGGAAGAGCGTGTTCCATTTTTCTCTTTGGTACTGCTCCCATGCACCTGACAGAATCTCACCCACCTCCCCGTTTCTTTCTGCTTGTCCCTCCAGGATGATCCGAGATGAGGATGAGAAGATGCCGTCGGTGTAACTGCACCTGTGTCCCTGCACAGTGGCATTTTCCTCACAGCATCAGCGGATGCAGTTTGAAACTTCCCAGGATCATGCGATTTCTCCTGACTAATGTGGCTTTCTAACTGGGAGGAGGGAGACGAGGATGACAGATTGCTAAAGGCTTTTAAAAAGATGCTGCTTGAAAGAATTATTGCACATTGATCTCATATTCAGCCATTAATAAGACTTTCCAAGCAACAGTATTTAAAAGCCTTGGTCATATTCTCCTGGCTGGTAACCACCTCCTCCTGAGCGCCGCCTGACAAAGAGCCAGGCACTGCTGACAGGGCTAATATTAGACAATGGCTTCAAGGCAGCCAAAGAGTCATTTAGATTTCCTATTCTGCTTCCACCGCCACAGCAGCACAGACCTTGGCTTCTCCAGCACTACTGTATCATCTGATTTACAAGTAGGCTCTGAGAACTACTTTAAAGCCATTAATCTATTACTGTTCCCAGATATTTTCTCATGCACAATATCTTGGCCAGCGGAAGGACTCTGCATGGGCTGGCAGCATGGGGCTGGGTCCAGGGGAGGTTTGAGTTGGATATCAGGAGAGAATTTTTCACCTCGGGGGTGCATGAGCACTGGAGTAGGCTCCTCAGGAAGGTCGTAATAGCATCAGGCCTGTCTGAGTTCAGGAAGCATTTGGAAAATGCTCTCAGGCACATGATGTGATTATTGGGGTGTCCTGCACGGGGCCTGGAGTTGGGCTCAATGACCCAGATGGGTCCCTTCCAACTCAGTATATTCTATGATTCTCTGATATGTACCTAATTGTGCATGGACTCACTTGTCCTCAAGAGTTTGGAAAGTTTTCCAGCCTGTGTGTATTTCTGTAACACTAGATCTCTGACATGGGAATGCTCTTTTGCATTGTACAGCAGGTGGTTGCACATTACTGCCATCATGGAAAAGCGTTAGAAAAAAATATTACATACCAGACAAAGCACTGAAATTCACTGAGAGCTCTGCACTGTTTACTCATTCAAAAGTGGACCTGTAAATGCAGGTGAAAAGCTGAGCAGGTCCTTTCTGACAGAGATGAAAAATACTGGAAAAACGGCAAGTAAAAGTGGCAAACATTACTTTCCCTGAAGGACAAGGTAACAAGTCAGCTGACTCTGTACCTGGAGTTTTGGGCGGGAAGTCACTCCACATGCTGGTTATCAGACTAGGCTGATGATACAACAAGGCTGGTTTGTTTTATACCAGTTACTAACAACTCACAGATTTACCCCTTCAGTTACATTCAAAACTCAATTAATTAAATTAATGCATCTGACTGGTAAACTAGTGAAGTATTTTTGATCCATTTTTGAAACCTCTTTAAAACATTAGTTAGAAATAATCAACTTATCTACTATAGGTCATGTTAATCCTTACTCCTAATGACAATACACTGCACAAATATTTTTACTGAAGAGAAAAGCATACAAGAAACAAGAGGCAGTCACATTATGAAGGTTAAAAGAGAACTATACTGAGCAATTCTTTCTATTCCAGTGTCTCAAGGAAGTTGATTCCTGACTTGGAAGTTGTAAGAGCAGTACTGCAGTATTAACCCTCCTGCAAATGACTACAGAGCAACTAATACAGAGGAGGATTAAAAACAGACCCCAAAATTCATTCTGGATCATCATGTACTTTCATCTTAAAATTTTCTATTAAAACTAGTAACAGCAATATAGGTTTACACACCATATGGCCCAAATAATACTTTTATCTATCTGTTCTGATATCCAGAAATGCTTGATGAGTTGACTTGGCCTCTTCAACAACCAGACTGTTCTTCACATAGTTGTAAGCATGCAGTTTATTTTATTTTCTCTCTGGTATTACCTGCTCTCAGTCATGTGATGAAAAGGAGAAAAAGTCTGTCCTCCCCTTCATCTTAGCAAACTGCTGAGAAGCAAAGTATCTGAAATAGCCCATCCGTCACCAGTCCAAGTGCCTGTACTGCACCCTGCAGTCTTCAGCAGAGCCATCTCCCCAGGCTGCATTCGCATGGCCAATTTAATCTGCCATTACCAGTGCGTGAGGCTGAAAGCTGCAGTACCACTCTAGAACACTGATGGTAATATTTATGCAGCCAAATGGTGAGATGGAACAAGGAAATTATCTGATAGGAAATAAAAGAGTTGGATTTCTTTTTTTTTTTTTCACATTCTTAGCCAGGTTGTCCTATAGTCTAATCAGTCTCCCAAGCCATTGTACAACGTCACCCACAAATCCAGGTGCCAGCACAAGGAAGAGGATAGGAATAAACTGCAAAAGAGGAGCAAAGCCCAAACACCTCTTCTGCCAACAGCCCACACTTCAGGCAGACAAAGCACAGTCCCCAAACCAGCTCATTAGAACGACAAGTGAACTGTTGCTTTGACAGAGCTGTGTATTTATAACTGGCTTTACTTCATGCATATGTAAAAAGTAAGACTACTACATCTTTAGTCCACCCAAGACTCAGTGAGAAAAATTCTGCTAAGGGAGCACTACTGACAGTACTGTCAAAGGTATGTGAATGCTGTTTTTCAGCTTCTTTTTCCTAATATATGTCTGAGACATTATTTTTTAGAATACATTACAAGCCTGATGCTTGACAAAAATCACATTATTTTGCAAGTCCTAAAGTTTTCAGGTTTTTGAATGAAAGTGACTTAAAATTCTCATCACAACAAGAAGTTTCTGAGGTTAGATTCCCTGCAGTTTTCATTTGTTTTTGTTTAATTTTTTAAACAAAATTATTTTAGAACAGTTTATTTAGGAGAAGAAAACAGTGAAAACACGTGACTGAGTGTTTTGATAAAAGCTCAACCTTTTAAACATATAATTTACAAAGGTTCAGATAAGGATTTGAACATTTAGTGATGCACCGACATTCTAAGAAATGCCATATTTTAGACATATTTTACTATTGTAGGCATGTTAGAACACATCAGCTAAAGGCTGTTCTGTGTATCGTTGTATTATGCTGGGAAATGGTGGTGCCTCTTCCTAGAACCTCTCTTTAAAATCTTACAGAAATCTGCGGCTCAGAACATTACATGCAGGCATCCTCCATGCCCCTCAGCACCAAGCAGCATCTTGGTTTGATGCCTAAACAGGCAGTGAGAGTTGTCTTTCTGACCCTGACATTGGAAGGCATGAAGATGTTGCCCAGTACACTTCACTCCTGTGCCACATCCCTCCTGAGCAGACTCCACCACTGCTGCCTCCTCCCACAGAGGCCTGGCGCAGTGCCACAGCTGCCAGCTCTGCTGGGCCCTGGTGCGTCCTGTCTCTCTTGGCATGACATGCTCCTTGGAAACCACTTCCCCACTGCTTTCAGGACTCATTCTCACATTAGCATCTTCCACTACAGCAAGAAGACAAAGAGCACAGAACATATCTCTTCAAACTCTGGAAAGGGTAGCTCCATATCTGTGCATATTTTCCTCCAGTGATGGGAACACTGCTTGAACAAGGTCTGGTTGTGAAATCAGAGTACCTGTTACATGTTCAAAATCTTTGCTCTGAGTTTGTGGGTTCAGCAGAACTGTGTTCAATGTTACACAGATATAGACTTTTGAATTTGGACATGAGGTTTTTGATGCTCTTTGTGTTCAAGCCCAGCCTGTTTTCTTTTTAAATATAGATTAGCATAGATTCTGAGATTTCATGCAGGCAGGTGAACTAAAGAAAGTCTCATTTGGTTAACTTGGTATTATTATCCCATTTGCACAAAAGAAAATTTGAAATCGTGAAAGAACACATACACAATTTATATTGTATTGTTCAGTCTGGGATTTCTACTGGGCCAAACAATCTCAGATTTAAAAGTCTGGAGTCACAGTAATGATCAGACCCTCTAGATCTAGAATAAAAGATTAGATTCCACAGTGACACAACCATCATGACACTCAGCCAGCCCTTTGATGGGGTATTCTTTAACATGTATTTCTACTAAAACTGAAATAACTAATGAACAGTAATATTAAGTAAATAATATGGACAGAACTGGTTGTAGGAATGGCACAAGACTCATGAACTAATTGAAATGTCTCAAGTGAGAAAAAATTTCTTTCCTAATGAAAAAAATTTAAAATGGAGATTTTATGCCAGTGAAATTAATTCTCTATTACACTGTACACAATTCTACATGTAAAGTTTTGTATTTCAAACACTGCAAAAGCCCTTAAAAATCTAAGGTGGTGGCAGTTTGATATTGTGTGTGTCAAAATCGTGTATTTATGCAGCCTGAGTAACTTTCTTCTGAATACACAGAATTAAAATGGAAAACAACAGAAGTCACCTACAATCCTTCCACCAGAACCACTCTAACACAGTAAAGATGACTTTCTGGGATTTCAACAACGGTCTGGGTGAACCTGAAGGAGGGAGCATCTCACACATGAGAGGCTGAGAGAGCTGGGACTGGTAAGCCAGGAGAAACCTCAGGGTGGGTCTCATACCTGAAGAAAGGGTGTAAACAGAACAGAAATGGGCATTTTGCAGTGGTGTGCAGTGACGGAAGCAGAGGAGATGGGCACAAACTGAAACATATGAGGTTCCCTCTGAACATCAAGAAACATTTTGTCATCGTGAAGGTGACTGAGCACTGGCACTGGTGGCCCAGAGAGATTGTGAGATCTCCTTCCTTGAAGACACTCAAAAGCCACCTGGACATGGCCCTGGGCCACTGATTCTAGATGACCCTACTTAAGCAGGGTGGTAGACCAGATGACCTCCAGAAGTCCCTTTCAATCTCAAACATTTTGTGGTTCTGTGAGCACAGTTTGAATATCTATCCAAAGGTAAAAAAAAAACCAAGCCTGCAGAAACTCATTAAAATATAGGACAAATTACACAGCTGAAAGCAGAAATTGGAAGCTGAAAATGCAGTGTTTGAATCACCTTCATCCCAGTGTTCTGAAAGAATGGGCACGGGAGATGAAAGATGCAGCAGAAACGATTTTTAATAAATCCATGAACACAAAAGCAGAAAAAATCCAAGCAGAGTGCCTATATTTTAAAGGAGAAAAAGCAATCAAGACTATGTCAGGTCCATGAATTTGATCAAAAGCTAGCATGCTACTGAGAATAATTATTCTTTCTTGCAAAATTCAAAGACAAAGAAGAAAACAAACTATCATCAAAGAAGATATCACATGGGTTCACCAGAGGTAGGTTGTGCCAAACTTACTCAACATCTTTCTTTGATAAGACAGCTAATTTTTATAGATAAAGGAAATGCAGGACGTTTATATGGACTTTTTACACTATGCTGTATGTGCATGGACTTTTGATACCATGCCATGTCAGTTAAGATAAAAAAGATGGGAAAGGAACCAAGTATGTTGATGGCAGAGATAACAGTGGTCTACACTGAATAAAAAGCTGTTGGATCAGAAGGTTACTAATGGAGTTCATAAAGAATGAGTCTTTGGTCAAGGCTTTTTAATTTTTAAAAGCTTTGATATTTGCCACAATTAAACTTATATCAAAAAGCTTGCTAATGACATTTCCTGATAACACCAACAGCATCATATATGCAGAAAAGGATTGAAACATAATAGAAAAAGAATTGGATGACCATAAGAGGGTATTGATAACGGCAAGCAATTTAACAATAGACAACAGCAAGACCTTACATAGAGGGACTAATAAAAACAAACTCTCCAATAATGGGGAAGCTGTTGATAAAATCAAGGACACATATGAGTGGTTACCCTATCATATCATAGCTGAGTCAAACAGTATGAGGACTTGGAAACGTTGTTTGTAGGCCTAGCATGCAAGAAACAAAGTTTCTCGGAAGCTCAAAAGGGAAATAGTTGTATAAGAACCTAGCGAAAATGCCAAGTACCATGCTACAAGATGTGGTAAAGAAACATGAACTGAATAGATGTGAAAATCCCCAAAAAACAAACTAAAAATGATGAACAGAAAAATTTGTTTCATGAAAGGAAGCTAAGATGCACCGGTTTATGCAGCCTAACATAATCCTTAGCCAGAACAAATTTGCTTTCTGTGAAAGCATTAGGAGAGGTAAATTCTTCCCCTGTACTCAGCACTGGTGAGGCCACACCTTGAGTACTGTGTCCAGTTCTGGGCCCCTCGCTGCAAGAAAGCCTTTGAAGGGCTGGAGCGTGTCCAGAGAAGGGCAGTGAAGCTGGGGAAGGGTCTGGAACACAGGTCACATAAGGCGTGGCTGAGGAAGCTGGGGGTGTTTAGCCTGGAGAAAAGGAGCCTCGTCACTCTCTACAATGACCTGAAAGGAGGCTGTAGCCAGGTGGGCGTTGGCCTCTACTCCCAGGCAATCAGCAACAGGAGGCGAGAGCACAGCCTCAAACTGCACCGGGGGAGGTTCAGGTTGGACATCAGGAGAAATTCCTTAACAGAAAGAATAGTTAAACGTTGGAATGGGCTGCCCAGGGAGGTGGTGAAGTCACTGTCCCTGGAGGCGTTCAAGAAACAACTGGACCATGGTCCTAGTTGACAAGGTGGTGATCAGTCAAGAGCTGGACTTGATCTGAGAGGTATTTTCCAGCCTAAATGATTCTGTGAGTTCAGTAAATTCTAGAGACAGATAAGAACGATATAAGATAACAGAAAATATTAGCAGAAGTGCAAGTAGGTATGAAGTGACCATGAATAAATTTCCAGTTAGAAATTAGATGGCAGTTATAAATAACAAAGTAACAAAGTTCTGGCACAGTCCCTCCACTAGCACAATGATGCAGAAAATTAGCTAGTTTGGACAAGAAGCTTCTTTAATTTATACATAAAAAAATAAAAAGAAAACAAGTAGGAGATCTCATTGTCTGCACAACTATAAAAAAAACTTAACACAATTCCAGTCTCTCATAAATACACAAAACACTGCAATTTTTCAGAGGACTCCGAGGTACACTGTTACTGCAGCATGATGGTCTTCTAGTTTTTGTATAAAAACTCATCTTAAGCAACTTAACATGAAATTTCTTCTCTCATGATCTCCCTTAATAAATGAAGACAGACACTAATAAAGAACACCATTTATTGTTCCTCCATTGTTCAGTACGATCAGCTCTACACTGCCACAATTTTTAATTTGATGCACTGCTGGGCAGACAAGCCCAGTCTCAGCATATCAGGGGCACCTCTGTGTTTCTTGGGTTCTGTTCCTCCCCACTATGTTTGTAGTGTTTTAATTAAAAGTGCATCTGCTTGTAACAAATGCAAGAACTGAAGTGCTGGGACTATTCGGTTAGTGAATAAAAATTGCTGGCTGCTGCAGTAATTAATTTATAAATTGGACAGAATATGGCAGCACTTAGTGGATAGAGTAACTGTCCATCATTCACTATTGTTCAATCACGATGATGTGCAGTAGCATTTGAACTTGATGGAAAACATGCACAAAATAACACTGGGCGTAATTATGATATGGAGTACGTGAAGCACATCCCATTTCCTTTGCTTCCCTCTCATACCCATTCTTTTGGGTATGAGACACATGAAAGGCCACTTCTTTTCTGATTATGCATTTGTTAGCACACCACAACTCCTTATAACATCGACCAACATCTCGCTGAAGGGAGCTCCAAGTGCACAGAGAAAACAGCTGTTCACAGCAACTGAGATCTAAATGCTAAAGGCCTTCTTGCAACGATTGCTTTAAGAACATGGGCCCTACTGAGGTGCAGAAAAATACAGTTGCTTACTAGAAACAACAAATAATTAAGGGGGAGAGTTTGAGGCCCAAGAAAACAAAAAAGTACAAATATGTTGCAGCATTAGCTACCCAAATACTTCTTGGCTCCTTGCCAATTCCCATCTGTGGCTCATGTGTGTGAAGTATGCTCATAATTCTCTGTGGAGCCTTCATTTCAGAATAGCACTGCTGAGCACTTCTGAAGATAATTTTTGTGTGCATTTCACGGTACCCACTTCTATGAGTCGGCAGCCCACTCAGTTTTGCAGTCCAACCATTCAGCCAACCCAAACAGCCTGTATTTGTCCTACTGTTGCTTATCCGATTTCATTATGATGTACCATAATGTATGACAGATCTGTTACTGTGTCACTCAGTACACCTACAAGCGTGTATGGATATGCACACTCACACACTTGGTACAGCAAATGTATCCAAGAGCCTTTACTAGTGACGGGAATCCATTCCCAAAATACGAGGATAATAGTGAAGAGCACGTGCAAGGAGATCTTTTACTCTCTACGCAGCAGAACTTTTTCAATCACAATGGTAATTCCTGCACGAACTGATGAACTGTAAAACAAGTATCACTTTTACTGAAGACAGAAATGCAGAGGGCAGGCATTATAAATTCTCACCACAGATTTATTGTATGAAAGGAAGCAATTTAACACAGCAGCAACATAAGCAACAAATCTTATTGTTAGGATTCAAGGTTGGTTGTGGATGAACACAAAACTTCGTGGTACAGACCAAAGACATACTACTTACACAGCTGAGAAAAAAAAATTGCTTATGTAAGGAGTGTCTTGCATCCTGGTTGAAGGAGAAGCCTTATTGCTATTATAACAACTATTCATTTTAAAGACAGCATTTCTCTATAACCACTTTGTACACCTGCAAAAATAGGTGTGCCCTCCATTAAGACACAACTACACTTACCTGCTGCAAACAGACTCGATTTTGTTACCAAACCGCAACAGCTGATATATTCAGCAACCGTTTTAAATTAGGCCAACATGATATTGTAGCTCTGACAAGATGTGATACAACTAGAAACGGCTTATGCAAATCCAGTAATAACACAAATACTACAGAGATAAAGCACTTTCACTGCTTGCTGCACAGTTGAGTGCGTGTTGAAAGACACCTTTAACGTGAGTGACACCGATTTAGAAGCAGAATTTTTTAGCTCTTTACTCCCTCTGCCCTGACCGCGCAGCCCAGCCCGGCCGGCCGGGCGCCACTCCGCAGCCTGGGCGGTGCTCAGGGGCGGCTCTGAGGGAACCCCGGCTGCCACGGGCCTGCCGACACCTCCCACCGCGGCCGCCCGACAGCGGGGCCGGGCAGCCGGCACCGCCGCACAAAGGATCGCCCGGCCCCGCTCAGCCGTCCCGCCCTCGGCCTGCGCG
>VZTJ01006525.1:306632-351511 GCA_013397795.1 Orthonyx spaldingii
GCTCCCTGTCCCGGCAGCGCTGCGCCCTCGGCTCGCTCCGGGGCAGCGCGGGGAGCGGCCGGAGCGCGAGGGGCGCACCCCGCACCCGGCCCGGGTACAGCCCGCTCCCGGGGGGACCGCCCTGCCCCGGGTCCCCTGCGGGCTCCCCGCACCCCTCGGCGCGTTTGGGCTCGGGGCTGTGCGGGCACGTCCCGGCCCGGGGCTGGAGCTGAGTGCGGGCTGAGCCGGGCTCTGCGCTCATCGCCCCGCGTGTCCCGAGCGGGTCCCTGAGCCGGGCTGAGCTGCCGGCGGGGGAGACCTGCGGGGGCCGGGCTCTGGCAGGAGAGCCGGCACCGGGGCTGGGGCTGTCGCTTCGGCTGACTCCGCGAAGCTGCGAGAGTTTGTCAGCTGCGGCTTCGCTCCGGGATGTACCTGCCTTGGCCGGGAGCCCCACGGGGGTGCTGGAAAGCGTTCGCTTCTGGCCTTTCCAGCTGCTGGTTGGAACTGACCTACTTCAGTGCTTTCCTTACCTCTCCTCCCCCGTTTCTTGACCGCTGCCAATTTAATGGCTAAAAGAGCTCCAAGGCAAAATTCTTCGTTCAGAACAAGAGCACCCCCGTGTTTAAGGGAATTGCTCGTATTTATATTTGCCTGCACGGTGGTGTGCTAACTTAGTACTTTTGTTCAGCCATCTGTTAGATTAGAAGATTCTTTTCTTATCTGCTTAAAGACGAGAACAGGAGTCGTTTCTGCATTGAAAACGTGTCGTGTAAATTATGATGTATTGGATGGAAACACAGCTAATTGTAGGGTTAAACGGGAAGCAGCGAAGTGCTTCCTGTAAGGATTGGGGTGGTGGGTGTTCTAAAGAAAAAGCAATACACAGTCATCAAGCAGACATATTAACCCACTTCTCAGTGTTTTTCTCTCAAGTATGTCAAAGTGTTATTGACTCCAGCGTTAATTAAGTTATCCATAGAGCTCTCATAGCCAATCAGAAATTACTGGAAAATGAAAACCGATTTAATGCCTCTTCCTGCTTCATTTAAAACATTCCTATTTTTAATATATATATGTCAGAACTGCTTTTGTTTAGAGTTTGAAAAGCATGTTATAAAGCAGGATATCTCTGCTTAGCAGCTGCATTGTATGTTCCCGTTTTTAGTAGTGCCGCTGATAGTGCAGTTAACCCCTGATCTTTTAGGAGTTAAACAGCTGTGCAAATAAAATAAGGTGTTAGGGGGTGCTCAAGGGCTTAAAGCTCGGCTGTTAAAATTTGATCCAGTACTAAGTTTCAGAAAGTTGGGTGGATTTTCAGTACTAAACTGTGATTTCAGGACGTTTAGATCTTAGGTGGTGTGACTAAATCAGTTTTAAGTGTACGTTGCATTTATGGGGAGGGTGAGGACAAAGGGGTTCTGGTGAACAAAGTAAGCAAAAGAGAAAGGGATGCTGAGAAATATCAGTAAAAAGAAAGTGGGACAGTTTAATGGCAAATCTAAATTTTAGCAAGTTTTTTGAAGAGGGAGGCATAAAGGTGGCAGGAAGAGGGAAGATAGGTACTTAAGAGAGGTTGAGTATTTTGTGTGTGATGTATGATGGGAAGATAAAAAAATAAATGGGGAACAGGTGAAACAAGGTTAGAGATTCGTGATCCTGCAGACAGCATCATGACAGCTTTTGACATTTCAGTTTCGGAGTTCCTAGGCAGGGTGTGAAAAGGCTGAAGACTGCCAGAAGACAGTTCTGAAGGTTTAATATCCCTCTCTTTCTATTGCTGCAGACCTTAGTGCCTGTAACATATGGGCATTCTTTATAAAGCTATTGCTCACATAAGAACTTACCAACTCCTGTGTTTTAATTTCAGTCCTGTGATCTATGGAATCTGTTTCCTACACTGAAGTTATTTAACTGTGAATTCAGTTCTTACTCTGGTTTGTGCTGTGTAAGCCAACTGGTTGGTAATACAGCATTTCAGTAAAAATGTTATTGTCTGTGAAGGCTTCAGCTGGAACTTGAAATGCTAAAAATCTTTCCTTCAGTTTGACTTGAAGGGCCTCAGGTGCCTCTCTTGTGTCTTCTTGTAATGTGCCTTTAGGACAAAGCAACATGGTACAGCATCATCTGTATTGCTTTAATAATGTGTTAAGTAGGATTTGCAGGTGTATGCTCGATACGCAGGGCTCTGAGATCCTGTGCTGTTTGAGGGGACTGTGGTGTGGGGAGAAACGCCAAACACGGCTTCTCCCCGAGGACAGAGGTTGCAAAAGGTCTGAGATTGATAACCCAGCCTTTACCTCACTCCAGCTTACCTTCTGCCTTTCTAAATAATGCAGTGCATATTCGGTGTCTTGCTGTGTATCTTTTCTATTTCCTCTCCATAATTGTTTTAGTTACCTCTCAGTCCAGAGCTGAACATAATTCCGTGATGCAGTTCTGCCACAGCTGTTGCTTACATGTTTTAAAATGTATAGGTAAATCTGGAATTGTTGGAACTAAGGAACTATAGCACTTTAAAAAAATACTTTTACATAATTTAAAGATTATCTAATTGTAGTGATCAGCCCATATGTTGGTTTCAATCTTCACTTACAGCTATATTCCTGCCATGGCTTTCTCATGTATTGCACAAGGTATATTTATATATACACACTATGTGTATAATGCCAGTGGATGTCCATTTACTCATTTTCTGCCTGAAAGTATTATGCTGGCTTCAACTATGTGCTTTGCCTTTAAAAGGAAAAAACAAAAGCTCAGAGTTATGAGTTTGACATTTATTATTTCTTGCTGAAGAAACAGTCCTTATATGTGAATCTATAGAGCTTATTTAATGTGGGCAGAATGTATCGCTTAGGCTTGAAATTGGATTTGACAACAAAAATGAGAAAAATGTACTTTAATGTGAGAAATGTAGTTCAAATGGAAAAAACATAGCAAGAACAGAATAAACAAAATCAACATGACTTTTCCAATCAAATTTCATTGCTTTCAAGGATTGAAAAAAAATGAGGCCTATAGGGTTTAATGTCCCTTTAACCCTCGAATATGTCAAGTCTCATTAGAGTTACTCAGCTCTGTCTCTGCATGTGATCTTAAAAGGTTGTTTATTCATCTCTTGTCCTTACTCTGAAGTTATCCCTGACTTTCCTATTTTATTTCAATAAGTCAGTGAACAACATAAGATTTTGAAATTGATGTTTTCCTTTTGCAGACTAATTAGGATGTTTTCTAAAACTGTAGTGGCTTGGAAACCACAGTTTTCCCTTGTACTTTAAAAACTACATGTGTTATCTTCCGGGATGTTATGACTCATTCCTTTTTTTGTTTCTTTTGAGCACTGTGGCACCTGAGAAAATCAGAGTCTCTGCATAATAAGAAAATAAATAAACGTTTGCAGGAAATAAATTAATGATCTCACAATACTTTTTTGAGGTGTTTACCTCATGAAACTTTCTTTCTGTAACTGAAAGCAAAGCAATTGACCTGAAAAGCCTTGTAATGAGTCTTTAAAATTTAGGCTGCTGGAGAACAGGAGTTTTAAAATACTTCATCTATTTCTCTGTGCAATGTGTTGAGTGCCAGTGCAATAATCTCTCAGCATATCCCAAACATAGCAGTAATTACCTTTCTCACCACACGTTCTTTAAAAGCCAGATTGGCTTTCTCGTTTTGAGTCTGTGAGCTGCAGTGTTTTATGCCAGAAGTAGTCTCAGGAACAGTAAATTGGCTGTTGGACCAAGCTCTTTGTTCATATAAAAAAACACCAGCACATTGATCTCTTGGCAGATACCCTCTGGGCATGGAATTATTTTCATATATAGCCCACAGATGTGATTTCCTATATCTGAGAATGCAGTGTGTCTATGTGAACAAGGTGCCGCCAGAATGCCAATGCATGTGTTTGCTCCAAGGCAGCTGCTGAGTGGGAACTGTTTGAAGCCCTTTTCTTTTCCTGGTGTGTGTGAAATAGATCTGTGAAGTAGCATGTGAAATGTATGTTACCTTGTAGGCGGAAAAAAATAAACTGCCTTACATACTGTGTGTAAGGTAGGAGTATTTGTATGACCAGCTTCTATAAAGTAGCTGATTTGTTAAATTCACACCTTGGCTTACCCCACAGGAATTTGATTGTGTACCCATACCTTAAGCTTAGGCTCAGCTGCTGTCAAAATCTGGTGCCACACTGATTGATTTCTTTCTTCCTACTGTGTTGTGGCTCAGAAAGGGCATTGCTTTAGGGTGGGTTTCAGGATCCTGCTGAGAGGTACCTCTTGGGTGACTTAAGACAGTTCCATAGGGCATCCTGAACACCAGGAGGGGAGCCTCTGTTGATGTGAAGCATTGTAAGGAAAGGAATATCAAGGTATGTCAGCTTGACAGTGTCTAGAACCATTTGTCCCCTGTTCATGGAGAAATGCAAGTCAACATGACTTGTTCCTGTTTTTTTGTTCCTAAATGTAGAAGTTGTTAACATGATCTTAAAGGTGTTGGCATAAATGTTACCTGGGAAAAATATTCCTTTAGCACAGTAGGGTTTATTGCAGAAGGGGTAGTGCTATTTGATTTTTTGCCTCAGTTCACCTTCATATATTGTTTCTCCTTATTCCTATGTAGGGCAGGGGAGGTAACAAGAGATAAAAATTTGAGAAGGATTTAAAGCTGTGCAATAATAATGCTTAAGATTGCAGTGTCTTACTGGCTTTTCTGCTCATTTTCATGATAGCACATAGGACAAGACACACAAGTGGTTTTAAGTGAGGTCCTCAGTTGTCAAATCCTATCATCTGAAGAACAGAAATGGGGAGCATTTTAGGGCCAAAGGATTGAGAGTAGAAGTTGCTTCAGAAAGTTCTCATCCTGCTCTGAAACAAATCAGAGGAAGAACAGGAGCACTTACTGGTCAAGCAATAACAAGTGTTGGTCACAGAGGAGATCAGCAGGATGAGAATGGGTGTTGCTTTTTCCTCAGCGTGCTAGAGGATGTAATTCAGCAGAGAGATAAATGTCTGTTTTCTGTGCTGTGACCTGAAGTCAGACAAAGAGCACGTGCATTGATCTGCATGGGTGGTGCTAATAGCAATTTGTTATTAGAAAAATAATGCCCTTTTAAATCCACTTTTTTCAAGGAGTTAGGTCTTGGTATTTTTAAGCACTTTTTTTTTTTTTCCCTTCAGCACTGAGCACGGTGTTGGCTGTTCCTACATGAGCAGCAGATTTCCTGTTGGTGATGGCAGCATTGCTAGTCACTTTATTTATGGATTTCTTCCTTTGCATAGTCAAACAAGTTGGAGGATATCTTCTTGACAGTTTCTCTGGCTCCTAAACATTTAATCTGTTTGTGCACATAAAATTTTGTATTTCTGCTCTTAGATTTGTATTTATTACTGGAGTCCCTGGAGGCAGGGATTCTCTTTGAGAAATGGGTTAAGATTGGAGGGAGAAGTGGGGAAAATCATAGTGATTCTCTAATTTCCTGAGTAAGTCAGGCTAGAGAACCCAGTGTCCAGTCCAAAGTTTCCTCTGAAAATTCTACATGTGTCAGAAAGTGAGTTTAAGTTGCCTGTAAGTGCTTGTGGTTCCCCCACAACACTGGATGAAATGTTTCTGTAGTTAATTATCCTTTGGGTTTCATAATAATTTTAGAGCTTTGTTTCTAGTTTGAAATTGTCAAACCTCAATGGCCAGCTATGGAATCTCATCAGGGATTTGGTGTTTTGGTTTTGTTTGGGGTTTTTTTTTGTGATTCAAGAGCCATCTATTATCAAAAATCTTTCATGTGTGCGTAAGTATATATTCTATTACCATCTTACTGTTTAAATTCTTGGGTAAATTAACCAGGATGAGCTTCCTTGGGATTTGAAGCAAAATTTTTAGACCTTGGATACTTCTGTAGTTATTTCTGAGATTGCCAGCAGGTGACATAGCATTTCACTAACAGTCTGGCAGGTGCTATGTACAGAAATATTTTCAACTCCCTTCATCTTTTATCCTTACCAGATTATTTCCTGCTTAGCTTCAGATCTGCACAGAGCTCTCATGAAATAACTACAGTGATTTCCAAATTCTCTTCAATTTTTGCTCCCCTAAGCATAACCAACCATCTCTATCCGTAGGTGAATAGTTAGTTGCATATGGCACCAGGAAAAAGCCCACTGTCCAAACAACTAAATACTCCATGCATTTGCTCTGTAACGTTTCCTTGATGATATTTATTGTTTTTCACCAAAGAGACTTGCTTATGCTTGCCATTTAACAAAAAGTCATTCTCATATGACTTCCAGTCATTCCTTACACCTTTATATAGAAACAGTTGCCTCCTACTTAGTTTTCTTTCTATTCTGGATGGGAAATTGTCCCTTTTAGAGCACTGTTATGTAGAACAGTGTTTTTCATCCAATGGTGAATTGAATTAGTTTATAAGCAACTGAACTTTAATTCTTGATTTCTGATATAAATCTACTATACTTTTACCCTTGTCACAGCTGCTGTAGTTTTTTTTCTAAGTAGTTCATTGCTTGCATTTTTCAGAAACTTAAAGATATTTTGTTGAGGAAAACTACTGGTATGCATTCCCTTCCTGGAGGCTTTCCTCTCACGTCACATTTCTGTTTGAAAGGGCTCTTCATCACATTCCTTTCTGATGGAGACTGCAGATCTGTATTGATACCAAGACTGAAATGTGCCTGTTAATACATTGACCCATATCTACTCCAGATGAAATGTGCAATCACTTTAAAGCAGACAGTGGTGTCTTTATTATCCCACACAATTTGCTGGTCTCTTCTGTCTCAATGCTTTTTAACATTGAAGTAATTTGAAAAATTCTAGTAGGCTTCAGAAATCATACTGAATTGCACTTATTATCAGAAGTGAATTTTTCATCTCTGTTCATTATCCAGGTTTCCACCACAGGCTTATAAACAACTGGTTTGTTTTCTTTGCATTTCTTTGCATTTTCATGGTTTAGTTTTGATAAAACCATGGGGTTTTTTGATAGTTTAGGTAATGTGTTCAGGTAATGGTGTCACGCTATAACTTCTGAGTGTGCTCCCTAATAAATACTAGTTGAAAGGAGAGCAATCTAGTTTGGTGGTGTCCAAAATGTCAGGCAGTCCCACTATAGACTAGATAAACTTCCAAGGTTTATGGACTTCAGTTTGTGAGTGGGGAAGAATAATCCACAGGATATTGCTTACCTAGCCAGTGTTTAATCTCCTGTATCTTTTTCAATCTGTTTCTCTCACTTGGGCATCAGGAAGGGTTCCAAAGCAGCCTGTCTCTCTCCTGTTTTCAGGGAACTTTAATAACTTAATAAATGTTACTGAACGTGGCCCAGGTCTACTGCTGTGTTGTGTTCTGTGACAAACTGGGCATCCCTTCTTTGTTTTTTTACCATGGAATGCAGGCTCCTTTATTGCTATCACTTCATTTTCCAACTGAATAAGCAGTTGACTTGTGTGAAAGTGAGTGTGCAGCTCTCTTCTGCTGTTCAGGATCAGTAGTTACTCCCCCAAATAATTTTATTTTTTCTAGCAAATTGTTGACTTGTCTCTCTGTAGGAGATCTGCCTTCAGATGGGATGCAGAAGGTGGTGGAGCCTTGGCAGCGGGTGGTAGTTGGGTCACGGTTGTCAGTGGTTTTAGGGAGCTGTACCTTTGGAAAGAAATTCTGGATTGCCTCTTGTAAAGTTTCTTAAAAATTGTCTCTGCCATCAGGTTTACCTCCTCACAAATATAATGGCTGCAAGGACAGCCATTCCAAGTGTAGGTAGAGTCAGTCTGGGTACCATTTAGTGAGTCATGTCCTAGAAAAACATGATTTTACTGTTTCTGGCTCTCTGCTTAGAGCAGTGACTTGCTGTTTAGGAAGTAGTTGCAACTGAGAGCATCTGCTTTTTTTTAAAATTTATTTATTTTTAACCCATCTAGATTTCCTTCAAACAAACAAATCCCCACAAAACAAACCTAAACTTTGAAACTTCATTCTTGCGTTTCTAGGCTAGAGATTAAGATATGGTTGCATATGTATAGTAATAATGGTGTTAAAACACAACCAAACACCAAACTCACATTTCAAAGGGAATAATAAATCAGTGGCCTACCCTATCTATTTGTATGTGAAACATTAACTAGCATGTTTTCTTGAGGGTTTTATTTAACATGTAAATGACTTACTGAAAGTATACCAAAATATTGATCAAAACAAAGGTAGTAAATACAGAGGTAATACATAAACAGCACGAGGAACTTATTTACTTTATAAATCAGTTCGCACATATCAAAAATCACTCAAAGCACTGAGAAATCTGAAATTATTCCAGCATATGGAAAGTAATTTGTCATAAATAATCTCCTGCAATATTCAAACGTTTCAGGCATACCTTAAAAAACAACAACCACAGAACAAGCAAACAAAGAGCCCCATAACCACTCAAACAGCAGGATCAAAACTCCACAATCTCGAAGTTCCTCATGAGCTTCTTTTCCTGAGTGCTGTACACTCTCCCTGGGGTTTGTCATCTTGTTGTGCCAAGTGGGTCATAATTCATAATAGTGGTGACTGTTTCTGGGTCAGACGTGTTGGAAAGAGTAAGTTTATACAAAGCACAGAAAAAGTGTTTTACAATAGAAAGGTTCTCACTTGCTACAAATTACTACGTTAACTTCATACCTCAGACTAACTGACCTATTGGTAGTGACATGCCAGTTTTGCAACTGGTGCAGTGATTCATCTCAGTATGGTTTGAAGAGGAGAGGAAGGGAGGGAGGAATTTTAGGTTACACATTTCTCAAGGAGAAAGGGATTAAACTGCCCTGGTCATTAGTCTGGCTGTCCCATTATCTTATTATATGTGTGGCACTTAACGTACTTGCACCATTTCTAAATGGTATTACAGGTAAAACTGCAAAAGCAGGCAGATCTGCTCTGCTTTTGCTGGCATCAGACTTTAGCATCTTTGCGAGTACATGTACTAATATTAAACTGTTTACAAAAAGACTTTGAAAACTTTCCCTATCACTCCTTGATGTGCCCATTAAAACAAAGAAAGGCAGCTAGTAGAAAACTGGTGTTAGGGAAGGGAGGCCTGCTTTTAAGAGAAAAATGTATCCATGCACATATTGAGATCTTGTAGATCAAAAGTTAAATATTACAGAACTTTTAATAATACTGCATAGCAGGTGAAGTTGTTCTGTGGGCAGTGGTGACTAAAGTCTTTGTTTTCCATCCTTCCTAGAAATTAAGAAGCCACCGGTGGCCCCCAAACCAAAATTTGTCATAGGACACAAGGCAACGCCTCCACCTGTTGCACCGAAGCCTGATATTGTCCTTTCTGGTGGGATACAAGCAGCAAGGAAAACCAAGCCAGCAATTGCACCGAAACCAAAGGTTCTCAAGAGCTCCTCCATTCCGGAAGTTAAACCTTCATCGTCTGCACGAAAAAGCACAAAAAGTTTTGAGGAGCACAGGGACGATTCCTCTCAAACTCTAGACCATTTGAACTATAAAAATGAAACCTCAGAAGGGAGTACTGGAAACACAGCATATATTCTACCTGTGTCACCTTGCAAATTTGAATGCCTTCATAAACTGGGAAATGGAGAGAACACCTGTAAAACTCAGATCATTCTTGAGCACTTTGACACGTTAGAGAACATCAGACTTGGTGAAAGAAATGCACTATCTCTGGGGGACAGTCACAATGAAAAACTGGGAAATAGAAGTCAGGTGGTCTTGAAAGCCAGCATTTTGGAAGAGAAACTGAAGGATGTCCTAACTCATGGTGTGTTTCCTAACAGCAGTCCTGTGAGGCACAGGTATGCAGACAAACTTGACAAAGGGGATGGCAGCAGTTCCAAGAACGATGTTAAAATAGAGTTTATGGAACTTGTACAGTCTTCGTCATTTTCTGAGGTAGCTAAAGGGAAGCAGCAAAATGCTGATGAGTTTCAGATATCTGAAATTTGTCCTAGTTTGACCGAAAATAATCACAGTTGTTCTTCCCCATTGGACAAGGAAATCCTAGAGAATGAAATTTTAAGTAGCAATAGGATGTTTTCAGGTGAAGTAGGAATGAAAGCAGATGCTGATGCCCCTGAAACGTCTTCAGTCCTGAGCACCAAAGTGCTTCCTATCCCTAAGCCAAGAAAGCCACGTGCTGCATGTCTAGTCCGTCAGGATGGCATAGACAGCACAGGAGAAGGAGCAAAGGAACCATCTAATTCAGGGAAAGGTTCTCATGGGGTTGTGGACCAAAGCTTGAAAAAGCCAGCAAAAATTAATGTCCTTGGTCAAAGTGTGTGTTATAACAATAATGCAGAAGTGTTTCATCCTGAAAAATGTGAGGTAACTCAAAGCAATGCAGAAAAAATGCCTCAGGTAAAGGAACCCACTGTGAAAGAGTCAACTTCGCAAAATTTTTTGCCTCAGTTTTCACACAGAAGTCCTGATTTGGTGGGAAGTGTTGAATCTTCTTTAAATGCAGACCATAACTCCACGGATGAGATAACTGATGACACCAGCATGCCTGATGCTGTGGACAGAAGGACTAACTTTGTCAGGTGTGATACGTTGTCCATGAGTTTGCCAAAGCAGCTCAAATTGACAAGCAGTCAGCACTCATCTGCTTCCAACAGCCTCCATGTTTCCCCACAAATCTTGGAAGATAAAGAAGGCAAAATAAAGGATGAGAGTTCTCCAAAAGTTGTTCCTAAGAAACCACAGAGGCATGGCCTTCCAGCTGCTGGCTTGCTGAAAAAAGCTGCATCAGCAGAGCTTGTGGACAAAAGTTCTTACACCTCCAGTGAGGACAAATCGAACAGCCTTCTAGAAGGATCTCACTTTGCACATCCACGAGCCAAGGAGCAGGATGCACTTTCGTCCTGTGACATACCCAAACGTTCTTCTGAGAAACCCATCTGGAAGTTACCTCATCCCATTCTTCCATTTTCAGGAAATTCTGAGTCATTAAAAACTGCTACCAGCTTCAGCCACTTGACTGTTGTGACGAAGCCTAGGGCCAAGTCTCTCTCTGCTGTGGACATGGACAGGACAGACAAGCCCTGCAAAGACCACCACAAGAAAAATAGCTTGAAAAAGCTTCTGAACATGAAATTGTCGGTTTGCTTAAAGAAAAGTGACTTTCAAAAATTTCTGTCTAAAGGCAGCCAGTCAGTGGAGAGTGCTATTGCCAACCATTCCAATGGGGATTGGTATGGAAATAACGATAGGAATATGGGGTCTGTAGGCAGTGAAAGGAAAGCTAAATCTGCCAAGGCGCATTCCTTGGAAATAAGTAGTCCAGCATTACAGAAGAAGAGGCAGAGAAACAGAAGTCAGCCTGAGATGCGAAATAACCAAAGGCTGGAGTCTTTAGATGGACGTGTACTTTTGGGAGAGCATTTGTCCCCAGTGCATTTGAACTCTGTAAGCAGCACTTGTGCTCCAGAGTACGAGAACGTGCGTCACTATGAGGAAATACCCGAGTATGAGAACCTGCCTTTTGCTATGGGTGCTCGGAGAAATCTCTGCTCTGAGTGGCACAACTCCGGCAGCGTGGAAGACCAGAGCACTGACTTCTATGAAGTTGAGGAGCCTTGTGAAGCTACAAGCAGGCATTGGAAACTTGACAGGTAAAATAAAGAGAAAGGGGGAGTTAAACAGCTGCATTGTAGCTCTGTTGGTTGTAAGTACATTTCAGTGATAACCTGAGAGGCTGTACCCCTTTTGTTAAATGTGAGCAGGACAGTCGTTCTGTGTATCTTTCTGTATGCTTTTGTTGTTTTGAAAACTGCTTGCACTTGGCAATGAGTCAAGATGAAAGGTAAGCTAGTTATTCCTCATATATTCCTCAAAATTTGGGAAATTTTTCCAGGTTTAATTAAAGCAAATCAGATACTGGCATGTATTTGTATCCAAGAATACTTCAATGGGGAGGAATGAACTTTACCAGTCTCATGGTGAACTGGAATAACTATCCAGAGAGTGCACAGTTGCTAGGTTTGTAGGGGGAATGAATATATTTTTAGATCAGTTGATAGAGCTGGGAAGATCAGACAAGCTTTTGGGTATGCAAATTCTTCACCAGGTCTGGAAAGCTTTTTTGGGTATAACAGAGGCTACTGCCTCTCCCTAAATACAGTGAGTCTTCTGTATCTGCCTGTGTTCGCAGCAAAGGTGGTAGTGCTGCACAATTTCTGTGTGACTCACAGAATGTGAGTGTGATGGGGTTTGGTAACTCTGCAGGTTGCTGCTGTGTTTCTTTAGCTCAGGAGGTGGTGGAGACAGATAATACCAGCAGATTCAAAAAGGGATTGGACAGGTTCGTAGATATGAGGAAATGGCCTCCACTTGTGCCAGGGAGGTTTAGATTGGATGTTAGGAAAGATTTATTCACTGAAAAGGTGAGCAGTCAGGCATTGCAATAGGCTACCTGGGGAAATGGTGAAATCACTGTCCCTGGAAGTGTTCAAGAAATGTCTGCCTCTGGCACTTGGGGATGTGGTTTAGTGGTGAACATGGCAGTGCTGGTTAACAGTTGGACTGAATGATCGTTGAGATATTTTCCAACCTCAGTCATTCTGTGATTCTATGTCCAAAATGGATGCTAAATGGAATAGGCAGGAACAGATCCTTTAATATTTGTGTTACTCTTGAGTGGATGCTGAGAAGAGAAATGGGCCACTGAGAGTGGCCAGACTCGTGTGTTCTCCCTAACAGCATCACTCAGTATGTCTGTCAGTGTGGTAACAAGTACAGCATTATTTTGACCAAATATGCTATCATAGAATTTCTTAACTTCAGCTCATCAGTTTATCTTACAGATCCTAAAGATTTATCTCAAACCAACAGTAAGGATTTGAATGAAATATGCAGCCTGTATATTTCAAAGTCCTCAGCAAACTTCTTCACACTATTGAGAACATATGCATAATGACAAGAATAAATGAATTAGCTTCTAGATAGTCACATTTAACTTCATTTTCCACTGACAGTTACTAAGCTGTGTTTGGTTTTGGATGTGTGTATAGCAAACATAGGCTCCAAAGAATCTGAGAGCTGGTCATTCATTAAGGGAGAGTGTTCTGTTATGTAGGAAGAGACAAATATTTTATGGGGCATCCTATGTTAATTGTTTTATAGCTTATATTATCAACATGGGTCTGTTTGTTGGAAAGCACAAAACCTTATCATGGAAAGTAGGATTTATAGTTACAGGCTAGGTACTGGTACATTCATGCAAATGGTTGTTAAGTATTTTTATAGTTTACAGCAGGGTGTTTCTTAGTTTTGTCTTTGGTATACTTTAAGTTCCTGACAGAGTGTATGCTTTTTGTTTAAGTCTAATTTTTGAGTGTCTTTCAGGGATTTTAACCACACTCTCTTGGTATCCCCTCAATTTGGTATACCTAAGAAGGGTGAGACCAAACTTAAGTAAGGATGCATTTCATGTGTTTATGTGACTCATTTTTGCTTGTGTTGTTTTGTTCTGAATCTAGGTGAACATCTGTCTGCTTTAGGAAGAGCATAGTTTTGCTGTACAAAGCGTGGTAGATGTGAGATTGCAGTTGCTCCTGAAGTGAAATTCCGTAGTTTTCTCACCTGGCTAAGTGTGTGAGATTTATAGTTATTCCCTCTCCACACAAACCTTCCCCAGTGCCAATGGTGATATAAGGGTTTAAGTGGTCTCCCTGTCACATCTACACCTGAAGCTGCTCCCTAAGTTGGATGTTCTTGGCACAACTGGGTTTGTGTTTTTCCTTAAAAAGCACACACAGAAAACCATAACCAGAGCCATTTATGTGTTTATTTTGAATGAAATTAAATAGCCAGAAACTGCCTTATGAAACAAGTAATGCATGTAATTATTTCAATAGATTTCAGAGAATAAAAAAAATCCCTAGGAAAAGCAAGAGAGACTCAGTAGTCTCCTGACCTGGCTCAGTGCTGCTGGGAGAGCAGGGATGAATATTCGCATTTGCTCGGCCTTAGGAGAGGGTAAGGGTCCTCGCCCAGATGGGCTGGACAGGCAGCTTCTCCAGTTTTCCTATCCAGTGTAATCTCAAATCCTTTGAAGCTTCCTTATCAATGTTGCCTTACCCTTTCTGCATAGTTCTGTAAGAGCTTTTTATCATTTCCTGGGCCAGGCAGTTCTATAAAACCAGTTAGAGAAACAGTGCTGCTGTTGTTATTGAAATAATTGCCTCTCGCGTTCTCCCCAGCCTGTCAGAACATGCACTCAGCTCTTTTCCATAGATCGTGGCATACAGATTCCTGTAATGCACTGCTAATGGGGATCTCAAAGCAAATTATGTTATAATTAAAGCCAACGTACAAATGAGATTGTTCTTCTGAGAAGTTCAGACCTATTGCCTGCACTTCTAGTCATAATAGCACACATTCAATATATTAAGTCTGAATTCCAGCCTTGCCATTACCTGAAGAGTTCAATGGTGTCTTTAGCTCATGCTACATTTCTTTCTGGAGGAAGAAATAAAATTTTGATAATGTACTCAGTGCTTTGGTGGTTACTGAGAAATTTCCTCACAATCCCATCTGCTGAAACCACCATGCTTTCATGGAGAATGGTAATAGCTTTTGACACTTTTATCTGAACTTCGTATGTCTCATTTAATTCAGATATGTTTTGTTTGCTTGACCCTTCCCACAGGGAGTTAAATGGAAGTGGAAGGCCTGGGTAATTAATGGTAGGTATCAGTTGTCAGAACTTCATTTCTGAGTTATTTGATGTCAACCTCCTTGCTACTGAAAAGAGAAGGCCTGGCTTGAAAAGAAAGAGAGTCAGGGTCCTGATCTGGTGTGTGAATCACTGAGATGGAACAGGTGCTGCTGATGGGAGACAGAATGGGGGTTTTTTTTGTTAAGTGGTTCAGGGGAATATTCTCAATAAAGTAAGTAATGTCAGTACCTTGGGAGCAGATAATCTGTGTTTTGTTTCCACTACACAAAAAAAGAAGTCTTTCGAAATGGTGTTTAAGGATTGTTTGTTTTGGTCTAGCCTACCTGTGTGACCAATTTAAAATGGATAATTTAGATGAATGTGTTTTTATGAGGACTCTATAAACAAAGTGAGTGAAGACTAGATGCTGTGAGATGGAATATGTGCTGTTAAGTGTAAAAGAAGTTTTAAATATCATTATCCAGTCACAAATAACAACAGGAAATGCAGCTCTCTGGTTTTGTGGGTTTTGTGGACTCCTTCTGCATCAGCTCTGCAATCTTGTCATGTCTTCTAATCTCCCCTGTGTGTCTAACTGACTTTTTTGTTTGTTTAGGTTTGTTTGTTTGTTTGTTTTGAGGTTTTGTTTTGTTGGGTTTGTTTGTTGGGTTTTTGGGTTTTCGGGGGTTTTTTTGAGAAAACAATGGTTTAGGCCTGAAAAGTGAGGTGAGAAGTCAGTGATGCAGGTACTGCCACAACTCATTTAGTCAGAAACTAGTAGTTGTAATGGTTGTTTCAAAGTAGCACCATTCTTTTGAAAATTCTAAATGAAAGAGAAATATTTTCACATTAGTTATCATATTTTTAGTGTCCAATCTTTATTCTGAGGAGGACAGCAAAATCTTCCTTAGATCTAAAAGTAAAGTTGAATGTACATTTGTCCAGTTAACTAAAGATGCAAAGGAACAATGAAATGTGCCTTGGAACGTCTGTCATGCTGCACAAAACAGAAACTGGAACTTTTTTGGGTCTTGTGGCCTTCCTTTTGCTATTTGTTACATTTTTCTAGGCAAGAGAGTTGTATTTCAGGTTGAGTGAGTCTACTCCTTCACGGTTCTGGGAATAGCATACTGTATTTACTGGCTACTTTTGACAGTGTTCCTTCAAGATGTTGCAAATGTACATGACTGCTAATTTATTTATAACTGTGTCATTGTGCTTTCAGTAAGGATTTTTCCTTGGAAGGGCCTGGGGAGGGGGGAGTACCATATAACAACAATCCTTTATGATTTCAGTGTTGGTTTAATTAAATATTACTGTGTATTTTGCCCATACCTGCTGATTGAGAATAATCCATTGATTTTCCAGAAACGAGCATGTCACCGCAAAATAGAAGTTTAGTTTTCTGTACTAAATTCTGCTTTGACGACTGAGTCCCCAGAGGTCAATTAAGTGTCCACGAAAATCTTGGTGGAATATTGAATTTCGTATTGAAATCTGTGTGGTTAAGCATTTTGCTTTGATGCATATTCCTCTTTGATGTTGTGGTGGGGTTTTTTGGGGAAGTTTTTGTGGGTTTCTTGGGTTTTGGGGTGGATTTTTTTGTAATTGTGAAAATCCCATTCAGAAACACTAAATTAATAAAAGTCTGCAAGATCTAAATAGCATTTAGAATACTGCAAGTTCAAAAAAAAAGTTATGCTGAGATTTGAATGCACAGCATATATTTTAGGTATTGGAGGTGTTACACCTTAAGACCCATGTCTTCTTTTTATTGATTTTTTTTGAAGGATATAACTTCCTGATAAGTAGAGGCCAAGTATGTAGATTTTCTTTTTCATCTGCTTCTCAAAGATTATAATGGATTATTTTCTGATCTGAAGAAGGTCAGTTCCTCCTCTGCATCAGCTCTGCAATCTTGTCTTGTCTTCCAATCTCCCCTGTGTGTCTAGCTGGCTTCTGCCACCCTTAGTTGTACATAAAATTCTTTCTCTGCAATTGTCCATCAGGTTTGAATGAAATAGCTTTGATAATAGGCTATTTAGGTTTCCTATCAGGCTTCGTTATCCTCGGTCATGTGTTATCACCGGCTTTCCTTTTGTGTTCTGCCTCCTTGAGCCTGCCTTTCTTTCCTGCCAGCTCGGAGGGCTTGTCAGCAAGGAGTGAGTCAGAGGGCTCAGAGCTCCGCTCCCAGTGCCCTTAAAGGTGACTGCAGAGCCTCTCTGGCAGTCCCAGCCCCAGAGCTGGCATTGGACAAGACTGGACAAAGCAATTCCTGGCTATCAGATAGAAGCAATAAGCCATTTTGCCGATTTCTCACTTTTTGCTCTTACAGACCATGAAGAAACAAATTCTGTAATTGTTAGGTGTGTCTAATTGGAGTCAAATCAGGGAGGCATGGAAATGTTGGTGAGATGTAGTAGTGGTACAGTTGCTTGGGAGCATTGATGTTTGGCATAAGGACTTTGGGAAGAATGCAGGTGCTGGGGACCTTGGGTCTGGAATTACTCTATTTGGTAGTGTCAAATTAATTATTTTGCATTACTAGGGTAGCATGCCAAACTACATGGAAGACTCACAGTGAATTTTTTTATTCAGGAGAGCATATGGACTGTTTTGGGTTTTCTTTTCTTTCTTTCCAAGAAATTTTATGTGAGTCAATGTCTCCATGATCTGCTTTTCAAGTAAGACAAGTTTTCCTTAGCATTGGAGTGTCTTTCAATTACGCAGCTTTATGGTTTAGTCTGTTATACAACCTGAAATAAAATGCATATACTGTAAGAAGAAAATAGGCACTCTGGAAAAATACTCAAATCTTCTAAAGCAAATTGGTAGAACTATGCTGATATTCCCCTCCCCCTTTTAAAAATCAGAATAAATAGGAACTGTATTAGAATCTTGTCACATTCTCATGCAAATATGTTTTTGAGATGTGCTGATTTAATCCATTTTGACAGTGGAAGAGATTCTGAGGTCTGATCCTCTCCATCTTCAATGAGGGAGAGAAAGGAGTTGGAGAACTACACTTTTCCAATACTGTTATTCTGTTGTACAATCTAGTAATGACAAGATTTGAAATGTCTTATGAAATGCAAATAATTGTGAAGATCTCCAAGATGGTAATGAAAAAGAAAGTTTGTCTTTGATATTTGTTTCGTTACTCTTCTCAAGGGCCCCCTCTTCATTTTGGTAAAAGAAGGAGGTGGGTGAAGAAGGCTGGCATGGCCACGGAAACTTTTGGCAGTTCGAGGTGCAATAATGAAAGACTTGTAAGTTATCAGGTGGTGTTACAAGTGCTACATAAAAACAAATATGGTTTCAATTCTCAATATTATCTTTTTATTTTACATAGTTAGGGCTGGGTGTACTTGTGAGTATGAGAGGCAGGGAGATGGTGGCAGTGGTGATGAGGCCGACACTGCTGTGAGCACTACCCAGCTGCTGGGTGAATCCTCATCTTCTCTCCAAAAGGTTTGGTGGCTACCTCAGCCACAGTCTTGTGCAGTCTAGAAAATTACACTGTATTAACCTTGATGCACATACAATCCATATGCATTAAAAGAGCCGTTTTGAGGGTAACCTGTGCTATCCTTTGTTTCCTGCTGAAGAAATGCTCACCATAGATAGCAAACATGTCCTAACTACTGCTGCCACTGCTCCCTCGGTACAATACAAGGATGTCCTTGTCCTTCCGGTGATGTTGCCTCAGCTCAGTGCGTTGGCTCTTGGCTTCAGCTGGAGGTGGCCCGGTGTGACGTGGGGAGCCTGAAGGGAGCAAAGCAGTGCATGAAGAGCTGCGGCCCTCGGGCTCCTTCCCAACCCTCCTGTTCGTGGGGAACAGGAACTCGGGCGTCACACACTTTCGTAAATTAATCTGCAGTGCTTTATCTTTTTCTTTCCTCTTTTATGCCATGTTTGTGTTTTTCCTAATTTTGGCATTCTTCATATGTATTTCCTTTTTCTAAAGACGGAGGAAGCGAAGTTAGCGCTGCATATTTGTCACCGATGTTGGCCTTTCTCCCCCGCCTCCAACTTGTGAGCTCTGTCTCCTTTTGCCAACAGTGACAGAAATTAACAAAATGTAACTCCACAGAATACATCAGATGTAGAATGGAGAGTCAAATGTGATATGAGAATTGATGAAAGACCCATTTATATGCTCAAGAGCAGCCTTTTCCTGTGGGTTATTTTCAGCGTCAGCTCAGGAAATGTGCTTGAGGAGCTCTTTGGCACAGTGATATTCCAACTGCATTCTAAAGTAATGGTATGGGTAAAACAGTAAGATTTTTGGGTGGCACAAAATAAATGCATAAAAAAAGCAATCAAAGTGTTAACTTTGTTTTTTATTTAAATGTCAACAGTGATGTTAATGTGCAGCATTTACCCAGCTTTTATATTTGACCTAGTTAAAGATGTTTTAACAAACAGATTTGCAAAAGCATGCAGCTATGTTGTTTCAATGCACTAGACAAAATTTAGGCAAATTTTGTTTGAGATGCTAGAATCCAGTAAGTTGCATTTAGAAATACTGAGGTTGTACAAGATTTAATTTTTCTTTAAAGTATCTTGGTGCTTATGAAAAACTGTTCTACTGAGGCAGAAGTAGACTAAAGAAATCTTTAAGATGCATATAAATAAATAAAGGTAGTTTTTACCAAACCTACCCTTTTGATAGCTACAGCCTGAGCCCTTTGGCTAGTGGTTTCAACTGAACAAGGTTAACTTGATTTTTTGTTGTTGTTTTTTCCCAATGGTGTTCATGGCAGTGGGCTGTTCTGTACAGATTTTCAGATGAGCTGAAAAGTTTATAAAGTATCTAAATCCCATTCTTCTTCTAATTTGAGTGGAAGGTAGACTTGTGCTATCTCTTCCTCTAATCTTGCGGGCAGCTCAGTTATTCTTTACTCTTAGTCTGTGTTGCTCTTGACCAAACTATTTCATCCTCTCTTTTCTGACATACTGTCCAGGAAGCTGCATCAGCTCCTGTGCATGCAGAGAGTTGTGTGTTTAGGAGATAAGCCACTCCATTTTTATTTCAGATCTAAGTCACTCTCTTTTGAGTAATCTGTTACTCAGCTCTTTTGTCATCTTCTCAATATCTGATCTGAAAAAAAACCTGAGTGCAATAGGATGTGCATTATTTTTAAATTGAGTGAGCAACTATTTGAAGAGAGATACTGGAGCCCTGATTTCAGGGATGGTCACCCAAAAATCGTAAAACTAATACTGAGTCAATACAGGAGATATTGGGTAGGGCCTTTCATTAACTGATTCTAGTGAGCAGAAATAGCTATGCATTGAAATGTCATGGTAACTCTGGCAGAGTGAGGTCAATTTTATTTGAAATGGATATTAATAGGAAGTTTTGTTCTCACTTGGTCTAAGTTTTCCCTTTCCTATTTGATACATTGGTTTTGACATTTTTGGTCACAATTATATTACAGTTTTCCGGAAGTCTGTTTAGTGTGTGCTAGAGTTCTGTTGTGGTTTTCCCTTTTTTGTGTGTGACTGAAAAATAAAGTGTTGTTTTTCTTCTGGTTCTGCTGTCCTTTCCCAATCTACTTTATCCCACTAGGGTCTGTTTTGTGAATTGAGAAAAGTTAGAATAAGAGGTCCTGATTGTGAATGAGTGCCATATTTTACTGGTCCTTTCTTATATTGTTTTTGCCAGGAGTTTTTTTTCCAAAGGTCTTGTCCATAAGCATTGCAGGTCTCCTTATGAAACAAGAATTAATGATAGGGGAAGGCAAAAAGCTCTAAATTCTGCTGTAAATCTCTGTAAGGAGATAATTTGAGAGCTGTTTGCACCTTTTTGAAACTGTGCTTTCTAAAATGATGCTGCAAAGTGCAGTCATGACTGTAAATTCTCTTTACTTATCCTGGGAAACAGGTAATCCCACACAGCTTTTGGTGGTGACAGGAAGAACCAATGCAGGGACCCCTTTCCCTTTACATGCTTCTAGGCAAGGGTTTAAATCCCTGGTTGTGGATGGGAGGTACTGCAGCAAAATGTAACTCATCCAAAAAGTGCAATAATTGATGCCTTTACTAATCCTGCTGATCAGTAATTTCATTATATATTTTCTTAAACCTTCCATAGAAGCTCAGTTGTGATCTTGGTTATTATTCATGCTTATTTGTCAATCTGAGTGTCTGTCCTACTTACCACAATGTCATCTGTGCCACTCCTGTGTTCAGAAGCTGCACTGTCCCACTGTGGGCACCAGTTTTCTTGCAGACTTTTAAAGCGAGACCTCTCTCTTTCTTATCCTTTTCTTCTTTAATGCGGCTTTGCTGTGGTGAGTCTAGAAACATCTGAAGCATGCCTGTGTGTTTATGCTGAACTTTCCAAGGAACTGAGGAATTGTCAACAAATGGTTTCACTGAAGATGACTTCTGTGAGCATGGGAGGCTGCCTGTGGTGAGCCATGCTTTGGTGCCTCTGGCCTCAGGAGCTTGTGTTTGCAAATCACAGCTAAATAAGGAGATAATTTGAAATCTGTTTGCACCTTTTTTAAACTGTGCTTTTTAAAATTGTGCCATGGAAGTATGGGCATGACTGTATTGATCATAGTGTGCCTGAAGTAGGGTGACTGACAGAATGGCTTACTTAATTTGTTGTTGTTGTTGTTTGAGGTTTTTGTTGTTGTTTTGGTTTGTTTTTTTTTTTGCTTAGGATGTGAGTCAGCTGTATTTTTCTTTCTTCTCGTTGAAGAAAGAAGTAGCATTTGTTATCCTCAGGTCAAGACAGCATACTGAAGGCTGCTGGCTGCACGTGCTGGGATAACTTGGTTCAAGCAAGTCAGGTGTAGAAGTTTGCAATATACTCAGCCAAGTATAGAAGGAGCTGCCAGTGGCATGATCTGACAGGCTAAATGTGATGGCAGCTCTTGCAGTGTTGTGATATCCTCCTTGCCCAGAAATCCCAGGTGCAACCAGTGAGTGCCAGAGGTAAGGACTGGGACAAAGAGGGTAGTTCTTGATGTTCCTCCTGGCAAACTGCTGGCTTCCCACATGGCCTCTCTCAGCAGCCAGTCCATTGCCCAGGAGGCAGCAGGCAGTTTTCAAAGTGCAAGTGGCTCTGAATGAAAGTCCATTTCAATTAGGTTGTATTGAGCTTTTCTTTTGATACTGTATTTCTGTCATCAAGGATCCTGGCTGTCTGTAAAAAAAGTAGACACTAATGAGTGCATACAGTACATATCCTATTGTTTAAAATAATTCTGTTCCAATTCTTGAAGTCTTTAAATTGCAATTTGAAAAATGAACCTGGAGTGCACAAAATATTTTCAATTGTAGTTGCTCAGCTGGATGCTGGTCATTTCTGTTTTCTAGCTGTGATTCTTGAGGAGTGTTTATGTTTGTAATTGAATCCTTAAAATTCCCTAACCAGCCTGGAGAGAATATAGCACAGCAGTTCTAACCAATCCAAATAATCATGGAGTCATTGGTCTAGTTTGTTTGTCCCTTGTTTTTGGTGCTTTTTATTTTAAAGACCATTGTAGAAGTCTGGTTTATTCCTTGCTATGCCACTTATGGAAGGATCACTCACAGAAGGAACTAATTAATCTCACAGGCATGATCTGGCTAGGCAGTCTTAAAAGATATAAATAAAAGATCAAAATTAATTGTCGTGTTCCTTAGGATCACACCAATAAAAATTCATGGCTAATTGCCTTTTTTCTCTTTATTAGTCCTAATAATATGAAGAATTTATTAATATCATTGACTTCTTACTGCAGAAGAACGAATGGCATAACGTTAGTACTGTTGTGTAAAATCATATTTGAGAGGCCACCTTACTATCTTGCTCTCTTGCTGTGAAAAAGCTCCATTTTTGGCAGAGAAGTTGAAGCCCAAGCAGCTTGGCTGCAATCAGGCAACCAGTGTCCAGTGCTGGCAGCCAAGTCAGCACTGCGAGAGGCGCAGCAGCATCCACCAGCGCTTCTCACACCTGGAGAAGAGATGTGATCTCAGCTTCAGCTTTTTTCATCTGTGAGTCTGTGCTTAAACCAGAGAGGTGACTGATGCTGTAGGAGTAATTCAGATGAGTAACCCCCCTGGCCTAGGTTGCGTTTCATCCTCATTTGCTGCTTCATGGTCCAGTATGCCCAAAGGAGAAACGAAAAGCAGGGAGACATACATTTTAGCTCTAATGGTAGACAGTCACAGTTGTTCAGAGAATCTGAAGTCAAAATGAGAGGTGAATATATGATATGTTAGGCTCCAGGTGCTTCCAGGAGGGTTATAAAGTTCACGTTTATGCTTTCTAGACTGGTTTATGAAAGGAAATGTGCTGGTGTTGGCTTCTTCAGGCTGGGTGTGGAGGGGAGGTATTGCAGCAAAACGTAACTCATCCAAAAAGTGCAATAATTGATGCCTTTACTAATCTTGCTGATCAGTAATGTCTTTATATATTTTTTAAACCTTCCATAGGAGCTCACTTGTGATTTTGGTTGGCATCCCTTATTATCTTAGTGCTTTGCCAAGTATACTTGCTTTCTAGGACTGATTTTCTTTTTTCCAAAATTCTGTAGTAATGAAATAATAACGAAACTGGACTGTCTTTAAAAAGAAGCATTTAATAAAAGCAAAAGAAATTCACTAAACAAAATGAATCGGTTATTAACCAACCAATAATTTCACTTTTGCTTTGACTTTCCAGAAGCATCTTCTGTTGTTTGAGCACCCAAATCAGGAAATTGCTTCCTAAATTGTTTTGTGATATTAACTTGAGTTTTATATTTACAGTTCTTCCTCGAAAGAGATTCTGAATTTAGGTAGGACCAAACAGAAAAGACTCCATAGAACATTTTGTTTCTTTAAGTCTTTTACCCATTGCATTTTCCCAGAAGTGTACAACTAGGATTCATGGAGGGAATGAGTTAGTGGGGCATGCTTACAGCTATTAGAAGTATGAGGGGGCTATGAAAAAGAATACAACAGTGTTATCAGTGTTATTGCCTTCACAGAGAACCAGTGTACTTTTAGGTCTTAAAACACCAGCAGCTGAGCATGCCTTAATTACTAAATTGATTGCAGGGAATGGTGATGTTAAAAACTGAAAATGGATAAGCACTAATAGTTGTTTCCTCTCTGGGGAAGAACAAGGTGCAAGGAGCTCTGAAAAGATGGTGAAATGCTGTAATGACATAAAAAGGATTTGAGATGAAATATTGTAATAGGGCATGTTTAGGTGCTCTCTGAAGGTCTGGTGTGTGTTTTTTAGTTGAGTAGGAACTTCAGTTTGTGTAATTTTGCCTGCATGTTGAAGGCTTACTTTAAAAATAAACAAACAAACATAAACACCCACAAAAAACACACAATAAAATACTGGAGGAAGAGACAGAAGGATAAAGCAGAGTATACCAAAGATGCCTTTTAAAACAACAAAAGGATGAGAAATGAATAGTTGAGCAGAGTGTTGTGTGTTAGCAAAGTGTTGTGTGCAAGGTTCTGTTCATTCAGCATTCCTACATATTTTTATTACTTACTGAAAGTAGGAAAAAGATCTAAAAATAATGAAGATCACAAGCAACCGTGTGTAAAGCAGTAGCGTGGATGAATCTATTTTAGCAAATACTTCGGAGCTGTGGAAGTTTGCTTTTTAGTAGTTATGGTGATGCTAACACTTGAAATCATTCCAATATACTATAAAATACTTAATGTTGGAGCATTCCATGGCAGAGAATCTTTCTGAATGATCTCAGTCAACCTTAAGATACTATTTGCCTTCTAAATTGGAAACTGAGACTGAAATGTTAATTGTGACTTTAGGCTACAGTGCCCTACGCAGGGTCCAAATCAAGTGTCTAAAAGTGAAGCCCCAGGTTTATTTGAAGCTTGTATAATAAGATAAACTAGTCTGAACTAGTCTTGATTGTCTCTTGAAGACAATAGGTGGTTTTTATGCTGATTAGGATTTATTTTTCCAGTGGTAATAGTCTGATGGCAGTTCTTAAGTTTTGACAGTTTATCTTGCTGTATGTCTTACTAGGACCAGTGTGTTTTATTTCCTTAGTATTTTACTATTGCAACAGGAAAATACAGCACAACATGTATGCATCATCCCATAAGCTGCTCATTCCAAGGCAAACTAATGATTCCTTCATTTTATGTGTCAAATAAAAAAAGCCCCACATCTATATTTAGATAACTTGCTCACGAGATATGGCAAGATGTTCTTACTCAGTGCACAGCACAGTGAGTTGGCAGGGATGGTGTTTCACATGACTGATAATGCAGAAGTTTCTATTGGTATTGCTATGAGTAGGACAGAATTGTGATGAAGAGGGAACAAGATAGACAGTTCACAGTATCCCCAAAATACCTATCAGGAGAGCCACTTAAAATAAGCCTCACTGCGTGCTTGTGGTATTTTGGAAAAGGGGAATTAATATGTGTTAGAAAAGACTCTGTTTATTTAAAGACTTGCTACTATTTCCAAAGACAGTTAAAGTGCGAGGAATTTCACTTTATCCAGAGATAACTTTAAGAGAACCATACATACGCTGAAGTCATAGATGACTTCAGAGGTAAAAGTACAGAGGAGTAATCAGTAAACACAAAACTGCTTTCTGTTTCGCCAGAAAAGCCGTAGCATTTACCGTCAACAGTTAAGGTGTAATGGATGAGGACAGTTGCGTGTTCTTCAGCACGTGGCTGATAAACACAGATGGACACAGTGACTCTGTCACCATTTTCTCTGAAGAAGAGGACACAACTGCAGATAGCACCAGGAAGGCATCTACCCCATGGCTACAGTATTGCATCCTATCCCTGAACTGATGGCTTGTTTGATTCTGGAAAATGGCTGAGTGTGAACTGACTCTTGATCATTAATCATCTAATCATCCAATGTGTTTTTTCTTTAAAAAGCAAAGCAAAGGGAAAAAGTATTAAAAATACCACTAAAAAACCCTCAACAAGATATATCACGTGGAAGAACCGAAGGGCTGTTAACTGAGCATGTACAGGATAAAGTCTTAACAGGGATTACTGAGAGGTGCTTTGGTAGAGCAGATGTATGCAAGATTTTGCACATGGTTCTCTCAGCTCTTGTAGCTTCCTTTACGTGAACAGTAGGTGCATAAGCAGCACAAAGGCCAGAAAGGGAGCTTACTGCTTAAATATTGTGATTTACAGGAAGAAAAAAACCTCAGTGAGTGGCAGTCATTTGTGGACACTTACTACACATCCTAAATTATCACTAGTTAATTATGAAAACTTTTAAGTAGGTTTTTTTTTTTTTTTTAATTGAAACTTTCTATTAGATAAGCTGATTACTTTTACATTTAGAAAATGCTTCACACAACACAGGCCAGCTAGTTTGTTCTTCGTCCTTCAGTGGTGAGGGGATTGTGTTTGCCCAAGTAAAATACAGCTTCACCTTTTGTTTCTGACTTCAAAAAGGGTGGATTTTCTAAAACTTTTAAGTTTTGACACAGTTGACCTGAAAAGTTTAAATGGAAAATGACAACAAAATCTGTGAGTGGGCATCCAGTAGAATATGCTGAGGCAAAAGAAGTGATGTCACAGGTGTGAAAACAATGTTTGCTTGATGAGAAAGAATCTCAGTTAAAGGAAATTAAAACAGCAATTAAAACAAATATTAAGGCTAGAAAAAGGGCAATAAAATGTCTATTAACAAAAACAGACATTAATGAATAATGGACTAAAAAGTGTATTCCAGTGTGGTCCGAGATAAAGCACTCTATATTTTGCAGTAGGGATAAAAATACCCTTGATCAGAGATAGCTTCAGTGACAGATGTGGATGGTAAAGCTGAGTAATATAGTAAAGGAAGGAATAACAATAATTTCTGTGGCAGGTTTCTACTAAAACTGGGGCATATATCTACCTCATGTCATGCTACTGATGTAATAAAGATGTTTGTCATAATAAAAGAATATGAGATGGCATATGCTAAAATAAACATTCTTAGCTGACTGTGAATTATAAAAACTAGACAAGGAGTTTTCTGAACTGCTGAAGTTAATGAATAACTGCAGGAACCTTAGTTTCCTGCTAGCAGGGTTCCAGGGAAAGCCCCAATATAAAGCTGGTTTTTTGCCTTCCTGAAGCTCCTGGAGACTCTATGGGAACTGTCCCTGGCATACAGCATAAGCTGTTGCCATCAGCACTCATCTCTCTGGTGCCTGCTCTCTTCCTGCATGAAGCTGATAATTTCCAGACTGAAATAAAGGGGTGTCTGGCTGCACCCAGGGTGATGCAGTCTTGGCTCAGGACTTTGTTTGAACTCGGTGATGACCTTACAGTCTCCTCCTTCCCCACACCCCACTTGGTTTTGGGAGACAGTAACTGCTTGGGAGCTTCCCAAGTCCTTCCTGTGTTGTCGTAATAGAACCAAGTTATTTTAATCATCTCTGTGTCTTCATTGCTGACCAAGGTCTGTTCACAGGCCAGCTAATTTTCATCTCCAAATATATTTCTATTTGTGATCAGCATATTTGTGTTGGTTTGTTTGGTTGTTGGTGGGATTTGTTTTTAACCCTGTCTTGAGCGTTGAGTAATCAACACTTTGCTGCAGTAGAATCCCCTTGCTTGCCCTGCTAGGCACTCTTGCTGAGGGTGCACTCAGTCCCACTGTCCAAGTCACCGTCAAATCTGTTTAACAGTGCCAGCCCCAATACTCACCCCGAGCCCTGAGGAATACTTCTGCTTTTCAGATTACTGGCAGACAGCTTCTGTGGGATCCATGGTGACAGGTTTTCTTTCTGGTAGCTATCACAGGTAGAGGGGGCAACTCTGAATAGTTACCCTCTATCCCTGCTTTCCTCTGATTCAAAGCTGGGAAAAGATCAGTGGTGACTCTCTCTTGCCTCGGGAGGCAGAGGGCCAGGTCTGTGGAGAAGTGTGTAGCCCTGGCAGTTGTTGGCTGTGCAAAATTCAGTGTTGATCAGCCCAGTGAGATCTCTGCTGGCTGCAGCAGCTTGGACAAGGGTTCCTGGATTTGCTTTTTGTTTTGCAGGATAGCTAATTGGTTTTGGCTCATGTCAAAATAAATCTGTGACATTCCAGCATCTTTTTGCAGACCTTGAACACAGACTATGTGATTTTTAGATAACTTTAGTGTAATTGGAAATTATTAGATATTTTTAAGGATTAAAAGTAGGAGCCTGGAGATTTGCTGTGTTTCTATGTCACCTTTCAAAAACTTAAGGCTCTGTTTCCTCTAGTCTGTTTTCCTGTCTTTCCCTACCCCCTTTTTTATTTTCTTCTAGAACTGCATTTCTTAAATCTCTGCTGAACTTGTCAAGGCTAGTTAGAGGAAGAAGATTATGTGCCTGTCTCATGCAATTCCTGTATTGCAGATACAGCTGAGGCTAATAAAAAGAGACCTCTATAATGCTTGTACAGCAGCAGAACAAGGTTATGTTTTATAGCTTTGACAGCTATCCAAAAGGTGTTTTATAGCTTTGACAGCTATCCGAAAGTTCTTAATCACAAAGGATTTTGCTTGACTGTTTTTAAGAAGAATTGTTGGACAGAGTGGTTCTGATACTGCCGTCACTGATGCAGTTGTTTAGCATATGCATTGAGAAACAGGCCTGTATGTATATATGCATCTAGAATTTCACACAGAAAGCTCCAGTGTGAGTACTATATCTGGAACAAGACCTGCTGCAATGAGGTAGAGGATAGCAAAATGGCTCTGATCTTGCTTTATCCTTCTGGCAGACAGTGCAAATGTTGCTATATACATGCACATAGCAATAAGGGAATAGATTTATCAGACTTTGTTGTTAGGCAAACTCTGATGGACATGAATAATATAAATACTTCAAAGGTACTGTGGCTTTTGCTTGCTGTCCATGAGCATTGTATCAATAGTAGCATAAATAAAACGTTGCAGAGTTATGAGTCCACTGTGAAAAAGCCTCCAGCTGTTGTAATCTTCAGACTACCCATTACTGTTTTCAGGGTCTCTGATACCAAGTAGATCATTTATTGTGGAGTGAAACAGAAAGCTCTTTACATAAATAAGTATGGTGTGTTTATTTTATTAGGTCCTTAGATGTACATCATGATCATCCCAATGTGGTAATGGGAGATCTTCAGTCAGATGAAGAAGATACCATGAACAGTTCTGATGAAGATGATGACACAAATTCAGATTCCAGCAAAGGGGAGACTGATCCTCAAGAAGATAAACAGGTATTTTTTTATCTTTATCTTCTGAAGCTATTCCTCACTCTTGTGGTATTTCATAAGTTGTAACCTGTTGGGATATTTTCAAATGTAAACCACACTTGCCTGTTGAGGTCTGACCTTCCGCGAGTGCCAGCTTAGAGTGATTTTCCTTATTTTTATCTTATTTCTTCTTCAAATGAGGAGCAAGAAGACAGTGCTAACTACTCTGAATGAAATGAAGTTATGAGGGTCTTACCCCTCTCTTTGGGGGTACTGATGTTCTTACTTCTCAGTCCTAGACGCTCTGAAACCAGCCTGCCTGTAGACCAGTGCCTCTCCTCAGCACCAGTTCCAGCGGCTGTTTCCTTTGATAGTAGTTATATTTGCTTCCTTTCCTTAAAAATAATGAAAAACCAAACCAAAACAAAAACAAAGCCCCAACAAGATAAACAGAAAAACCCAATGAAACTTTTTAGTGCTGGAAGAGAAGACTTGGCATATCAGACCTGAATGTTGTTAAACCAAATGAGAGGACTAAATTGGGGAAGGGAAAGAGTCAAGGGAAAAGTTTGTTCCTGTGAAACCAAACAAGACTGTACCTGTATGGAAGCTAACTTACCTTGAGTGCCTCTAGAAATGCCCTCAACCTTTGCCAGTGGAGTTTCACAGGAAAATGTCCCCATTAGGAGGGTTCTCAGGCAGTTTTTATGGAGTAATTCAGCGCTTGCTGTGAGGCATGTGCTGTCACTGGCTTCAGCTGCCTGCGGCACGTGCAGCCGGCAGCTGGGAATTAACAACCAACTTCCTCAGCGAGAGCAGCTGCAGAGGAGAATGAAGTAGTCTCTGCATTGGTCATCAGCTGGGCTTGTTTTATTTTTCCGTACTGCAAGCATCTGGCTGTTTTGATGCTTTATATCTGTTAGGGGACTTACAGGGCTCCTTTCCAGTGTTGTGCCGGAGAGCCTTATTTGTATCCCCTTGGTTCTCCCATTAGAGACTCTCAGAACCAGAGTATCTTTGTCTGAACAAATGCAAAGTGGCCCTTTCAGCACCAGCTGGTATGTGAAAAGTCTTTCAAATGGGCTTGAAAATAGACTGTGATATTTTGTTCTGTAATTGTTTAGTGGTAGCATCTTGTTCTCAAAATACTAATTTTCATCTCATTTGCAACTGACACATCTACAGTGATGGCAGATACCTTACTCTGCATAATTGACTTGCTTGTGAATTCAGTCTGGTAGGGAGTGTGTCAGCTGTGCTTTCTAAATAGGCACAGAGTCCTGAGAATAGGTGTTACAATCTTGCCTGAATGCAATTGATCCACACTGGATAGATCTTAAGTGTTCTTTGGAAATAAGTTTAATTTCATAACTAAAATCCCAGATCTGTGTGCAGATGTCTGTCTATATAGTATATAAAATAAATAATGTATTTTGCACATATGTGGTGTTATACCAAATTTTTTAATTTAGAAATAAATTTAAATAAATTAGTAATTAAGCATAGTGTCATTTGAATTCCAATGAAAAAAATTTAATTTCGATTTATTTTTTATTTTCAATACAACAATATCATTAAAACCAAGCTATGAGTGCTATCTGTTCTATGGTTTAATTTCCAGCACTTGAAGACTTAATTATCGGTCTGGAGAACTAAATCTCCAGAGAAATTTTGCAGCATTAGTGCTTATGAACCGAAGTTTTGTGGATAACGTGCCACTGATACCTGATTTTGTAGCTAAACAGTTCAGTGCCCGTATTACACTACGATACTCAATACAGCCTTCCCAGGACTTCCCTCTCACTTGAGCTGTATATCCTGTGATGTTTTAGGGCTCCTCATCGTCTCTTTCTTCGCAGCCCATTAAAATGAAAGCCTGAATGTGCAATAGATGTGGCGACAGCTGGCAGCAGAGAAGCATATGGCAAACCATGAGACCTGTTTTGAGAAAGGTGTTCTGTCTGAGGGAAATCGTACATGGAAGTTACGCTGTGTAGCAGACACATTTGCTTCCTGATGCCTGCTGCGTTTGCTGTGTTATACCTGTTCCCTCTGTCTGGTGTTCGATAGTGCCGTTGGTTTTTTGGAAGCCAAATGTGCACATGAAACCCACCATCATCTCCACAGTGTTTCAGGCAGATGACAAGGCTCACATTTCTGCATCTTTGGAGTACACTTGCTCTGTATTGCAGCAGTTCCGTTAGTAGATTGCAAGAAATTGGCTTTTCAATGTCATTTTTTTCTTCTTTTTTTCTCCTGTCATCTTGTTTTTCAGTAAAGAAAACGTGTCTGTCTTTTAAGATGTTCATGAAACACATTTGAGTTCACTGAAAATATTACTGTTGCTGTATTAATCAGATAAAAAGAACAAAATAGAAATATTACCAGTACTTTTGCTAAACAATAATTGTTGTTTGCTAGGACTTCATTCATTATGGGCTTCAGTGCTTCCTGTAATAATTAACAGAAAAGGCTGACAGTGCTGTAAAAACTGCTCTTAGCTAATATTGTTGTTTCCAGATACAAGCTAAATTGATTTTCTCACAGATCCTAAAAAACCAGAAGGTGTCAAAGCCAAGAAATTTCAAAGTAGTATGAAGTATTTTTCTTAGAAGTAGTTATCGAATAATTACATTGAATTTGAGGAACTAATAGCTGGAAATGATATTTATGACAGTTTTAGTAGGTGCATAGTATAACATATAATTTTATTTGCAGAGTAAGGCAGCTGGAAAGAAAACAAAGGTTTACCATATTGCCAAGGAGATCATGAGCTCAGAGAAAGTGTAAGTGTCAATGCTAAACTTAATAACTACTCAATTTATTTTAATTGGGCAATTAAAATGTAACTGTTTGCTTTTTCTCGCTTTTCTGATAGGTTTGTGGATGTGCTAAAGCTCTTACACATCGTAAGTACTCCAAAAAAAAAAGCACTTTCCAGTTTTGTTTGTTTAGTCTATTACAGTTTTATGTTTAGGCTTTATGGTAGTGACTGTGCCTTTTTTCTGCTGCATCTACATATTCAAAATATAAAAATTAATCTAATTAAGCTGAACTTTAAAACTTCACATTCAATATAATGGATGAATATTTTGGTGGTTCCTTCTGGATCTCCATAATAATTTATGCAGTTTCCAGTTGAGTGTGGGTATCGAATACTGAAAATCGAGTATATATTGCTTTATGTTAATCCAAATCATATTTATAAGCCAGCTTGTACTGGCTTATAAATACGTACATAGCAACAAAAATAAAGTTTTTGGTTAGAATAATTCCTTAAATGGTGGGCAGAGGCAGAAACAATTTACTTTTAGAAATGGTACATTAAAATGCACATTCTTGAAGTAATCCAATTAATAGCTAATAGCTCTAATGGTGCATCCATCACCATGGCAGCATATTTTTTTGAGGCTGCAGTTCCTTGACAGATGTTTGCTTTCTGATAACACCTGTGATTGTAGTACCTGGAATGTGTTGTAGGCAACCAGGGTTGAGTATTTCATCCATGTTTGTGCAGATCAGTCATCTGTAAAACACGGTGTATTGAAGGCAATAATAGTAGATTAATGAAGAATTTTTCTTTCTCTAGCTCCATTGTGTGTGTTTTCTGTGAAGTTCGAAATTATATGTGTTTGTACCATTTTGTCACTCTATTAAGTGCAAGCATAGAGGTTTTTTCCCTTGGACAATAGAAGTGGTTGTGTTGCAAACAGATGCATTGGTTTATCTCAGTCTCTTGAGAAGCATGTTCTGTGAAACTGGGAACAAAGACTCTTATAGATGGTTGTATATAGTCCTCTAATACACAGATTTGTTTCAGGGAACAAAAAACTTACCACATCATTTGCTGGTTCCTTTTATGCTTTCCTCCTAGTAATTGATTTTCTTATTCTGTTCAAGCTTGGTTTTTAAAAGCTGGCTCAGTCAGTTGTGGCCTATATATAATTTATATTCAACATGATTTCTAATACAGAACTCATTTTAAATACTGGTAAAAGAAAGGGAGTTGTCCTAGACAAGTTTTAAGTTATATAATTTTAAATTCTCATATTTTCCAGACATTTAACTTATTTTTTTAAAGGTGTCTTTGCTTGTCAGTGTACTGGTTTTTAGGTAATATGTGCAGTACTGGAAGAAAGACTGTTGGTAAGGAGGATGCAGGCAAGCAGAAGAGCAATGTGGAAAAGGGAAGAGTAGAGAGCTTAGGAAGTTTCTAGGATAAACTTAAAGCTGTCCCCACAGTGTAAATAAGTGGTGGTGTAGGATGTGTTTTGCTTTTCCTTTAATGGATAACTTGCAACTCTGTTCATGACAGTCTGCTATGTTCTAGCTGCCAAATAAAAACTATTAGAAATGTTTTTGTTGGCTAGCAGTAACAATCAATATGTATTCAGCCTGGTCTAACAAAGAGGATGCTAGGCTAGGAGTTGAGGAAATATTTTGTCCTTAACTTGTCAGTTGGCCTGCAGCAGGAACCTTGGTGAGTGTCCTTGTCAGAGAGGGCACTGGTTTTGAGCCTCTGTGTGTGTGCATTCTTCAATAAATAAAAACTGCCATAGCTGAGAAAGGTTGCAGATACCCAGTTTTTTATTTCCACAGAGTAGTACGCCTGAGGATTTGTGTGTTTTTCACACACATTATTAAATCACTTGATTTAATCACGTATTTCTTATGGATAATATTTTAATGTTGATAAAACTATCCTTTTGATTTCATGTGCACTGACTACTTTGGCTTACTACCTTCACTGTCAGGGTTACTAACTGCCAGTCAATCAACCTCTGACAAATTTTTGAATTAGAGCTTAAATTCTCACCAGACTGGGCTCTTTTACCCATAGCAAAGATTTGGCTGGTCAGGGGCTGCTCCTTTGCACCTTCTGAGCCATCTATTAGTGGTTTTCCACTTGAAATTTAGTGACTAATTCCACTAGCAATGATCTGAAATGAATAATATTCTCCTCAGTACATTTTACCAATGTCAGCTAAATGCATCACATGGTGCCAAGGAAGAGGACTGTTGATGTAAGAAAAAGCTTTTTAATTTGCTTCTTCTTAGAGCCTTTGAAGTGGAATCTAAAGCAGTTGAGGAGGTAGGAATGTGCCTGCAAGCTGGTTACAAGTACCACTGAATTTTTTTTAGCATTTTTTTCTTTTATGTTGACAAAGTCAAGTTAGGTGGAACAACTCTTCCAAGATAGCAGGGTGCCAGCCTGTGTGGACGCTGTCGCACACTGCAAGTACATCTGACTGCTTGTGTTGAAGACACACTGCAAAATTATAAACACGTGGTGACACTTCTGTAAATACGAAACAAACTGGTCATAACAGAGATAAGGGACTCACCTGGCTTTGCACTCAGCACAGAGTCTCAAACCGACTCAGCGAGTTACACTTGAGGGTGTAATCAAACATTAGATGTAATCTTGAATTCTCTGTATTTCTCTTACTGTGTTAGTGCTCTTTTAGGGGACAAGGTTCCAGTAAAATGCTTTTAGAAACTCCTGGAAACAAAGGAGCTTAAAGCAAACTAGCTCTTCTGTATGTATGTTTGTGAGATGGTTCATGCATTGCCACCTGAGAGTAAACAAGGGTTGAAAATACGGGAGAAGTACTATTTTTTCCTTAAGGACACTTGCAGAAAAAAAGGAAGAGTGGACTGGGTGTAAAACACAAGTGACATAACAGAAACAAGTTTATCACTTCTCTGTGAGTTGCCCTGAGCCTAAAAAACATCCAATGTTCCTGGAAAAGGATTAAGACAGGATTGGTGCCATTTGTACTTCTTTGTTGTGGGATTCTTTGGAGATAGTTTGCCTGGCGTGAGTGAGAGGACCTCCTCAACAACCCCCTGGCACTGTGAGGGTGAGCTGCCTGGCTTGTTTGTTGTCATTTTTTTGGTACATTTCTGTTCGGAATTTTACTCTTTTGCTAAAACTCTCCACTCTGTTTGTTCTTGCACTCTTTTTGATTCTGTTTCCTCCCTGCTGCTGTGGTATGAGCAGCAAGGCTTCTGGTCCAGCAGAGAAACTTGGTTTTTTGAGATTACTCCTTCCACTGCAAGGCTGAGTATGTAACTTTGCTGTGTGAAGAGAAAGCTTAGGCCTGTGGGCTTTTGCCTGAGCCTTTAAATCTGTGCTTCTGACTTAGACCCCTGTTCTGCCCATATTTGAACTCTGAGATCAAGTAAGTAGGAGCTTGTCAGGAGGCACCTCTTAGCATTTCTGCAGCCACAATATCAACCTCTTATTGGAGAGGGCAGATAAAAGGTCAAGCATCATTTTCTATTGTGTGTCCTTCCAGAGACACAAGAGGCAAAAATTCTGGTTTAATGTTTCCATTTTTCAGAAGAAAATTGCAACATTCTCTATATAATAAAAACTATATCTAGTTTTATATATCTATAAAAACTGATGTGCATTGTAGCCAAGTATTATGAAAAACAATTCATAGTGGATTTGGGAAAATGAATGTAATGACAAATAAAATACTTATGGTCTTTGGAGCAAAGTCCTGACCTCTGGTCCTGGCTTACAACTGTCTTACTGTTTGACTGTGAAAAATTCCATCAACCTCCAACTTCTTTTTCTCCATCTGAAAAATTTCAGTATTTGACCAGTCTGAGGTGACTATGTTGATAAATTTTTAGTCTCTGAAGTACTTTAGAACTGCTGAGACATTTGACAATGAGTTGCAACTGTAGTCCTCTTACTAAGAAGATTAATAAAATAGTTTTAGTTTAGAAGGAAATATTGTTCTACTACCCAGCCTATTCCCTGAAATAACATTCTGGGAATATGCCACAGTCAAATCATTGATTATTGTAAAAAAAAAAAAAAAAGACTTATAAATATTTTATTACCTGAGAAAAAAGGTGTGGAACTGCTTGGCAGCCTTCCAAAAGTAATGGCATATGCTTGAAAAATGTCATGATCCACACTTAGTCATAGTCTTGATTACCTATAGTTGTTGTAGTTTAACTTAGCAGTTTATGGCTAATAGTCTGACTCTGACAGGGAGTGCCTATTTATATTTTAAATCATCTTTTTGTGAAATCTTCTGTAGCTGTATTCCTAAGAAGTCATGTTTACAGTTTGTCACATCTAGCAGCCTGGCTGTTGTGAAACTTCCACCCCTTCCCTCCTCCTTCCCCCCTCCTTCCCCGTAGGATGTCTGTGTGTGTGTGAGTGTGTATTCTCGGAAAAGCATCCAAGTGCAAACACACTTTTTTTCCTTAGATTAAACTGATATTTGAGCTATCTGCAGGCGTATTTAGCTGGGAGTTGTAGCTCAGTGGAAGGGATTATTACTTGTTTTTGCTTTGCTGATGGTATGTTCTGGGAGAACAGATCCAAGATGAATATTGGTTGAAGCTTTAGGAGTAGAATACATGACTATGTTTAGATTATGTAGTACTTTCTCTTCCTATTAAATTTCCAAGAAATTTTAATTTCACCCATTTGAAATTATCTTCATTCAACTATTTGATACCTGAAGGTGCAGTTAACCCAGTCAGCAGCTGAGCGAGGTTTTAGTCTGCTCAGTACCTCTTTAGGTTTACGACTGAAATTGTTCTTTGCTGCTTAGACTGACAGGGGCAGGTTGCTTTCTGTGCGGGCTTGGAATCCTCTGGTGGGAAGAACTGAGGGACTGTGAGTCAGGGCCTTTGCAGAGGGGAAGTACATGGGCTAATCACAGATGATTCAAAACAGGGTCAGAATTATTTCAGATATCACAGCCCTTCTGCTTACATAAGGAAGCTGCATTGAAGGAATGGTGGGAGGAAACAAAAGCAGTGATGGTGGTAGCCTCCTCAAATATTGTTTAAAAACTCCACAGCTATAAGGGGTGTGTATACTAACAGGATAAATAGAATTTCCTACACATTTCCAAGCTGGAAGTGTTTTATCAGGCAGTAATTCAGCAACAGTATGTACTCAGAAGCCTTTAATATGCACAGACTAGATTTTCATATGGCCAAGTACTCAGTGGGAGGCTGTTTCAGCCTAGCATAAACTAAAACTGTTTCTGGTTTGGAAAGAATGTTCTTTCCAGGAATGGTGATATGTGCTGTCCTCTTGAAGTAGCTGTATGAAAACAATTACCTTTACCTAATCAGTAAAAAGTGGTATCAGAAGATTATTGTTGGACCAGAATATAATGTAAAACTAGGAGCTGCGAACAAGCATTTCAGAAAATGTACAATAGCCTCTCCACTTCTGAAAGAGAAAAAAATACCCTGGAAAGAAGCTGGGGTGATTCAGTATAACTAGCATAATATTTTGGGGTTTGTCATGCAGCATATGAAACATGTCTAGAGTTGCAAAAGTTTTACAGTGAAATAAGCACATTAATTCCAAAGTGTGGCAAGTTGGTTTTTAGGTTTGTTTTAGGTTTTTTTTAATGGGTAAGATTTGAAAGACCCATTTTTAATTAGAAAATCTGTCTTTAATATTCACTTGTAATGGATTGCTGCATTGCTTCAAACAGAATAATTTCTAGGACAACCTAGGTGATTGCCTTTGAACAAGCTGATGAAAGCACTGCTCGTAAGCAGTGCTATATAGGACTGTGTGCTGAATATGTTTGTAATATAAAGCACTTCATGCAGGCATGTATAGCTATCAGAGCAGTGTATATGTTATTTGTAAGAGTAATTCTGCTTTATTTAGCAGTGAACTGATTTAGGTGTAGAAGGAGCTAGGTCCTGGCTTTAAATTACTTTTAGTGCAGTTTCTAAATCATTCACCTGCTTGCATTAAAAGTTGTCATCTGAATACCTTCTACCCCTTAGGGTGAAATGTCAGGGTTTAGTTTGTAAATTAGCATATTTTACATCTAGTAATTAAAACAGACCTGATCTATGTTTTGTCCTTTTGGATATGAAATTACTTTTTCAGAAGGCCAGTACCTTCAAGTATAAACACTGTTAATTCCAACCTTGTTACATTTGGGGTTTTTTTCCCACCCCCAGTCCCCAGGCATGTGCTCTCTGCATTCAGCTCTTGAGTTTATCTCAAGATGAACTTGGCATGACAGTTACTTCACACCCACTGCCAGGTTAAAAATAAATCCTAATATGATTACAGTGACAAATGCATAGTCAGTAGTGAAGATAATTAAAAAAAAAAAAAAGAAAAAGAAAAAAAGAGCATTGAAGTTTAGCTCTTGTTTCGCAGGCTTTTGAAATTTTAAAGGTTCACATTATCTTTCTTCCCTGTATTTCCTCTCTGCAGCACTTCCTCAGTTTACTCAGTTATGGAAGGAGACATAGAGGGGGTGATGAAATAAAGTTTTGGTTGGCTGTTTTAATGATAGAGCCTTTCAGGGCATAAACAGTGATGAAGCTGACGGACTTTGGGTCAGGCTAGTTGTATTTGGAAAACGCCCTGCAGACTCTTTGAATGCTGTATCTAGAAGTTAAATAAATGTTCTTAACTACAGCTGACGTTCCTGTGTTATCTAGTGGTGCTTAAATCTGGCTCCCTGCTCTTCTTTTGTTTGGTCAGGGGAAAGCCTGGGTTGTTGATTAAGGTGCAGACAAACTGCTTTGCTTTTCATCGTGCAAGTAGCCTTATAACATTCAAACAAAATTCTTATCTCCTCCTATGGCAAAGTACATACAGTATATTGTGTGTGCATACCATTGGGGGTGGGGGAAGAATATTATCATAATATGATGATGCATTTTGCATGAAGCTCTCCAGAATGCCTCATTTGAGCTTTTTTCCATTGTAATTCTATGTATCATTTCAGTGTTAAGCAGTGCCCCAGGGTCAGAAAAACCCATAAGATGCAGCTGGTAGTTAACCTGTGTGTCACTACTCTGCACAGAGGATGTAAACCAGAACATTTCCATATGAATAACGCCATCTGTTTTTTAACTCCCTTGCATTTAGTTCTCAGCCTTCCCCCGTTACAGCCAGTGCCCTGTATCTCCTTTCAGTTTCTCGTCAGAACTGCCCAGTCACAGCCTTCATGACCCAGAGGGTCACAAAGCAAGAAAGCATGTCTGGAGCCCAGAGCTGACGTAATGAGGAGGGAGAGCAGGGGAAAGTTGAGGCTCAGTTTGAGAAACCCTAAATAGTGCCAGATGCTGGACTGATGAGATAGCTAGTAGGAACTGTAGTAGTAAACCTGGCGAGGGGAAAAAGGGGAGATTAAGGTTGGTTCTTTTCCTCAACCTGAGGACCCTACAGGTTTCGAAACCAAAGACAGATGTGAAACCCATGAACATTTACTTATTACTGTACTTAGAACAGTTTGTTGGTCACTTTTTTCAGGATACCTATAGATTGTGTGTGTGATACTAGGTTTCATTAACCACAGACTCCAGAAGAGCTATTTTGGATTAATTCTCTTTTTGCCCAAATTCAAGTGAGACACGGTAATACGTAACACTACCTAATTTGTATTTTCTTTTTTGTCAGTTAAGACAGTGTTGTTTTGCAAGTGAAATGCTAGATTGCTAAACTTTTTGAAAGATTTGTTTACTTGTGAGTAGGGAAAATACCTTGTATAATGGATACTCAGTTTCAGTCTTGGCCATGCTGATTTGTGTGGGATCAAGCTTTTACTTTTGAATAGTTCAATGAGGACCAATGAGCCTCAGCTTCATCCTGGTGGGAGCTGGTTATAGCATAAAAATGCTTATAAGATCTTTCAAGTAAGTAGGGTTCTCTTCCTCCCTGTAAGTGTTTCAAAGGTACCAGTCAGTGTTGATTTTGATCATTGCCAAGATTTGAAATCTTGTGATTGCCATGTGGTTACAATATCTTTTTGTTAGGTGTTCATTTTCCTGTATATAGTACAGCTGCTACATAAAGTAATTTGTTTTGACCCTACTTTTTGTCAGAGAGGAACATCTTTCAAAATGGCATTTGTAGATGAGTTATGAACACTAGGATGATTTTTAAGATACTATGATTGTAGTAGCTGATATAACAGTTTTGCTTTTTGATTTACTTGTTTGCAAGACACTCAAAGCTGCCAACAACCTTACACATAGAAGTTTTGTTTAGCCCACCTTAGTTTCCTCATAAGTAATACAACACATTTCTTAAGGGCATGCTGTAAAAATTATTAATAACTTCTATATTATGCATACAGGAGCAAGAAAGTAAAGCTCTAGTGTCAAACCAAAGGGATTAAGGCAGTCCCAGGGGAGTAAATTGGAGCTGCAGAAAAACATAACCCAGATGGTACTCGCCTTGCCTTTGGTAATAGGGAGCAGTGCCTGGAATGTCTGGGGTGAGAACGCCGCTGTGCTCTGTGTGTTGGTGCTTTGAAGGCTGTGCATTCATGGCAAGGGGGTTTCTGTCCTCTTTGTGCCCCGGCAGGATTTCCGGGATGCGGTGGCACATGCCTCTAGGCAACTTGGAAAGCCAGTGATTGAGGACAGAATCCTGAATCAGATCCTCTACTACCTACCTCAGCTCTACGAACTCAATCGGGACCTCCTGAGGGAACTGGAAGAGCGATTATCTCACTGGTAACTATCAATAAAGGGATACCACTCTTTGATGTTGAAATTTATCTGGGGGGCTTATGTGACTCCATGTGATCATGGTTTGACTCTTCTTTGTGTTTCATGTACCTTCCTAAATGTCAGAGTTTGCTTTGAAAGTATAGGAGATTATTTTTCATTTAGATGTGCTTTTTTGCCTATGAGATGCATCCTGAAAGGTCCAGAAGGCATGCCAATACATTTTTGTAGCGATCACACTTTTTATTTGAAATTTCACTTTTAATTGAAAGTTCTGGTTCCTGCATGAGCATGATAAGTGCACTGATTTCATTGGGGAAAAAGGAGGCTGTTCTGAAGACTGGTTTGCATTTGAGAGGTAGTTTAGATATACTGATCAGGCACAGCACTGATTGACAGTCACAATCCCCTTGAAAACCATTCTCAGTTACCACTGATGGGTGGAGCTATACAAAACCTACCGACAAAGGCACTGCAATGGTTAAAGACTTGCTCTTGAGTTTGAAGTTGGAAGATCCTTTTCCTCTGAAATCCACCTTGAACTAAAGTGTTCAAACAGTTCAAGATCATTTTTAAAAGGCTGTGTATTAAGTGGTTGTCATCTAACACTACTGTGTTGACGTGTGCCTAAAAAGGTTTTTCAAAATAGCAACTGATATGGGTGCCTTTCTGCTGTAAGCTTTTTATTCTGAACATAAACTAGCACATCTTACTCTGAAAAAGAGAGATGTTTTGCTCTAAGGTTAAGATGTATACTATTTTTAGCTCTAATTGCATCTTTTTATTGTTGTTGTTTCTAGGCTTGAGCATCAAAGAATTGCTGATATATTTGTTAAAAAGGGTCCCTACCTAAAGATGTATTCAACTTACATCAAAGAATTTGATAAAAATGTTGCGTTATTAGATGAACAGTGTAAGAAGAATGCAGGGTTTGCTTCAGTAGTCAAAGACTTCGAGGTATTGTATTCTTTTGTAAGTTATATCCTGTTTTGTGACTTTTTAGCAGTTGTGATCTTCCACTGTGCTTTAGCAACTGTCCTCAATTTGTATTTTGGTGGTGGGTTTTTTTGCTACAGTCTTGGCTTGAGACAGGAAGAAGATGAGGCCTTTTGAAGGACTTGATGTTTCAGATTCAGATTATTTTGAATGCAAACTCATTCAAGATAATGAGCATTTTTGTAGCATGGATTTTTTAATTCTGTGTTGTCTTTGGAGGTGTGGATTAATTAAAACTTCTGCAGTGAGCACTCCTGTCTTCTCTGCCTTTTTGCCTAATGGACACTGACAGTGATCAAAAAGGAGCATGTTGCCCTTGCTATCGTGTTTCCTTTATTTCTGGGAAGTTTCAGCTCTATTCCTGCTAGGTCAAAGCACCTGTTTTGAATCCACAGAGCATGAGTGCTTACTCATGTCTTTAACATATGGGTAATTTTGCATGCAGCATTTCCACATGGAAATGCTTGCTCTCTAGTGTGGTGCTTAACACTGTGGCAGTAGCACTTTCCAAAGATAAAAGCTCATCCAGTATAATCAGTAGTTGTTTGTAGGCATGTTTTCTTTTGCTGGAACCTTTGACTGCAGTGGAATTATTTATTTGGGGTGTTTCTTTCAGATGAGCCCCCGCTGTGCTAGTCTGGCCCTCAAGCACTATCTGCTCAAGCCAGTTCAGAGGATTCCCCAATACAGGCTCCTGCTGACAGGTACAGTCAAGCTCTTCTGCAGGCTTAAGAAGGCAGTCTCCACACGTCCCAGGACACCTGTTTGCAGACAGTTGTAGCCATCTGTAAAGCGTGTTTATCTGACTTCAGATATGTGAAGCTTTTTTAAAACATGTCACAATACGTGAAGCTTTTTTTAGAAGATGGCATGGGGTTAGAGGCTTTCCTTGTTAATATTGGTTGTGGTAAGATACACGAGCAAGGTCCTAGTATTGCCAGCACTGTGGTGTGTTCTGATGGTAGATACAACAGTACATAGAAAACATGAAACCTGTCGTGGTTTTTCCTTGGTTCTGTGGTAATAGAAGCCTGTAATTTCCTTAGAGGGTTGGAATGCTCCTGTTCTGCTTCGGGTTTCGCTTTTTTTAGTTTTTTGGGGGTATGAGGGTTTAACAAATGAAAAAGACAGTATGGAAAATTGGAGCAAGGAGAAGAAAGATGTCCTTGCAACTGTGAACTTCTGTAAGTAGGCTCTCCATTTCTCCCCCACCCAGGTGTTTTGTCTGTAAAATCCATTCTCTTTTAAAGGCAAAACACATGTTTTTAGTGCACACCAATAAATGCTTAAGACTTGCTACCAGGACCAGCTGAGGAGCTGATTTGGAGCTGCGAAACCTGGGCTCTGTACCCTGCTCTGGCACTCGCGTGTTTGGGTGACCTTGAGCAAGTCATCTCCATGATGCAGTGGGGTTTTTTGTCTGTAAAGGGAAGGCAGTGACAGAGGCGTCCTTTGTGAAGTATTTTGAGATGTGTTTGTTGTAAGAAGGGGATGGCTCCTGTAAGGATTTGGAAATACTTAAGGCATTGTTTTTGAGAGTCATTGCTTCTTGATGAGCAATTTAAAAATAGCCTCTGTTTATGCAGTAACTGCAAAATAAAATGCTCTGTGACCTTTTTTTTTTTGGCTCTGTAGCAGCTCATTGGCACTTCCCCAGCAAGTACTTAGACTAGTGATGCTGTGGCAGATACAGACTTAAGTGTTATAGAGCAGTTACCAAGTTATTAACGTTGACTTTTTCATTTTAATAATCTCATTAAACTCCATGTGTTGAAAAAAGGGAGGAGAACTCTTATTAAATGGAATACTCTATAGGGGAAGATCTTTATGATACTTAATGGATGAAATCAACCCATAAAACAGCATTTGGGGACTTGCTTTAGTTTAAAAGGATACTGACTTAGGGTGTGGTATAACTTGTTATACACTTCAAAAAACATGGAGCCTTGGGTAAGTTCAAAGGTTTTAATTGAAACAGTTTAATTGAACAGAGGATCAGGATGGAGCAAATGCCATTGTCAATATACACAGCAGAGCGAGAGCTGTCAGGGATGAGTGGCACTGAAACAAAACTCAGATGTTGAAGGGGAATTCCTCATGATAATTAGCTGTCACTGTGACTGGGACAGACTGTTTTAGACCTGAAAAATGCCTTATCCTGCACTGATGAGGGTTATTGTGGGTGTCCCCAGTCTGCAAACCTTACTGTGGCTACCCAGCTTTAAATACACCTGCAAATGCTGTTGAAAGGAATGGGATTGCCATGCTGGTGGCAAATTTAGAAAAGTAATTTTCTCTTGTTCTTTGTGAACAATAAAAGAGATCAGGCCAAGAATTTAATTATGCTGGGGCTGGAGAGTGTTGTTTTGGATCTGTTTCATTTTCAGCCTGTTCAATCCATCGTGGACGTATGTTGTCCTTGAGTTCTGAGTCTTCCATGTCTCTGTGGATGACCCATCTGCTTCTACCTTCCAACAGCTCTGTGTAATATTGAGCTATGCCTCTATAAACTTGTGCTATATGAACATCTGGAGAACATGCAAAACACTTGCATCTATTGTTGCAGTGGGTGAGATGTAGCCGTGGAGCAGCTGCCCAGACCGGAGACAGGGGGGATCTGTGGGGAGGAGGGCGAGAGCAGTGGAATGAGAATAATCCAGGAAACGAAGCTGTCAGGCCTGAGTCAGCAGGGATTTCTTCCTATTTAGATGTTCTGTGTCAGTGGGACAGCTTTGTACTGGTAACCTGCTGCTACTCGGTCACATCATAAGATTGTTGCTGTGCTTTGAAGTGGAGTTACTTTTGTGCTAACAAAAGCAGGAGCAGGTGGACTCACAAATCAGCCAAGGAGAGGCACAGCTCAGCAGTGTTTCTGTTTAATTATACAACTTCTCCAGTCCAGTAAGTGGACTTCCACTTCTTCACAATACTGGCCCTGAGCTCTATGCAGTAAATATGAGATAGCTTATGGGGGAGGTTAATTAAAGGCCTCTGTTTTCTGAGAGAAATGAAGGAGAGGTGATTCTCTTCTCCCAAAAACCTCTGATTTGAGTAGATGACTTGAGACTGTGCAATATGAACAGGCTCTTGATTGTCATAGGATATGCTTCTCTCCTCTTTTTCACAACAGAAGGTTGGCAGAGAGTGTCTTTTATTCTTAACTGGGTTATAGTGAGGGGAGGCTGAGTGGGATGGAAAATAAGCCTTTTTGCACTCTGCAGCTTTGCAGGTTGGAAATAGAGTTGTTAGACTCAAGGCCAGTTACGTGTTGTGGAACAATTGCTTAGAGTTTAATTTAATTATGTTAGACAACCCAAGACAAAAAGTAGTTAATGACGCAGAAGATAATTTTAAGCAGAAGTGATAGCCACTGCCCCCAGCAAGTGGGAAGAGAGAATTGGGGGTTGCTGTCAGGTAGAAGTAGGCATAAGGAAATTTTCATCACAGAAACAGTACTAGTGTGCTTTTATGTTGATTTTTGTTGTGCTTTGGGGTATCCAGCAGAATTAATAATTTCTGAAGGTATGATTAAGGTCTTTCTAGTCTGAACAATGAAAGCACATTTCAGAGGGGATTTTTTTTTTTT
>VZTJ01006525.1:351537-382070 GCA_013397795.1 Orthonyx spaldingii
TTTTTGCAAAGACATTAGGTAGCATTTCACCTTGATATTGGACTTCTGTATTTGTTTCATCTAGGAATATTTTTGCAAAATTTTTACTGCAACATTTTTCATGTCTGTGAAATCAGCTTGTCTGTATAGTTTATGCCAGTGCTTCCACAAAGCTGTTGTAAGCACAGAATTTCCAGTGTATATTCACAGAAGAGACTAAAAATATCTGTTCTGATGCTTCTCTGAAGCTGAGTTTTAGCTGTGAACTGAGGTCCACTTACCAGATAAAGAGAGTACTAAGATGAAAATTACCTATTTAACACTTTCAGGATTTTACAGTTGTAAGTTTTATTGGCTGTTCCAGTTTTGTAAGACAAAGACTGCCTTCTGTTTTAAATACAGAATTTTAAATGAATGCAGTTATGTTAAAATCTCAGATTTTCTCTCTTCTATTCACTGATTATATAATTTAAAATCCTAGAAAATACCCATCCAAAAATGGATTTGAGTGGTGGTGTTTTGGGAAACATGTTATAAAGCATGAATATGCCAAGAAATAATTAGTTCCCATCTTGGGTCTCTGGTTTTATGTTTCCACTGCAATTACTTTGGATGTTAAATTGAATGTCTTCATGTACCAGGGACAGTGTCTTAGAGTGCCAGCTGTACATTTGCAGATGAGGAAATTATACCCACCTTACCTCTTGTTCCCAGCCTGTAGAGGTGAGTGTGTGGTTTGGGAGCCTTATTTCTGTGTAAGCTGTAGGGACTCATTTTTTGTACTGGGAGATTCCCATTGGAGTCTTTTGTGCTGGCTCCAATGAAGATCAAGTTGCAATTGTAAAGCTTTAATTTGTTGGCTTAATGATGGAGTCCAGAGAGTGCTCTGCCTCAGCAACAAGGCACAGCTCCAACATGAGAGACCACCCATCCGCAGGCAGGGTAGGAGAGGGCAACTGGTGCCCTATCTGTGACAGGTTCCTCCAGGTTAACCCAAATTAAACCCAGTGTGAACTCTTCTCAGTTCCTTTCAAATTATGTCATAGTAAATATTTTTTTTCTCCCACATACAAGCCTCTCACCAGCATAACCCAAGGTGAAGGAAGATTAACATTTTTTATAATGGAATATATGTCCACCTAAATGTTGCATTTGAATGTCTGATAGCTACTCTACAGCACAAGATTTTGAGGGACATGAAGGATGCAATATTGATGGGGTAGAGCAGAAGTTTTGATGCCATGTCAGACTTGTCTTAAAAGATCACGTTAACCAGGGCCTGCTAATGATCAGGCAGAACTCTGAGGACAGCAGAAAGCTCTGAGTGTTCCCATGGCCCAGCTAATCAGGCTTCCCAGAACTCCCTCCCTGCCTCCCAGCTGGTTCCTCCTCCTGCACCCCAACCTGCTCTTCTTGCTTCTCCCTTGGATCCTCCCGTAGGTCTCTGCCAAACAATAAAATGTCAGTGCCAAATGTTTCTCTTCCCGTAGTTCTGTTTTTCTCAAAGCTTTCATTAACTGTGACAAGTTCTCTCACTCTTCGTAGCATTCTACTGCAGAAACATGTTTCATAATTCGCTTTTAATTTTGTGCATAAGGAAAAGATTACAATACACCGAATGGTCTCTGGGGGGCACACATGAAGCAAGACATCTTATGAAGGCAGGAACAATTGGCTCCTGATCCTTTTTGAATGAAAGAATGAATTTGGGTAGGGCAAGCATATGGGAGTTGAATTATTTCACTCCTACATGAAACTTGTACAACTGAGAAGCTAAAATTGAATGCTTGCTACATTGCATGTAATTAGTTTTCATTAGATCTGCCAGAATCTTAATACTGCATTTTAAAGGTAATTATAAATCAGTATTTGTTGCTTTTATCAATCTAATTTATATTTCTTGGAATGTTCCTGTTTTGGTTTCTTTTCATTTTAAGGAGTTCAAAGTTGTAGCATATAGAGAATAATAGATGGTTGACATTTTACTGAGGATATATCTTAATCTTAGACATGGTATTGAACTTTTTGATGAACTAGACACTCAACCAGGGAATGGAAACTGGGGGGATGTCTTCTTGTATAGTCATACATTAGGAGTTAATTTTAGCAAAGTAAAATAGATTTTAAAACTACCAAGATTTTAATGGATCGAGGGTGCCATCTCGTGGTTGAACTACATGTATCATTGGAAATAGAAAATGCCCATTTGAACATTAAGGGAAGTATGCTATTTTTGTTACTGAAAAATATTAATCATAATCAGATCTTCTGTAATGGACTGCCTTTTTTATTGGCTCCTATAGACTAGTTTAGGTGCTCATACAAATATCTATAATCTTCAAAAGTTTTTGCATCAGCTTAAATGTAAATGATTGCAAGTATGTACTAATTTTTCACTTGTTTGATTTTTTCTGGAATAATTTACACAATGTATCATTTTTCACTGAAGAAGACCCCTGTTTAAGTAACCTGTCTCTTTGCTGATATACTTCCAGTATGGAAATGCTAGTTTTCACTTTGTTATTACTTTGCCAGATTTAAAAGATGACGTAGTAGATCTTTGTAGATTACGTAGTAGATCTGAACAGCAGATTTCCAGGAAGGTGGGATTTATTACTTTCTGGTGTTGTTTATTTATTTAACAAAACTATCTCTATATTACTTTTTTCTTTATACAGATTATTTAAAGAATCTTTTAGAAGAGTCTGCAGACTACAGGGATACTCAAGGTAAATGTCTCTTTAAAGAAATAACAGCTTATGTACCAATGTTTCCACATTTTAAATGTATGTAAAATGCTAAGTCAGAAATGTTTTCTATTTAGCTCTAGGTTTCTCAGCAGAGATGCTAAAAGATTGCAAGCTCGTGTTTCAAAAAAGTTTGGAGCTGGCAGTTGTATCAGCTCACCCTTGAGTTGAAACCAAAAGATAAGAGTGAAGTTTCACAGGGAGTTCAAACATATTTTAGGCACTGCCATTGAAAAAAACAGTCCCTTGCATCTGTAGACTTTTTGTAATAGGCAGCCTGCTCTCTCCAGGTATGAGCCTTTCTGGCCTCCTGCTGTCTGTGCCAGAACAAGCATCCATGTGGCAGAAGTGAACAAGATCAAGGAGCTGCCATGGGTAATATTTGAGCTGGGGAGTTCTCCATTTTGACCTGTCAGAAGCTGCACAAACACAAGTGACTTACACAAGTTTTTCTGCATGGGGGGAGAAAGGAGATTGGAGGAAATGAGAAGGAATAGTTGGTGATGAAGAGGACAGGACCACACATTTCGTAGCAGTGCAAGGATTAAGGTGGTTTAACTCGAGCGTATAAATGCAATGCTTGTTTAGACTGTTTCCTTCTTCAGAGTGTGCCTCATCAGTACAAAAAATGCTCCTAGTCAATGTTTCCATTTCATTTGCATGAGATCCTGTCACATTTGTGCAAGCCCATTACCTTTAGAAAGGTTGTGCAGATGTAGTTGATTGAAGGTCAATAAATGAGTGCCTTCAATGCACTGAGCCAAGTTTGCTTTGTCTGCTGATCCAATACCATGAAATATATAAGTAAATATATTTCTTAGGCCGTTTAGACATATTTGAGTATGTTGAAGATACAAGCCAAAAATATTTTAACTGATGGCTCTTCAAGAGATACAAAAATTAATCTTGCATTTCTTATAACTGTGAACAAAATAATACTTGCACTGCATATTAAATAGTTGACCACTTGAAAAGAGAGCAACCTCAATATATAATTCACATTTTGTGGTTTCTCCAGCTTCTCTGTTTTTTATAGTTATATCTTCCACAGTGTTTTTCTCTCCTTTCTTATATCAAAGATAAAAGCTGAAGCTAAGTTACAAAAACAGCTAAGTGTTAATCTGATATTTCACATATTTGATAGTCCATCTTAGAACCAGGGTAAGAAAAGAAAATCTAATCTTTACTCACCAAGATCTTTCTTGTAATTATTAAGCTTGACTTAGTTCTGACTTTGCTGAGTTGTTTAATTCCACTGCAGGGCCTGGGAGTGAGGGGGAGGAGTGGAGAGGGAGATTAGGTTTGGTTGTGATTAGTACTCTGAGAAAAAAAACCCGCATAGCACAATTCTTTTTGCTGACCTTCATTTGAATACATTACTTCAGCTAAGTGGTATAAGTGGAATGCTCTTCCCTGCCAAAAAGCACTTTGTTTATGGAGTTTGACCCTATAGATTATTTTATACTGTTGTTTAGGTTCATTTAGTCTTGGCTGTATAAGCAGTCCTGAGACCCTGGAACTTTCCCTTCAATAGACAGCAAATTCTGTGATTTTCTTTAAAATTCTTCAATCTGTCTTGAAGTCGATGAGTAAGATTTTTTAAAGGTTTTAATACATATAGTAGCTGAGAGATGAAGGAAAATATAACAGAAAGAATAAGGTACTCATTCCTATCTTTGTGAATTTAGCTAAATTTCCGTTCATCTTCTTTCACGTGGGTGGGAGCTGGGGTGTGTTTTGCCTGAAACATTTCCTAGTACGAGATCACCAGCTATTTTTCAGTAGGCTTGCTTGATACTATGACATCTATATGTAAACTTAAATTTTGATCACATGTTTGATGTGTGTTAGGAATTTTAGCTGTTTGACTCTGTGCTTGCATCGCCTTGGTTCGTGACAATCTTGTACAAAAATTCTCCTTCGATTGGCTAGGAGGAGCTTTTTGTCCATGTCTGTTTAGTTTCTTATATGGCTTCATGACCTTCTGAACCTTTCAGTTCAGAAAGCTCTATCTATTAACGTACTTGCTTTCCGAATATGACTCAACAATAAGGGAAGTATATTCATTCTACAGTACTAATACTCTAATGATTAGCTAGGGAAAAACCCCAAGGCTTTGATTTTACCTGGTTTGGTAGGCTTCTCTGTGGACTTTTAACCAAATGTATTTCCTTCTTTGAAGTGATTGACTGTAATTCAATTACTCAGAAGGTGCTAAATGCTTTAAAGACTATATTTTATCAGAACAGTTGTTCTAGCTTTCAGTTAAATAAATGTCTTTTTTCTACTTAAGTAAATTACAGGTTTTTGGATAAGATCCTTTTATGGGGTGGATGCTTGGACTAAACACTCACCATGTTCACATAATCATTTTATATAACTACTTCTTGCACTTACACCTTAGCATATATTACAGTTGAGTTGCTGGTTATTAAATATCAGTACTTAATAAAATTGCTCATACTTGGTAACTTTTCTTTCAGAGATTTTTCTTTTCTTCTGGTATTACAAGTTTGAAATTTAGAAATTTGAACTTTGCTGTTATCTTGAGGTGTAGCAAAACTAAAGGCAGAAGAAAGAAATGGCAAAGATTTGTATAATTTTTCTAGGTAGAGTCTTCCGTGACTGGCACTGATGGCATTTGGGTAAAATGGCAAAAACTTAGTCCCTACACAGTCTCTGTTAAAATGTTGTTAACTTTTCTGTTATGAGTAAGTAATCTGTTGTGTGAGAAACTGGAAATTAATTTTGCTTGTGGACTGTTTTGAGTAGCTGTAAGAAATAATCAATGCTGTTGGTGAAGCAATGACTTGCTAGGGCATACTTATTAAACCACGATCCAAAGACTCTGGGATTTATGGGAAATGCTCCTGAATGCAGTGACTGTACAATAAGATCCTTCAGTCTTTGAATGATGTGGAAATGCAGTGTGGTATCTGTGCTTTACATTACACCAATGCTAACTGGTCTGTGTAACCAAAACATCATTCCTTCATCTTTCAGATGCTTTAGCTGTTGTCATAGAAGTTGCAAACCATGCCAATGACATCATGAAGCAGGGAGTAAGTATTTTGCCTTATGAAGCTGATTGACTAAAGCTTTTCTTGTATCTTTTTTTTTTTTTCCCCTTAAAAAAAGTCATGAATGAAAGGGCAAGTACTTACCCTCTGCTTTTTTTCCCCCATAGGATAACTTTCAGAAACTCATGCAGATCCAATACAGTTTGAATGGACACCATGAGATCGTACAGCCAGGAAGGGTAGGTGCCCACATGGCATTCAGCAGATTGCAGTGGAAGTGCAGCATAGATGATATGCAAGCAAAGACTGATTCTGGAATATACCAAGAAGAAAATTGGTCCATTGCTTCATTATTCGGTTCTTACAGTCAAATGAATGCTGCCTCGCCATCTGTGTGGGGTTTTTTTTTAGACATTTATCTGATGGAAACTTAGAATTTTTAGAATATGATTCCCTGCCAGATCTTGCAGGCAGGTTTTTGTCCTCAAGCTTAACCTTGTATTTGTCATGGTTTCAAGTGCAGCATGGAAAACTGTAATGCAGTCATCCACACTCATTTTTATAGAGAAACCTAAGGATTAACAGCTTTTCTCAGAAAGGGAACCTTGAATCCCAAAACTTCTGCAGCACTTCTAGTGTAATAATAATAATCATAATGATGACAGTAGTTATAAAAAAGTTAGCGCATTTGCATGGCTTGTGCCCTAAAAAGCTAAGTTTTGCATTTCTTGGTGTTAATTTCAATTTACTAGGTGTTTTTGAAAGAGGGAACACTGATGAAGCTATCACGGAAGGTCATGCAGCCACGAATGTTTTTTCTGGTAAGATGCTATGTATGTTGCTATATGCCTTATACTAGTGTGATTTCAAGTGGTTAAAACATTAACCTGCAAGCATAACTAATAACTGCAGGTAGTAGAAGAAATTACTAATTATTGCTGTTCTATTCAGTCAGTTCTAATTTAGAGATATTATCTGGTGCATGTGCACTAATTTTAATGGAAAACCATTTCTCACTAAAATGTACTATTTTGAACAATGCTCATTTAAAATCGGAGAGCTTTTATGAGAAGACGTTACCTGTGGTACTGCGGAAGGTAACAGTTACTCCATCCCTCTTATGTACAGGATCTTAAAACCTGGAACTCTCATCGCTGCTACTGCACCCTTCCCTCCCTCCTTTCCTTCCTCCCTGTCTCCCTTCTCCTCACTTCTTCCCCCCCAGGTCCCCCTCCTTCCTCTTGCAGGAGCCCACGTGCATCCTGAGCAGAGCACTGGGTGGAAGTTAAGTACTGGGTTCTCTTCCTGTCTCTGCTACTGCTTTGTTTTGAAACTTCTGTGCATCTCTGAAGTTTCTGTTTCCACTTGAACCTTTTGTTTATCTCTTCTATTTAGACAGTAAAGCAGCTGTTATCCTGTAATTTATGGCATTATTGGCCCACAGTCCTGGCTGAATTCTGTCTTGTAGTTACCCTAATATGAAGAAATACTTCCCTAGGCAGTCCTGGAGTATGTATTATATCAGTTATGGAAATGCTCTCAAAAATCTGGTGCTAGCTCAAGCTTCACAAACCAGATATTGCTAATTTCAGTGTTTTTGTCTTGGATTTTCTTTGTTTTGTTTTATGGGGCAAGGGGTTTGTTTGGTTTGGGGTTTTTTTAGATATAAATTGTACAGACTAGCATTCATACCATTAGACACAGTGACTTTTCCATTTATCATGTTGTGAAGATTTAGTAAGGCCCCTGGAACATTTGGTTATTTTGCAAAGAATCGCATAGCAAAAGCTTATCAGACATTTCAGGTTTTGATGTTTGTTTATGTGCAGTAAATTAAGTTTGGATCCATGTGTTGAACAGCACAGAAAATTAAAAAATCTTAGTAACTGCTCAGTAAGTGCACTGAATGAATCCGAGTCTGGTAGCACAGGAAATAAGCAGTAGATGCACTTGAAACTGGTAAAATTCACAAGATATGGTTAAGTTTGTCATTATAATCATATAGTGCTAATCCATTCTGCTATCTCCTAGTTTCTGGATTGCTTTGATTTGTTTGAATGGTTAATTCTAATATCCTTTTAAAGTAGTTTGCTATATTAGATACCTGTGTACACAAGAAACATTTTTGTCCCTTTTGACAGCCAGTTCTTTGACATCCGTGCACTGTTTACTCATGTGCCAAATGTATATTTACACAAGGAGGATATAAATAGATAGCTATTGTTATCTAAATTCATACACGAAAATGTTTCTTGGATTCTAAGTGGAATAATAGGAAGTAGAGGATGCCCTTCTGGACAGTTATCTCAGTGATGTAGGAGTTCTGTACTTCCAGTAAAATGCACCTGAAATTATCTGTCTTTTAACAATCTGTAGTCATTAAAAAGTATTCTGTATTACAGTTCAATGATGCCCTGTTGTATACTACTCCAGTTCAGTCAGGGATGTACAAACTCAACAACATGCTGTCATTGGCTGGAATGAAGGTGAGTCACTTGTTAAAGTGAGCCTTTCTCCAAATCTACCTAAACTCAGGCCTTCAAATTTTGAATACACAACTGTGTTTACTGTTGGCAAGAGATATTAAATATGCTTATGTTTCAGAGCAATCCTACAGGCTTAACGCTTTTTGCATAATATGGCCTGTGGGATTGCTGTCTAGGTTTCCCTAAAAACCTGTTGTCACAGGATCATCTTGGCTGCATTTCACCCAGCGTTGTCCTACTCTGAAATAGTCTGCCTACTTATTTTTTGTATTGTATTTTGTTTAGACGGCCTCACTTTTGCCTTTTAACTGCTTTTTGTTGCTCACACACAGAGATTAGGCATCTTTGCTTGATAAGCTCTTGGTGGATCAATTCTCTGTGGTTTATAGAGATTTGCTAACTATGAGGGGAGATACGGCTTTTCTTCCTGAGCCCTTGTGGAAAGCATCAAAGTTAAGCCCTGAGCCCCTCTGGCTAATGATGAGGGACATGCACGCCATGTAATGACTCAGTCACTGACATGACAGCTAATGGGAACAACAAATCATTGCCTTGGGAATCATTGTCTCCAGTCCTGTCAGAAAAAATCACAAAGTCCAGTTGCAGTGCAGATCTGGCACTCAGGTGCAAAGTTTTGCAGGCAGAGCTACAAAATCTCTTTTGCCAGCAGATGTCTTGCAGTGGCTCAGACCCACTCTTGACTTTTAAGCCCCCTTTTGTTTGAAATTTGGTAGCTCAGAATGATGGAGCAGGGTAATACAGCACTTGCCCACTCTAGGGTTCACTAGTGGGCTGCATCTTGTCCTGTAGCAGCAGCAGTGCTTTTTTTTTGCCCAGTTGCAGGATGTGCTCAGGGGGCAACATGCATGGGCATGTTGTGGAAGGTGTCTGACGGCTCTTGAGTTTCATTCTCCTGTGCATCTCCAGTGTTTGTATGAGGGCCATTGAAATAAAAGGTTGGGCTGCATGTAATCTTAGTGTAGCATGGCCCTCTGGACTGGTGTATGATTTCCTATTTCTGACTATTTTCTCACCAGTGTATCCCTTCTGCAATAACAATATAAGAGATTTTACAGGAGTTAAAATTAAAGCAAGGACAAAAGTAACGTTTCAGTTTGAATGTGAAGTTTTCTGTCTTGGCTGAAGGTTAAGAAGCCAACCCAGGAAGCGTATCAGAATGAACTGAACATTGAAAGTGTAGAGAGATCCTTCATTCTTTCAGCAAGGTAAGTCTTTCCAATGAACAATGATTTTAAAACTATGTGTTTTCAAACAGGCCACACAAGCTTTTTAGAGCTTGTTTTGCACTTAATGTAATGAAAAGTTACCCTTGCTAGAGTGATTACAGAACAGTGGGAATCAGTAAATCAAAGTGAATAAAACCATTGTTTGGTTCCTCTTTTTCACCTTAGCTACACCTTCAGAAACTTCAAGTAAATTGAAATATTACCCTTGCATTTCCTTTCCTTGAGAGGGTTTCAATTTAATTCATTTTAGGCTTTGCTTTTCAGTATTTTTTTTGGTCTTCTAAAATTACTGATACATGCTCTGTGTTACCAAATTCTCTATGTAACAGCAAAAGAGGATGTATGGTCACTAAGCCCAGGCAGCTCTGGTCACCTTCACTGAGATGCCTTTAGCAAAGGCTTGGGTTTGTGGATTGTTGTTTTTACTGTGCTTGAGTTGAAGTTTTATATGTTCTGACATTTGTGACAGTGCTGATACCAATGAAGAAAGACATGTTTTCTGTTTTATTTAGCAAAGCTGAGTAAGACCAGACTGCTGCTTTTTGTATGACCTTGTAAATACTGACATGAGAATGCACAAAGATAGCAGTATCTGTAGCTGAGGGGTAGACCAAGGTTAACATTGTCAAAGAAGCCAAAGGAAGTAGCTCAATTGTCAGAGCAGTAGTTATTTATAACAACACACTTGAAATGAGTAATTCTCTATTTCTTCAACAAATGTAAATGTTTCTTATAGGTCTCCTGCACACTGGGGAGAAAAAAAATGCATTTCACAGTTTAGGTATGATTCTGCTCCAGTGCAATATGAACTGGTCTGTACTGCTTAGGTGCCTTTGGTGACTGGATGTCACACAGACACATGGAGGCATTCAGGGGATGGTGGTAGGCAATGTGGATTTATCTCTGCTTGACTTGAAACAGTGTTTCACTTTTGATTCAGGTGTTTTAAAAAAATGTGAAAAAATAATTGGAACTTCTGAAGATATTATCATCTTAAAATACAAGCCACCTATTTTCCACAGAGCAGGATAGACTTGTCTTTTTGATGAACTGATTAAGTGGTAGATTAAAAGCAACTCCTGGAAAAGATGTGCTGGTCCATAGGGGAAAACCCCTATATATAACATTCTCATCAAATTTGGCATAGTTTGTGACATGCTTTTGTCTTAACCTTGAAATTGCTGGAATTAGCCTCATATTACCAACTAAGGCTGCTACAATTTGCTTTTTTTGTTTTAGTGTTGTTAATGTTGCATCTTTGGGGAGCAGTCAGCTCTTTTATTTCTATAGTTCTTGGGAGCCGTGCATGTGCAAGAGCCCTAAGTTACACAACAGTGATAGAGAGAGGTTGCATTTGCATGGCACCAAGGAGGTGCTGGAGGCCCCACATGTAAATGACAGTTTTCAAATTGTTTTCTGTCTGTGACCAGAATTGGGCTTGTTTTGGTGTAGGAGGGAAGCAGTTGAAAAACACTACCAGCAACAGGTGCTTGCATATATTTTTCCCAATTAACTATGTTTTTCCTATTGGTGAATATTCTAAATGTGAAGCAAATTTGTATCTTGTCAACCCAGGCTACATCTTCTTTTGAATGATGCCTCATTCTAACAGCTTATTGGGTCTTGTATGGTAAAAAAAAATTTTAAAAATCTTAATTTCAAAGCTCTTCAAATTAGTCTTAAAGACACTGGAGACAAATTTCACTTCCATGGCCTTTTTTTAAATAATAAGCATTATGTGGAGTGTACACCAAAGAAGAGATTCTGAAATGATCCTAGGAGCATTTCACAGAGAAGTGAAAAATTAAGATGGTGAAAAATTGCTAGTAATAAAAAGTAGGCCAGTTAATAACAGAAATATAGATTAATGCCTAGACAAGAGTCTATCACTTCAGGTTTAGTTTTACTGACTGCATTAGTATTCTGCTTTATCTAGTCTGGGTTGAGGTTTCAGTTTTCCTGGGATGTCTGTGGGAATGTGAATTGTTTTTCATAGTACAACGCAGTATTGTACTAGAAATCTCTTCATCAGAAAAACAAGTTAGTGCATCTGCATGATACAGCACTGTGCAGAGGCAAAGCTTCAGTCCTGGCAGCAACAGTCGTGCCAGCCTGACGTGGTCTGGCCCCTCAGTAACGCTGGTGAAGAGCTACCCCAGGCAGATGGAGCTGCATCTCTTCCTATCCTAACTAAGGATAGTGAGGCAAGACTGGCTCAGCTGGGAGAGGTGCCCTGAGGCTCTGATCCTGGAAACAAGAGGCACACGCTTCTGAGCTGTTTAGCTCCCCTGAGCAGCTGCCATGTGTGCCCCCAGCACACGTGTTTGCCAGTAGTTGCCATTGCTGGGACTCTCTGCAGTCCATTTGAAGCTTTCTACTGTTATGTTAAATATTAAATAAATATAATAATGTTTAAAAAAACCAAGAAACCCCTGCAATTTTAGTAAACAAAATCACTTTTGGAAGGATGCAACAAATACTGGCCCTGCAGCAGGGGAAGCGGTAGGGCTGGGCAGCTGTGGGGGAGGGCTGGAGTGACAGCTGAAGAAACAGCCGATTTTGCTGCAGCAAACCATTACATCAATTCAGTTGCCAGTGGCACCACCTTTGCTCCTAAGTTCTGAAGGATTTTAAACAATCCTAAAGGCTACCACTAGCAAACCTACCAAGCATGAGGTTCCTAGTGAAATATTAGGGTGTAAGCCTGTAGTCATTGTGCAGGCTGCTCCATATGGAGCAGGCCCCACATGATCAGGGGGTGGTGGTGGTGTGTAATCTCCAAAACCTGTGCCAACTTTAAACTCGATTAACTAATAGTTACAGGAATCTAATTAAATGTAACCAGATTTTGAAAAAGCCAAAGGAGTTGATTAGAGTTACGAATGTGATGTAGTTAATGCAGACCAGTTGCCCTTTCCAGATGAGGAAGCAAAGGTGAATAGACTGAACAAAATGTTCCACTCAGAATGTGAGATATTGAGACAGACACTAATGCATTGCTTTGCCCTTGCGTGTATCTTATTTCCTCTCCTTTTGTTCTGATTTTCTTGCTGTGTTTGCTAGATCTTTTTTTTTTATTTTTTGCTTCTGCCTCGCAGGCTTCCTGTGTGTTTACCTTATCAGATTTGTCCTCTCTGATTCTGTATAATCCTCAGTTTCATCCCGTTCAAACCCCCCGTTCAAAGTGTTTTCCTTAAAGGTCCAAAGATGATAAAAGCTTCCAAATTCACCTACAAAACTATTAATATAATTGGTGTTAGACACATCATTTGTGTAAGTCATTGCTTTCCTCTTCCCTAACCTTTCTATATATTTGTGTTCAATTCCTTAGTTTAAACAAATTAATTTATTTGGTAACAATTACAAAATGGGGAATAGAAAAAAATGCTGGAAGTGGATACTTGTTTAAATTTTAGAAGCCCTTTTTAAGCTGGCATGGCATCTTAAACAATCTAGCTGTTCCTCTGCTGCAAAACTTTTTCGTCCTTCCTCAGAGCCTTCCCTGTGTTGCTGGCACAAGTAGTTGTTCAGCTTGTGGTGAACCTAGTCGGTAAATTGATCCAGAGGAAGGGCAGGTTGATGGCTTGCTTTAATACGGATTTGTTTCCTAATCCAGCCCACCACATAACTGTGTGTGTTCTGGCACAAGAGCGAAAATGAGACCTAGTGGCCAAGACAAAGAATAGCAGGCTGTCCTTTCCAGCAAGAACAGCATAAATTTATGAAAATGGTCTTGTGCCTATGGCCAGAGGAGGTGCTTTAGCACTGCACAAAATCCAGTATTGCTGCAGGGTCCTGCTGTGCCAGATACTCCTTGTGCTCTCTGCTCCTCGTGATGTGCCACTTCAGCCTAATGCTTTCCTTGCACTTGATTAGTGATCCAGCAGCTGTGCAATAAAGAGATGGAGTAAGCTTATCTGTTTATCTCTTTGAGGTAGCTCCAATGGAGATGTTTCAGAAGAAAAAGTTATTTGAAAGTAGAATGACCTGGTGGGAACAAATAGTTAGGAGCACAAGGCAGGAGAAGAGTCTGTGTTTTTATCTGACAGAAGCTTGGCATTTCACAGGGTTGGATATAACAAACTGCACTCTGAGACAGAAGGAAGTGGGGAGAGAAATGGCTTGTTGAAACTTCAGGTTGCCTTCAAGAGGAAACGCCCATACCTTTGTTCTGGGAGCATCGTTTAAACAAATATTGTTCAGGCTATTCAAGGGTCCAGGGAGGAGGGGGAAGCAATGACAGACAAGCCTTGAAAGAATCACAGGGACTTTGGAAGGAGGAAGGGGAAGGAGGGAATCCACATGACAATAACAGACACAGAAATCTTTTTTAGTATTAGTCAACATAAATAACTAACACCATGCCAAAGGTTAAAAAATAATGCCAGTTTCAGTAGGAGTTGTAGATGGTCTATAAACTGAAATTGCAAGAGAGTTATGCCAATGTGCAGTAAAGCTAATGGAATTCTAATCAACACTTGCTTCTTAGTTTTAAATGTTAATAATAATAAATTGCTTTTGTGGGTTTTTTACTCCAACAGTTCTGCTACAGAAAGAGATGAGTGGTTAGAAGCTATCTCCAAGTCAATTGAAGAATATACAAAAAAGAGAATCACATTTAATCCCAGCAAAAGTCTTGAAGAGGTATATCACACTATTATTGTTGGTTTGTTCCCTTTGTGAACATTAACTTTCCCTACAGGTGTTTAGAGAAAAGAGAGGTATTCCATGACGAATAATACAGCAGGATGATAAACAATTGAACAGATGGTAGAAAAGAATATTTCATAATGTTATCTACTTCATAAATTTAAAATTATTTTGTTTAAAAAAACCCTAATCAGCTTTCACAGTTCTCTCTTTAGTCTTTTGAACAGAAAGATGAAATGAAAAGATTTTAAAATAAAGCAGCTATTGATACAAGTAGGCTGGTAAAGCTTGAAAGTCATTAAATGCATCTCTGTTGTCAGGCTTGCATTACAATGGTCACCGATGAAATAGCAGATAATATTTAAGACCATGACAATTTATCAGAGGTGGCTTTCTAACACCCATAGCATTATCCTGTAATCACTGATGAATATTTCTTACTTCTTATTTCTCCTTACTGAATGTAATGATATTGTGCCTATGTTCTCTCAGGCAGATGCAGAGAAACAGGAGGAAGACAGTCCTCTGGGATCAAAGGCTCCCATCTGGATCCCTGACACGAGAGCCACGATGTGCATGATCTGTACGAGTGAATTCACACTGACATGGAGAAGGCACCACTGCAGGGCGTGCGGGAAGGTTGGCTGATTTTGTGGTTACCTTTTCTGTCAGTCATTCATGTTTCTTGTGTGACATTCAGGTGGAGTCTCATCACCCCAACTACTCTTTTAAGCAATTGTCCTATGACTCAATTATGTGGATTAGAACCAACATGTTGGGGTTGGTGGTTTGGAGGCTGGGGTTTGGGTTTTTTTGACAGGTATTGTAACAGACCAGTATTCAACCTTCAGCATGCTATGTGTTATTCATTTTGCATTCCAGAGTGCTATTTATGATTGCTTTTGCAATTACATAATACCCACAAATGTTAGCTGAAATGCAGAAACATCTTCCTCACTAATTTTCATAAGATAATGATTTTTGATTTTAAGTTAGTACCAACCTTGTTTTATATGTTACACTTATGAAAGCTATATCTAATAAACTTTATCTTTCTTGTTTTAATCCAGTGAGAATACAAAATTAGAATGCAATACAGTTGAGACATCTGTGTTGTAGAGAAATCATCAAGAGAGCAATAGCTTTTTAGCTATTTCAAAAATTTATGTTTGATATAGTTCAGTAACATGGTTTGTTCTGTTTTTCATTGATCGTTAATGTTGTCTTATTAACTCATATAATTCACTGATTTTTTATAATATTGAAATTTTTATCATTTAGAGGAGGAAAGGACATCATGTTGAACATAAAGACACAGGAAAAAAACAAGACCTTGAAACATTTGCACTGTAAAATAGTGTCTATTTCAGGTTTTTATGGACTTAACAGTACTGAAGTGAATGTCTTTGGGTATTTGGTGATTTACAGGTGCCCATCATGTACAATAATGCTGTTATCTGTTTTCAGATTGTCTGTCAAGCTTGTTCATCAAACAAACATGGCTTAGACTATATGAAAAACCAGCCAGCAAGAGTATGTGATCATTGCTTCAGGGAGCTACAAAAGCAAGGTAAAGAAAATCTTCACAAACTTGTCTGTCTTACTTTTGTGTCCTTTATTAACATGGTATGTCTGTGCCTCATCTTTACTGCTGGGTTCAAGTGCTTAATTCTGCTTGTGCCTGAAAAATGACAGGCATCTGAGATTCTAAGATGCCAAACAAGATTCTGTGGAGCAAGCTAGGAAATGAATTTGCAATACATTAGCTCTTCCTTTCCAGAAACAGGTATGCCTTTACCATATGATAATGACTTGTAGCTTATGCTACTTTCCTTTTGAGATAATGGGTGTTACATTGCTTTTCACTAATCACAGGGTACAAGTGTACATTACAGTCCTTGCAGCTTATGCTGACCTCCCAGTGGGTTCTGTAACTTGTATATCTGTAAACTTCATTTTTGCCAGCTAAGCTGCTCAGATGGCTGAAGTTCTGGGGCTCTGTAGAGACATAGGCCTTAATCTTTCTGAAGCTGAGTCTCTTCAGGTCTATAAACTGGCCTCAAGCCACTCTCAAACCTCAGCTCATTTGGAATTCAAGGCTTTGGCATATCTGTAGCTCAGTTCTGAAAGCAAACTCCTAACCATTGCCTACTGAACACTGGCAACATGGAATGCAACATAAAACACCACAGCTAGAGCAGTTTTCATTGGAACGCTTTCAGAGCACATGGTGGAAAGCAATGGCTGGATAGCCTAATGGTAATAACATTTGCTTAGAGAGGAGGTCCAGGGTCAGTGTCTTCATTCTGAGAAAACTCTAATACATCTCTTTGAAGAAGCTTCATATCATTAGGCAGAAACAAATGTAAAATCAATGGAAGCACCTCGCAGTGAGGTGGGAATCCTGTTCCATCTCACAAGACTTGCTCTGAATTAAGTTGAAATACTCAAGTATAAAGTACACAAGTGAGCTGTAAACAGACTGAAGGAGCTTGTTGCCCTTCCCTTGGCAGAGGCTCCAGTGCAACACAAGCTCTTTAGGGTATCAGGAAATCTGTGGTGCCCGGTGAAATAATAAAGCTCTGGACCCCAGTTTGCTGGGGGTGACATTTCTCATGGGGATGCAGAAAGCAGCGTGGATAACCCTGGCGATGACAGTGGGAGCCTGCGGCGATAGGGAAGGCCATTGTCTAAAGCACCTGCAGGTGTCTGCGCTGGGCACTAGAGGCTGCTGTGCTGCAGGCAATGGCAGCTGCCTGTGGCTGGGAAAAGGGCTGGGGAGCAGGGGCAGTTCAGCTGGCAATCCCATTGCTCTCCTGCTCTGCTCATTATTTCAGAGCCTCACCGAGCTCAGTGACAACTCTACAGGTAGGCTTTATGAAATAACCACTCATTCCAGGTGCAGCTGTAGTGGTGGGTGTTGCTAGAAAAAGGGGTTTTGAACAAGTGAAGTGTTGCAGAAGTCTTCCAAGAGAGATAAAGTAACTGCTGTGGCAGTGGAGAAAGACAGCACGTGCTGGGAAATGGGAACATCCCGAAGTGTGTGTGTGCTGGAAGAGGAGCATCCCTATTGAATAAGGTTGAGAAGCTAACACATGTAAAGAATTGAAAGAGAGAGAGAAAGTACAGACAACACAGGGGACAGCTGTAAAAATTTGGTGGTTTTTTAACTGATTTTTAAGACATAATTTTCACTCTCTTTATGAGCAAAGGTAGTTGAACACCGAGAAAACAGACTTTAAAAACAAACAAGACCAATTTGTTTAGTTTTAAACTTCTTGTGGTTTTTTTAGTATGATTATGATTTGGGGGATTCTAACTCATGGTGTTGATGATAACACTGAAAAGTTAATTCAGTGCTGAATTTAACCTGATAAGGTGTTACTATTGTAACACTGTAATCTAAATAAAAATGCCAGCTGTTTTTAAGAAGAGAAGTCCAAGAATGAATTGCCTGTGTTTAGTCATCTGTGACGTGAAATCAATATATGCATCCTGTGCATTTTAGATAAACAGTGCACTCCTAAGAGCGGATCCCCAGTCAACCATAAATCTCCATCAAGTGCCTTGTCTACTGTATTACAAAGTATTCCCTCTGGAAGAAAACAGAAAAAAATTCCTGCAGCCCTCAAAGAAGTAAGTGTTGTATTGGCCAAAAGTAGTGCCTTGTTGGTATTATATCATTAATATTAAGAGTAGAAAAAGAATCCGTATTTTAACCGTCTTATCTAGAATAAAAAGTTAAAATGTGTCTCTGTGGTTTGGACATTAGTTTTAAATAGGCAGGGACATGAACTGTAAAGCAGTGTGTAAACACCTGTGAGACTGTGATTCAGAGATATAGTTCAAATTGTAATTTCTTTCTTGCTCCCCTGTGTTTCCCTGAAGTATGATTTACCTCTGTACCAACAGTCAATGACAAGACACCTACACCAACTCAGCTCTTGGTTTATGATTAGGAGTGAAATCCTACTTACTGTAGGTCTTGGGAATGGGAGGAAGTGATTTTTCTCAGCAGGTTTGCTGATGACACCAAGCTGTGTGTTGCAGTTGACACACTGAAGGGAAGGGATGCCATCCAGAGGGACCTGGATAGGCATGAGAGGTGGGTCTGTGTGAACCTCACAAAATTCAGCAAGGCCAAGCACAAAGTCCTGCATGTTTGTCAGGGAAATCTCAAGCACAAATACAGGCTGAGTGGAGAATGGATTGAGGCTAGCCCTGGGGAGAAAGACATGGGGGTGTTTGTGGATGAAAAGATCAACATAACTCAGCAATGTGCACACACAGTCCAGAAACCAAACGTGTCCTGGGCTGCTTCCAAAGCAGTATGGGCAGCAGGGAGAGGGAATGAGTTCTGCCCCTCTGCTCTGCTCTGCTCTGGTGAGACCCCACCTGCAGTGCAGCTCTGGGGTCCCCAACATAAGAAGGACATGGATCTGTTAGAATGAGTCCAGAAGAGGGCTACTAAGTTGAGGGAGGGCTGGAGCACCTCTCCTAATAGAACAGGCTGAGAGTCCAGTCTGGAGAAGAGAAGGTTCCAGGGAGATTTTGGAGCAGCCTTCCAGTACCAGAAAAGGAGCCTACAAGAAAGCTGGAGAGGGCATGTAGTAATTTTTTACAAGGGCATGCAGTAATAGGACAAAGGGGGACCCTTCATAAGTTGAAGGAGGGTAGGTTTAGATTAGATGTTAGGAAGAAATTCTTAACTATAAGGGTGGTGAGGAACTGAAACAGGTTACCCAGAAAGATTGTGGACTCTCCATCCCTGGAAGTGTTCAAGACCAGACTAGATGGGGCTTTGAGCCATCTAGGGTCTAGGGGAAGGTGTCTTTGCCCATGGCAGGGGAGTTGGAGTGAGATGATCTTTAAGGTCCCTTCTAACCCAAACCAGTCTGTCATTCTGATTCTTCTTATATAGGAACGTGTGTTCTTCAGCCGCACACGGTCCTCAGTGTTTCAGCTCTCTCTTGTCCTGCTGTATCCAAGTTCCAACCTTTAGTGACTGGAAACCTCTCTTCCAGACCAGATAGATGGTAGCAGACAAAATAATTTTTCTTTCATCCACCTGAGTTAGTTAGCAACATTAACATCAGGTAAGAATTTGAGTCTCTGAGAAGCAGGGTTCTGGAAATCTGTTTGAAAATAAAAAGCTGTGCTGTGAAAACTTGTACTCTTAGGGTTTGTTGATTCGTTTTGTTTTTCCTCTTCAGGTTTCAGCAAATACAGAAGACTCTACAATGAGTGGCTACCTACACAGATCTAAGGGCAGTAAGAAACCATGGAAACACCTATGGTTTGTTATAAAAAATAAGGTGCTATACACATACGCTGCTAGTGAGGTAAGAGACTACATATTAGAAATAAAACATCCAATGATAACACTGTTTTTGTAACAAAGTTGTCTATTCTTGTGATCTAGAAACAAGCTATAAAATTAGATCACCTTACAGTATTCGATCTGATTGTGATGCAGTATTTTGAAAAGGCCCAGTGAGCTCCATACAATAATACATTGATATGGCTACACTGTTTCTGACTGCAGACCTAGCTTTGAGTACCTCTGCACTGCACACCACTGCTCAGTTGTAGGTATGTTCTGAGTCAGTTGAATACATGGGGGATCTGTTTTGATGCATCACAATGTACTAGTGGCAAAGGCAACATTATAAAAGCATCATGAACTATCTTGTTCTGCAGTTCCATAAGGTATTTTGAATGCTTGCAAAAGGAGTCAACTAAATCTCTTCAATCTCTTGTCTTCAGCCTGGAGTTGTTATTTGATGGAAAATAAATGCATTTTATGTAATGGCATTTGCTTTTTTATTTAGAATGTGTAGTCCTATTGCAGTGTGGAATAATCTCTAAACTATATATATCTATATGATTTGCACATCCCAGCATGAGCTGAGGATGTAGTTTTACTGCATCTGAGAACGTTTTGTAGCATATATGGATGTATTGTAGCACTGAAAGATCTTGGGCTTCTGGTTTTTGTAGTGTTTGTTATAGTTTACTACTAGCTTTCAAGAGCAAAATATCCAAAGCATCTGTTTTCAGGTATTGCTATCCCTCACTTTCTTTCAAAATGTAAGGCCCAACCTATTCTGACCATGTAAAGAATTATCCTTCTTCACCCATGCCACCCCCACTCTACTTATTTCCAGGTTTGTGCTCAGATTTGTTCCTGAGTTGTTCCTGACAACCTTTATTTTAGAACTTGTGAATTATGTCCAAAACCTGTGATGTTATTTCCACTACAGCATTGGCAATACTAAAAAAACCCAACCCAATACTTCTAAAAATAGTTTAGATAATTATGTAGAAAACAATTACTTTTACATCAATTAGAAAATTACCAGGTCTCTTCAGGCCTTCACAAAGGAAACATTGGCAGAGGTAAAGAAAGAGCAGAGTGTATGACAGTCACCTTAAATTTTCTTTTGCTTGGCTTCCTCTGCGATATCAGCCTTACAGAGTAGCTTCAGTTTGCAGTTCACAATCACAAAATTAACTATATCCCGTTTTCTTAAACTGAGAAATATCTGTCCTTAGTTTTCATCTTGGTGAGCCATTGCAGGAGACATAATTTAGAGAGTCTTAAGGGAAGGTGCAGTGTTCCCTTAGCCACTTAAGCTACTTATTTTAGTTCCAAGTGATGGAAAGATCAATGGTGAAAAAATCACCTGTTGGTGGTACGAAGAACTGAGACAGCAAAACAGATTGCTCAGCCTTACTTGACTCTTTTCCAATGTCAAGAAATAATGCTGTCACAGGACACTTCTGTTTCACTGCAGGCAATTACCAAAGTCTTTACCTGATGTGTCTATGTAAATTTTGGGGGATTTTAGCTTTTTTTTGTTTTTCTTCTGTTCATAAGCGTTGCAGGACCTTGCCTAGTTACAAAACACTGTTTTGGAATTTGCCCAGAATAAAAATACCTTTTTTTTCTTTCCAAAAACGCTGTGTATTGTATTCATTAATAAAAAGACAAGAATATTAAAAAAAAAAGTAACTGAGATAAATGAGGAAAGGTCTTTTCTAGTCAACTGTTTGTGAACACTCAGCAACCTTGTTTTCTCCTATCCTGTTAATTTCCAGCAAGAGAAAGTGAAGTAAGTTTAGATATTTAAAGTATTTGGATCTTGACTTCAGTGCTTGAGAACACAGGCTGCCTCCATAGCTCCTTCTTTGAGCAGAGTCAGTGCAGCTAAGAGAATCCCTCTTCACTTCTGAGCTTGCTGGAAAGAGCACTGGGCTTGATGGGCCTTTGCTCTGCTGCCAGGTGGTGGCTGATCTGTTGATACAAAAAGTCCTTGCCAGGCAGAAGGATGAGACTGTGCAGTGAAAGCCAAGATAGATGTTATCAGGAAAATATAAAGAGGATCAGCAATGTTGAAGTCTACGAGGTTTTATTTCCTGTCCCCGATTCATGCATGGAGAATATAAAAAGCAGCATTTTGTGCATATCTGTTTATAACAATTTATATTGTCTGCTGCAATGGTATGGTGTACAAAATGTAAATGCATGCCTTAGTATGTCTTACAAGCTCTAATTTTCTCTTTTTTCCTTTTTTTACCCTGTTATATAGGATGTGGCAGCATTAGAGAGCCAGCCTTTACTTGGATTCACAGTCAGTGAAGTAAAAGGTGAAAATTCAGAGTCTAGAGTGTTCCATTTACTGCACAAAAACACTTTATTTTACATATTCAAGGCAGATGATCCCCATTCAGCTCAAAAGTAAGAAACTATTTGAATTCATTTCTTTTACATATTTCTAGAAAATTCAGAAGTGGTGAATGCTAATATTCACACATTAAGCACATGTATAAAAGATCCATATTATATCATAAGTAAATGAAAGTTTTAAACTACTTAAACACAAGGTTCTGGTTTCATAAGGGCTTCTGAAATGAAGGAAGCAGACTCCCCTCTACAAAGGGCAGAATGTAGAAGAATGAGAAAGTCAAAGATAAAATAAGAAATCTTTCTTTTTCCTAGCCCATTCTTCTATCCCTGGTCTACTCAAGTGAAAATTGAACATTACCTTTGGAGAAATGCAGAAAATGTTTTTAAGAATTAACTAATATATTCCTTTTTTTTATTTTCACCTGTTAATATTAGCTATTTTTAATCAATATGTGGCAGTGAAAAATAAAGCAAACACTAAAACTGGGAGGCTGAAGTTTGAAGTGTGTGAGCTGATGCCCATGAGCACCTAGGCACGCATAATGCACTCAGACCAAAAGCTTGAATTCAAAGAACATTCACACAAGCTGTTTCATTTCCAGTCCTTTCTGAATTTGGAGTAATATTTATCAAGTTATGTATTGTGTCTGTTTCATATAAAATAACCTGGAAGCTTGGTCATTAATCAGATTAAGTAGAAAACATTAATTACATGATTCATAAAGTTAGCTATAAATGAACATAGAAGGAATAGATATAAGTTATCTTTCCTATATGCCTGTCTTATCAGACTGGTTTCACTGCAGTTTTCCCAAATTAATTTTACATTATTAAATAGATTTGATGCCCTAACAAGTCCATTATTAGTACTTAAATATTCAAATGGATTCAGGTTTACTTTTCTGCAAATAGGAACATCGTAAAAAACAAAGTATCCAGGAGAACTGGAAATTTTGAACAGCTGAGAATGTGCTTAATGGCACTTCTCTACAGAAAGAAATCTGGAAGTCTTTATTTGATTTTTGGGAGTATTTTGTGCAGATGTGCATAAATGTTTCTTTGTTAATTAAGATACTATCCTGTTGTTTCCCCTGTGTCCTCATTTGTACTATATAAAACAAACTAAAAAAACCAAAGCTTTCAATAGCTTTGTTTTTCTATTCAGACAATGGCTTTTCTCATCAGATGAAAACTTGAAATTGGACAGAGTGTATTTTACTGAGGTTAGGAATAACATTAAGTACTTTGAATTGCAAGCTTTCCCCAAATATTTAAAATCCTTAGGAGATTTATGCTGAACCTTCAGAATAAATGCTACTTTGACAGCATTGAAAGGAAAACCAAAAACATGCTGTTGGCCTGTTTGCATCAGTGGACATTATTTCCTGACACAGACAAAGAAATACCTGATATATTTGTGTAAGTGTAGTAATAAATTTTAACAGATGCTTACTTTAGAATATGGTCTTAAAGTCCACTGCTATGTCCAATGCTTAAAGTGTTTATGAAATTTTTTTGCATTTGTATTCCACTTTAGTTGTTTTTAATGTATACATGGCAGTGGAAAATACTAAAAGTGTTACTAAAAAGTGAGGGGTAGATTGAGTTGTCTGTGCAGACAGGCGTGAGCACTAATACATGATTAATGTGGTCATACCAAAAGCTTGAACATGCACACAGTTACAAAATTAAATGCTCAGGGCAAGGAAGAGCTAACATCTGTGACTAATGTTTAGATACCCTGTGAACACCAAGACAGTTTGAATTTCCATGATAAAGATAATTACAGTCTTTGTCTCATTCAGTTCTTTCAAGATTTTCACTCAGGGAAAAAAATGCTCATTATGTGGGCCTCTTAACTTTGCATACACACAGTTCAGCCCTCACTCAGAAGACAGAATTATTATTTGTCCTGGACCCTTGGAGTGCTTTAGGAACTTTAATTTTTGCGTCCTAGAGAAGCTGAGGATGTTTATCACCCTCCTAATCAAGTAGGAAAAGAAACCACAGCTATAGGGAATGTAGTATCTGAATATGAACTTTGAAATTCCAGTTAGATATATCTTGGATCAGCTGTTTGGGACTTCCCCCGTGCCCTCTTTGCCCTTCCCTGCCTTTACATGTGCCATGGGGCCTCCTCCCTCAGCCCCACTAGTCCTGGCTTTTACCTGCTGCAAAAGCAGAGGGTGTGGGTTATGCAGAGGGCTCAGTTACAGCAGTGTCCTGATTCCTCCCAGATCGTGTGTGCAGTGAAATAAGGGAAGGGAGTATTGGGGTTTTTTAAAGGTATGCAGAACCTTGCCATAGCCTACTTTTTGAGTATTTGATTACCCAGCTTCACCTGTTCTTTGTGCATGTAACTTCAGTATGGGAGAGGAACAGGAAAAAGTTTCTATTGTATGGCCTTGTACCAAGACTTACTATGTCTCCAGCCAGCTTTGTATGTTTGGACTCATTGGATAGATTTTGGTATTTGCACTCACAGACCAACTGGTAGTGGAAGTATGATGTTATTTCTTGTGTGAAACAGTAGCTAGTGACATTAATGAGTTTTATTCCTTTATCAGCAAACTTCCTAACAATGTTTAATATTCTAACAGGTGGATAGAAGCTTTTCAAGAAGGCACTGTACTATAGCAGTGTCAGCATCGTGTCTCCAAGTTTAGAGGAAAATATCCAAGGACAGTCATAAGACAGACTACAACAACTGTTCAAAAGAAACACAAACCTGCCGTTGCAACCTACACAAAATTGTATATTTGTCAGGATTAGGAGTTGCATTTTTAGTGTAAAGTAATATTTTTCTAAAGAATTGTGTGTATTTCTGTGTTGATACAAAATGTGTTATTTATTAAATTCCAATGTTTACTTAAATAGGCAGAATTATTTGTGCATTGAAGTCCAAAGTGTCTTCAGAATGGCAGATTGTCAGTCAACAGATTCATAAACTTTATGCTTAAAAAATACCCCACAAAACAGATCTGTTGCAATTGTACAGTTCATGATTTGTGTATACATTCTTGAGTTGCTGATGTTTACTTTGCAATTTAGCAAGAACAGATTATAGGAATTTCACAGGTTTGGGATCTTTGTTGACTATGTAAGCTCCTTTATGAGAAGTTGTATGATATTGCTGCTCCTTTCCTTGAATGGCAGTTGAAATCTTGCATACCAGTACATTAAAAGAGTACAACAAATTCTGTATCACAAAAACAAAATACGGTTCAATTATTAAAAACAGAAAAGGGAAAAATATTTTAAAAAACACTTTGCAATTACAGGGATAGGGCACTAGAGCTGTTACAGTACTACAGATGCCAAAGAGACTAAATGAGTTACCTTCCAGCAACTGCAGGATGTTTTACCTTTTATGTTTCCAGTAATAATTTAAAGCAGAGTAAAAATACATTTTTGATAATCAAAGACAAAATATCTTATTTGTTTCAAAACTTCATATCAAATGAGTTCTGTACACAATATGAAACACTGTATGAACTATTGTTCAACAAATAGTAAACAAATATGTGCACCCTCCTCTCTGAAAATTTTAAAACTATTATATATTTAAATACTATGTTTAAACTGGAATTGCCATACCAAGATAACAGAGCTTTTTTTGTGCAGAAGGCATTGAAAATGCATACCATTTTTTGAAATACCTTTTGTTTACAATATGATTTGTTCTGTTTGACACTTTAAAACAGAATTCAATTTTAGGTGTTTGGGTTTTGTTTTTTTTTCTTTAAGAAAATCATCTGTATACCTCATTAGGAAATACTTACTGATGATTCTGGTGCATGTATTCTATTTAACTTTTGAAAAATTTTAACACTGTAATAGCATAAATGGAACTAGAACTATGAAACCCACATGAAAGGAAGCCATTTTTATGTCAAATGCAATGCATATGTAGTCAGTTTTACTGTATGAAACACTTGTCATAGTCCTCTGAATCAAGCTGGTTGTGGTAACAAAATTAAGAGCAATTAACTTTTAATTAATAGTTTGAATTCCACATTAATAGCTATTCTGTGGCCTCATGGCTGAAGAAGAGATGAAAGAACCGTTAATATTTATCACAAAAAGGCCAAGAATGAAAATGCAAACCAAAATTCTCTTGTTCCCTCAATATACCTCAAGGCTAGGTCTAAGATACTAATAGAGCTCTGAAGAAGCTTAATTTCCAAGAGCTTCTCTAAAGTTAGTAGTGGGCTTGGAAGTTGAATGCTTAATATTAACTATACAAGAAATGTCATTGACTTCCAGCATTTCAGTAGAGTACCTTATGAATCAGGGACTTAAGGCTGTAGATCTGACTTCCCTTAGGAATTCTAGAGATTTGACCAGATAGTGTTGGAAATGCAGCAGGAGTCTGATCAAAGCCTTTATTCTCTTTTATTGTAATAAAGATGTGCTAAATGAATAATTTGCTCTTGTTATATACAAAGGGATTTTACTTAATTTTCAAAAACGACTGCTGACTGAAGCTAAGTAAATTATTACCATGTCTCTTCAGGATGATTTCTGACATGATTTTTACTTTGTCTAAAAATATAACATAGATGTGATATGGCTCTTCCAGTTTATGGTATCAAAGGGAAGAGCTTCTTTATATTTTCACAGGGACTGCACACCAACAAAGATGGCAAGTCATGAAGCAGCAAATGGATCAGAAATTTGGCTTATGAGCAAGCTAACTTAATTTCAGTTCATGCTTTGATATTTTTCCTGCTGCAAAACAGAGCAATAAAAGTCAAAACACATACTGAATAAGGTGCCCAGGTTCTGCCTCCTGTGGCGTCAAACTACCTCTAGAGGATTTGGTGCAGACTGAGAAAATAGTTCTGTGAAAATCAGAGGACATCTTCCAGAAGTGGTTGATCAATCAAAAGATCTGTGACAGAAATAGATTGGAACAGAGCCTTATAAACAGTAGTATAGATATTGCAGTCACATTCTGTGTGAAATAAATTGTCTTTGTAATCATGTTTGAATATTTCTTTTCCTCTTCTGCATTAGTGCTTTGTGTCATATGAAGAACCCACAACACAGGCATTTTCATAACATTTTCACATGGTTGCTTTTCAAACTTGCCCTATGTCTCCAGTTCACCTCCCATTTTGATTCATTACCATCAAAAGTAAAATATTCACTTCTTGACATGACTAAACACTAAAACAAGACCAGACATTTTTAGACACCCGGCTACCTCTTCTTGTAAGAATCTATAGTTCGTAATCAATTTAAGATTGGTTAGTAGAGTTTAAGACAAACATTAGCATTGAATATTAGGTCTAACATTTTTATTAATGGATAAATTAACGCTTCTAGGATCTTGAATTCTCTTTAACTTAGAACTGTGTGCCCAAAGGACTTAAAACAAACTGAGCAGCTATGGAACACATTTTACTAAATATTTTTGTGCATGGAAACTCAATAGCTCAACTATGTATATTAAATCATAATGTAAAGAGCTGTCTGGAAAGACATTCAGTGCACTTGTTTGCTGTAACTGCTGTCCCCTATTTACCATTCAAATAGGCTTTTATTTGGAGCAGTCCTAAATCATACTGTCTGAATGGAAGAATAGAATTTTTATTTTGTAAGTGAAAACAGTTTAAAGTTGTAAATATTCCTGTGGATATTCATCATTTTTGTATAAATAAATTCACATTATTTGAGTCTGTGTCTTTTTTTAATATATATTTTTTCAGGTTTTATGTATTTTGTAAATGTATTATGTATTCTGTGATTTTCAAATGGCAGAATTTGTTGCCATTACCTGCACATCAGTCTTGCTTTAAAAGTCATTCTAAAGAAGTAAGGGGATTAAGTCTATGTGACAGTCAGATGAAGGGTGTAACATTAATAAATCCTTTTGCAAAATGTAGTTCTGCTGTATCAGTTAAAGTTTGCCTGAATCAGAGTTTCTGTAGGCCTTGGGTCCTGCCCTTGGCTCACAATGACCCCAGCAGGCTTGGGGCAGCTAGAGTGCCTGGAGAAGGAGCTGGAGCTGCTGGTCAACAGCAGCTGAACATGAGCCAGCTGTGCCCAGGAAGGCCAATGGCATCCTGGCCTGTGTCAGCAAGAGTGTGGCCAGCAGGACCAGGGCAGTGACCATGCCCCTCTACTGAGCACTGGTGAGGCCGCACCTCAACTCCCGTCTCCGGTTCTGAGCCCCTCACTACAAGAAAAACACTGAGGGGCTGGACAGTGCCCAGAGAAGGACAACGGAGCTGGTGAAGTGTCTGGATCACAAGTCAGATGAGGAGCAGCTGAGGGAGCTGGGGTTGTTTAGCCTGGAACCAAGGAGGCTCAGGGGAGACTTCCTGTTCTCTTCAAGCACCTGAAAGGAGGTTGTGGCCATGTGGTCAGCTGCTTCTCTCAAATAACAAGGAACAGGACAAGAGGACATGGCTTCAAGTTGCAAAAGGGGAGGTTTAGATTAGATATTAGGCAAACCTCATCCAAAGGGTTGCCAAGCACTGGCACAGGCTGCCCAGAGAAGTGGAGGACTCCCAATCAATGGAGGTCTTTAAAAGATGTGCAGATAGGATACTTTGGGACATGATTTAGAGGTAGACTTAGCAGTTGCTGGGCTAAAAGTCAGACTCAATGATCTTACAGGTCTTTTCCAACCTAAATGTTTCTTTAATTCTGTAAGTATTTTAGTAGGGCATGTAAGGGAGAGATTTTTCTGTCAGGTTAGTTATGCTGCCTCCTTATACTTCTCTGACATATGTTTGAAAGAAGTTTTTTGAAAACTTGCAGTAACAGCAGAAAGGGTTTTGCTTCTCGGCATGTTTTTGATAGGGATGTGTCTTGTAATCCTGGCTGACACAGCTACACAGGCATGCCTTCGTATACAGATCAAGTATGAATTGGGTCACTTGCTAAGAAAAAAACAAGTATGTTTTACTGGTTACAGTGACAATTCTGCTATATTGAGGATATCAGAATACTTGGCTTAAATAAGCTTTGGTGCAAATTACTTGGCATTTGTTAAATTAAACTGCACTAAGCCTCATCATTCAGAAAGTGGATGTGCAGCTCAAGCTAGTTTGGGAAGTGACAAGTACTATAAATTGTGAGTGCTGCAACATTTGACACTTAAAGGAATTGCTTAGCATGCCAATTTTTCTGACTTAGTTCTTTACTGAGTTCATTTGCATTTGGTGTTTGGGAATGTCTTTGATCAAAAATCAAAATACGATGCTTGCAAGTACTGACTGAACAGGTGATCTTGAGCTAGGGTTGAGAGATGCAAGTGCAGCTGTGGGACTAGGAGTGGGAAGAAAACAGAAATCGACAAGATAAGAATGTGCACAATTTTATTAATGTTAACACATAAATTTACTTGTATTCTTTGGGTTTTTTCCTATCACTGCTGCTCAGATGTTGATGCTTATGTCATCTGATTCAGTAGAAATTGCATTAAATGGTGTAAATGATTTTCAGATCATGACATTGCACATACAGCCCCAGTGGCCTAGATGATCTTGAAGTTGCTGCTGATCTCTGACCACAGCTAGACCATCTTCATTGAACAGATGAAGGAGGAAGAGGGGAGAGGATGTATTTACAGTATAAAACTCTTACTTAAAATCAAGGTAATTTAAAATAATTAGCATAAACTACGTAATTAGCTAACACAGCTTTGGTCCAAACAGATGTTGAGACAAAGCCAGAGCAGCAGCAAGTTGTTCCTGTGGCACTACCCCAGCAGGAACCAGCGCTCATTGGCAGCCAGGCCATTGCCTTCCCAAAGGCCATTGCCTTCCCAAAGGCCATTCAGGGCACAGTTGACATTTAGGGCTGTAACTTGCTGCTGCTGTGCAGGGGGAGCACAGCTCTGTCACACACAGCTGGCTGAACTGCTGCGGTGACTGCCCAAGGCACCGCCTGTGTGCCTCCGTCGTGTTGCGTGTTTCAAACCCAATCTGCCAGTCTTGCCTATGGATCTGCCTCAGCCGGGAGAGCCCACCGAGCTCCCCGGAGCCAAAATGCTGCACTGTGCCCCTGTCATGTTCAACGCCAGCGTGCTCCTGTTTCCCTGCAGGGAGCTGCAGTGGAGGTTTGGAGCCTTGTGCTCTCCACTCGATGGGCAGAACACTTGAGAACTGTGCTCAGTTTTGGGCTCTTCACTCTAAGAAGGACATTGAGGTGCTGGAGCATCCAGAGAAGGGCAACAAGACTCGGGAAGGGTCTCAAAAACATACCTTATGAGGAACGCCTGAGGGAGCTGGGTTTGGTCAGTCTCAAGAAGAGGAGGCTTCGGGGGACCCTCATGGGTGTCTCACAACTACCTGAAAGAAGGTTGTAGTGAGGTGAGGGACTGATGTCTTCTACCGTACTTGCAGTGAGAGAACTAGAGGAAATGGCTTTAAGCTGTAACAGGGGCTATTTCGAGATTAGAAAAAGTCTTTTCTGCATTAGGGTGGTGGGGCACTGGAATCGGCTGACCGGGGACGTCGGAATCACCATGCCTGGAGGTCTTTTAAGAAGCGTGCATCTGGCGCTGGGGGATGCGGTTTAGGTGTTACAGTGGCAGCAGTGCTGGGCGGACGGCCGGACTAGGTGACCTTGAGGGTCTCTTCCAACGCTGACGATTCCGTGGTCCTACGCCCCCACCAGCAGAGCCGTGAGAGCCGGCAGGACTGTGGGAGCCGGCAGGGCGCACCGTTCACACCCGCCCCGGCCCGTTAGCGGCCGCT
>VZTJ01006525.1:382224-445777 GCA_013397795.1 Orthonyx spaldingii
CGCCCCGCATCCGGGCCGCGCCGGCCCCGCCCGCCGGGCAGAGGAGCCGCGGGGGGAGGCGGCGGCGGGCGATGCCCCCCTCGTGCTGGACCCCGGCCCCGCGCAGCCATTTTGTGCGGGGCGCCGCGCTCCGGGCCCGCCGGCCCCGGGCAGCGGAGATGCGAGGGCAGCGAGCCGGGGCGGCGGGGAGGGCTGCCGGCGGACGGGCCTCGGCGTTGCGCTATAGCTTGGCCTCGGCGCATCCCCCTTTCCCCCCTGCCGAGCCCTGCGCCTCAGCATTCCCGGGGGGTGACCGTGCGCTTCCCCGAGCCCCCCTGCCACTCTCTGCCCGCCGACGGCATCACCCCGCCGGTTCGCTCCTCTTGTATATCCCTGGCGGCTGTGCGGGTTTATTTGGGTTAAGGTAGTATGTCCTGCGCAACACCCGGTATTATTTTTGTTGGGTCAGATGACCCTGTCTCTGTTCCTTATTTTGTCGCGTTGGGTGGGGTATTTCTCCTAAGCTGCGGAGTCTGTGGAGTCTTTATTTTCTCTCTGTTGCCATATATAAGTGTAAAAAGCACGGTCGCATGCCCCAGGGCGTGCTTACATTTGCACGTTGTGGAGGGAATAGAGGAGATGCCATGTGTTGTGCAAGTGAACTTACGCAACAGAAGAGGGAAAAAAAGTCTTGATACTAGTTTTGCTGCAAGACGAGTGTGTGGACGTGATTCTTGAAAAATCACGTTAGGCATTCATTCTTCTTATGTGAAATCTCTGATCCGAAGCTGCTGATGTCAGCAGAGTATACTTGGGAAAGTGGTGTAGCAGGAAGAGCTGCATCCACACTTGCCATGGAAAAATAAAATGGGAAAACATTCAAATAGTCTTCTATGGGACAGCTTCCTAGCTTTGGAATCAACGTTATATAAGTAGAAATAGAAATATCTTATCGGTGGGAAAACATCACAATTTCTGTGCCAGTTCAGGCAGTGTTTATCTGGTGACTCTTTGTAATTTTGTATGGCTTTTTCTGTAAGTTATTTTTCTGAAAATAATTCCATGAGTATTGTCCCCATGCCCTTTAGTCCATGGTTGGCAGTTGTGACGTGAGGTGTCCAACAGAACATTTAGCCCATAGCTTGCTCCTTGCTGTACAACTTTGTTCAGGGGCACTTGTTTGAGGGAAGCCTTAAGGTCTGTGAAATGTTTGCCTGCCTCTCTCTGTAGCTCTTTCTCCAGAGATACTGCCGACCCTCTCTTATCACAGAACTAAGTATTTTCATGTGATGGTGGTCAGCTGTGAGTGTGCACGTGTGTGATAATATGAGTAACATCGTTGAGGTCACCCAGAGTTCCTGCGCGCTGCTCTGAGTGGTTGGACACCCCTTGCTAAGTGTGCTTCATTCTGCAACAACAAATCGAGATGCTTATTACAGAAGGAAGCTCACAGTAAATAAGCTAGCTTTAATTTTTTTTCTCCATTCTTATTAATATTTCTGGTTTTCTTACTGGTTGTATTTTCTTGTGAAACACAGTCTTGAAGGGAACAAGTTTCATGGGAGTTCTGATGGCTTTAAGAATAGTCATATCCTAAGCTAGATTGTGGGATAGGAGGGGAGATTGGGTTTTTGTTTGGGGGTTTAATGTTTTTGGTGCTTTTTTAAAGTCTACCTTAATTTTCTGTTTAAGGTTCCTAGCCTATGAAGAGAAAGCCACGGGAAGCATGTCTAACTCTGAAGCTGACATTGGTTTGGGGGAACAGGGGTTAAACCAGATGACCTCCAGAAGTAGCTTTCAGCATGAATTATTTCATGATTGTATTGTTATTAAAGGTCAGGGGGAGCAGACACATGTGCAGGGAACCAAAACCAAACAAAACCCAACTGATATTGTAGCATGCAGTTAAATAGCTCACTTCTGAAATAACAGCTACAGAATGCTTATAGCTAATGTGCTCGTCCAGTGAAAACTAACTTTCACCTATAATGTGAAATCTCATATTTACAATAGTAAGTTTAGTTTGTTCCCTCTGCTTATACTCAATTCTTGCTTTAATCTATCGTGTGCTTATTGTATTATGTAATTAAAGTTTGTGCAACCAGTGAATTTGCTGGAGTTTCCCTGGAGTTTGTGAAGGACAGTGGTCTCCCTAAAGAAAGTAATTTGTGTGTAATGTTTGGGTCAAAAGACCCTGAGAAAAAGCAGTACCTCCTGCTTAAACAAGGAGCTTAACTGTGTGTAAGGACTAAAGCGGTGTCGCATCCAAACCTGTCCGTGTTTGTTCTGCTGGTGGACGAAGTGTGGATCTCAGCTGGGGAGTGCTGCAGTTGGTAGAGGGTGTGTGTCTGTCCTGCTGCAGCACTTTAATAGTGACCTTTGCTAACCTGAGTTCCCTTGGCTGAGGCAGATCAGGGGGCTGTCAGGCCTGTGCTGGATTTAACATCCTCTGTGACGAAGCAGTGACTGCTGGGGAGGGTGCGGGGCCACAGGCTCAGGCTGGCACAGCTCTCTGCTTTTTGTCACACACAGGCTGCAGCAACCAACAGGGACCATCAGGGGAAACTAAACTGTACCTGAGTTATTTTCTGGTAAAGTTTTTACTTTTTTTTTCCCCCCTCAGCGGTGTTCCAAGCTGCTTTTAGCACTTTAAACTTGTGCCTGTACGTTATTGGCATAAGGTAAACTGCTGCAAAACAGAATTATATCAGTAGAACTTTATGGATAAAACTGCAAAGGTACAGTTAATTAAATTCTTACTCTTGTGTATGCAGATCTGTCCATATTTTTACCCTTCAGTAATCAGCTTTTAATTCCCGAGATTACTGCATTACTTGTAAAAATCTTAAATCATCAAAGAATTTCTTTTTTGTGAAATTCTTTAAAATTCCACTTCTCTGAGACTAGAAGATGGCTTGTGCTGAGTCCTGTCTGTCTTATGCGTGCTGCAGATTTTGTAAGGAAATACATTCCTTCCTGAAAATCATGGTCTAAGAACTGCCGTTCTGTATCAATATTTAGATTAACCTTGTTGGCTTTGCCAGGCATTCTCTAAAAGGCTGTTTAAATTAGTTTAATTTAAATTACTGTTGTTCAACTTGGTAGTAAGCCAGGCTGGGCTAAGCTCAGTATTTGAATGCCTTTGTTGGAAGTTAAAGTGGAAATTTGAAAAACATAAACCACCAAAAAACTAAAGCCAAACTCTCTGCTATTGTCATGTTAGCTCTAATAAATGGTTATTTCATTCCAAATAATTTGAGGTTGGTGTTTATAATTTAGCAGTAACTTTGTGGTGTGAGAACTACCCCATTTAATGTGGTAATGTGTTTCCTTTGAAGTATTAGCAGGACAGTGTGTCAACATGACTCTTAATTGGACTTAATATGAAGATTTTTTACAGAGTGCTTTTCATGTGTTTCTAGGAATTTTAAAAATCCCAAACCCAACAAAAAAAAAAATTCACAAACACATAAACACACACCCACACCCTCTTAACAAAATCTAATCCTGTGTAGTTGATAACAAAGGAAAAAAACAGGGAATCATAGAATTACTTTGGTTGGAAAGGAACATAAAGATCATCCAGCTGCCCTGCCATGGACAAGGGTGCCATGCTCTGGGTTAGTTTGCTCAGAGCCTCATGAAACCTGGCCTTGAACACTTCCAGGGGTAGGGCATCCACAGCTTCTCTGGGCAACCAGAGGCCTTCCAGGGTCTCACCATCCTCACAGTAAAGAATTTCCTAATATCTAATCTAAACCTACTGTTTCAGTTTGAAGCCATTCCCCATTGTCCTGTCACTACATACCCTTGTAAAAAGTCCCTCTGTCTTTCTTGTAGGCTCCCTTCAGGTACTGGAAGGCTGCAATTAGGTCACCCTAAGCTTTCTCTTTTCCAGGCTGAACAATTCTAATTATCTCAGCCTTTCCTTATAGGAGAGGTTTTCCATCCCTTTGACCACCTCAGTGTCCCTGCCCTGGACTTACTCCAAGAGGTCCATGTCCTTCCTGTGCTGGGGACCCCAGAGCTGGATGCAGCACTGCAGGTGGGATCTCACAGGAGCAGAGGGGCAGAATCCCCTCCCTCGCCCTGCTGCCCACGCTGCTTTGGAGGCAGCCCCAGGACACGTTTTGTTTCTGGGCTGCCACTGCACATTGGTGTGTCCAACCTTTCATCTACGAGTACCCTCAAGTCCTTGGCAGGGCTGCTCTTGATCAGTTCATCCCCCAGAATATTTTATATGGGACAATGTCAGCAGTGATTTACTGGAAGGATGTGTGAGAAACTCAGTTTTGTTGTATGGGGGTTTTGTTTGTTTGTTTGGGTTTTTTGTTTTGGTTTGGTTTTTTTAGTTTTTTGTTTGTTTCTGTGGGTTTTTTTTTTTTTTAATCTGAAGGAAGCTTCCATGGATATGCAGATGTGCAAGTTTGTAAGGGTTGTATTGTTAGCAGTACTGTTGAAGAGGTTTGCTGATTTCTGTAGTGTACTTTCATGTATCAACTACCTCATCTGTGGCTGTAGTTCAGTGAATACTCCAAATGTTTATCTTGCATAACACCTGTATGGGCAATCTGGCATTATAGATAAGCTGTTGTAACATTCTGGGCTTTTTTCCAGAAAGAAGTGGTCTTGGTTCTGCTTCTGCCTGCTTTTCCTGTGTTATGTGTAGCAATTGTTAGGTGCAGGGTGAATAAAGTCAGAAGATAAGTTTACAGCTATACAACCACAAAGGGAAATGCAGAGTGGGACAAAGCCAGCAGTGGGGCTACTGCTCATGAAATACTGTAATTGTATACAGGATGTACTGCCTCCATGAGTTCGGAAAGAAGGGTTTGCACTTGCTGTGCTCTGTTAGTGTGATCTTTCTGTGCCAGCTGGAATGGACCTGGCTGAACCTAATCCAGTAAATGGGGAAGTTTTCAGTTAGATGAGCTTCCTGGTTCTGGTTCATGGTGCAACTTCAGCTTTGGTGCAGGGAACCAGTTTGGGTTTGTTTGTTTGGTTTTTTTTTTTTTCACATTTTTTCCTTTTGCAGGCTTCAGGTGGAGATGCAGGCTGTGGCTGACATCACACAGGGCAGGTTGACCTGATTAAGTGTGTGTCTCCTTATGGAGCTCTGGTGTGTAGCCAGTGCTCCTGTGAGTAGACTCTGCTTGCAGATAGCCCCCTTGCCTTTCCTCCTCCTTCCTTTCCCAGTTGGTTGTGGAGCTAGTGAGCTAAGTCAGCTCACGTGTAGCTGTTGAGGCAGGTTCTAGAGACACCATGAAAAAAGAAGCAGAAAGCAAGGCCTAAAAGTAGGACTATCCCTTTGGTGGCCCAAATTGTAAAAATTATTTGTCAGTCACCTGTAAATGTGTCCTAATGATTCTGTTTTCTCCTGTTTCCTCCTACTGTAGCACATGCTTACAGGAAAAGGTAGTGAGAGCACTGATTTAAAATTAATTGCACAGGCATGCCTACAAATGCATCTCTTTCTGTATTGCTGTGTGCCTTTTAATTACTCCCTTATGCTCTTGCAGGCATCTCATTTTCTCTTGCTTGCCCGCAGGTCCAGCTGCTTCACTTTCCTATTGTTATTGTCTCATGTATATGCACTGCCTAAATCTTGATCTCATGCGAATTTAAAAAACAGTATCTAACTGGGTGTCAGGAGTCACATAAATATTCCTCAGTTCATTGATAAAGAGAATCTTTCTCCTTTAAGTCTACCAGCTCTTCTACCCTCTTGAACAATGTGGTTTATAGAACAATAATTCAAGAATAGCTCATATAGCTTACCATGTTCATTGAGCTTTTCCTGTATGAAGCACTGAGCACAGTAACATCATTTGTTTCACAGATATTTGGATTACTTGGCTTAATTTATTATCTATAAAGCATTGCAGAAAACTGCTCTAAATTATAAAGAAAACTGGGGGGGTTCTTTAACTTATTTAAGCACTAACTCAGGCACATTTAATCATAGAGGGATCCTTAAGTGCACTCTATTTTATGTGTAGGAATTTATTAAACAACTTTGGCACAGGCTTTGCTGAATTCTTAATTAGTGTATGATGAGTTTGATAATGGAAGTGAGGACTAGTTTCCATTTTAAGGTACAGAGCACCTCTAAGCCCAAAGTGATGACCTGAGCTAAAATCCTTAGTTGACTTTGAGGTGTATTGAAATCATTCAATACTGAAGCAGTATGATTAAAGGGTTCCTCTTCTTTTCCAGTTAGTTTTCTGTTATATTAACTTTCTGAGCTTTCCTAAAAAGTCATGTTGACCTTCCTGTATTTGTCTTTACTCTGTGTCGTGTTTTCACTCCAGGCAGCTACTTGCGTCCTCCACCCACCAGTGGGACTGGGGAGGGAATTGGAAGGGTAAAAGCTGGAAACTCGTGGGTTGAGATAAAGACAGTTCAATAGGGAAAGCAAAAGCTGCACACAGGCAAAGAAAAACAAGGAATTAATTCACTGTATCCCACTGACAGGCAGGTGTTCAGCCACCTCCAGGGCAGGTAGCTGAATACCTGATGTGATGGCAGGGCCCCATCATGCATAATGGTTACTTGGGAAGACAAATGGCATCACTCTGTCTCCTTCTTCCTCCTTCTTTCATTTTTGTGTGCTGAGCATCATGTCATATGGTGTAGAATATCCCTTTGGTCACTTGTCCTGGCTGTATCTGCCACCCATCTCCAGTGCACCCTCAACTTCCTCACCAGCATGGCAGCACAAAAAGCAGAGAAGGTCTTCGCTATGTATAAGCACTGCTCAGAAATAACAAAAAAAAAAATCTATTATCAACCCTGTGTTCATGACAAATCCAGCCCCATACCAGCTACTGCGAAGAAAGTTAACTACCCCAGCCAAAACTAGCACACTGATACAAGAACAAAAAGTGAAGTTCACAGTAACTTCTGCAGTCATTACTGGTTAATGTACATGTACCTCTGAAGTATCTAGAACATACTTGTGTAACTTCATTAGTTTAACCAATGTTAAAGTTGATTTAATCTAGGAAAGACCCTTGTATTAAGACACGTTCCATATATAGTAATTATAAGAATCATTATTCATTCCATACATGCAGAGTCAAACTGGTTTAACAGTGCCAGCAAGGTAAGCTAAACTACTGAAATTTTACAAACATTGTTTTTGTACCAGTAAAACTGGTCAGGAGTATGACACTTTTTTCCAAAGTAAACTGAAAATCTTTGAAATGGACAGAATTTTGTCATGTTGTATCTTCATGCTGATGTGGTTTGTTCTTACTCATTTAAAGGGTATTACATCAGAATCAAGGTACTTGATAGTGGGGCAGCTATGCCAACAATGTGGTATAATAAAATGAGAGATGTTACCATTTATATCAAATAGAGCATCCAAACTTAAAGAAATATACTTCCTGTTACTACTTTTAAAGTTCTTAGTCTACACTGATACAATATTTTGAAATACTATTAATAGGAACCTTCTACTAGGACAATTAAAGTTGCATAACTTTTGTCCCTGGAGAAGGGTAAATTAAACAGTGATGTCTTCTGGGTATAACTTAACTGTACTAGTGGAGAGGTTAGTGCTTCTGACTACCAACCCTCAAAACTGCTGTCTGCACTCATGGGAATGTTTCCTGACCCATTTCAGTTGAAGTAAGCCTGAAATACTTTAAAAAGTAAGTTCTTTTGACTAAAACATTGAGAAGACTCTGGCTCATAAAAGCTGAGGAAGAAGTAGAGAGGAGGAGTTTAATTGGTGCAAGCTAAGGAATGTTTTTCACTGCCATGGTGGCCTACAGAGAGCTTATATAAAGTAGCAATGGAACACCATTGGACTTGATGATGCCAGATTCATCATCACCCAGTTTACACTAACTGATGATAATGATGCATTTAAAAATAATCCTGAGTCTCGCCAAGAAGGCTCACTAACTCATTTACTAGCAGCATAAACTAACAGTATGTAACTTGCATACAAAGGGATTTTGGTAGCATTTTGAGTCTGAAGATTGAAGAGAAAAGCGATAAAAGCATTTTAGTGCATTTAAGAGGAAGTGTAATACCTGCCTTCTGCCAAAATGCCAGCTTTGAGATGCTCCTTTTAGTGAATGGGGGGGTTTGAGCTTTTATAAGGAAAAGAGACGAATATATAATTCTGGCCATTATTTTTTGAAGGTTTTTGAAATCGCTTTGTTTTTTAATTATGTGGCAAGTAATGCTGTCCAACACTCAAGAAATAAATTTGAGAAGAAGTGCAGTGATTATCCTTGTAAAGGTCTAATCAGTGTAAGTACAGATGCTGATATTTGTGTTACTCCGGACCTAGAGCAACAGAAGCAGAATGTTTCTCTGCTGGGTGTCTTCTGAGAAGGGAATTTTTCCCTGGCCCCAGAAATTTACTACTAATAAGAAAATACACAAAGGAATCATCACAGACTAAGAGAATGCAAGGGTACCAAACTGGAATGTGTTGTACATTTGCAGAGGCAGTAGTCTAATCATATTGACAGCCTTAATGTTGTTAATTTGACAGAGTTGTCAGCAACGCATATTTTTTAAGGAAAATTTAAGAAAGGTTATGTTTGTTTTGTAGTTTTACAGTGTTTCAGATCCTAATGGTAGAGCTGCAAAAATTGTAGAAGGAAGTAAGAGCTTAAGCTGTGACAGTATCATTAGCTAAATGGCTATGGGACAAAGCACTTCTTGCCACTTCATTTTTCAGAAGTTTTGTGGTAAAAGTTAAGGCAAGGATCTGAGTCTGATGTGGAAAAGGGAAACCAGTAGAGCAACTGAGCAGTGCTTGTTATAAGCAGCTATAGACTTGCTGGTTGAAACAGCAGCAGTTGAAAATAGTTTTTGCAAGAGTATTCAAATTGAGATATGAGGTAAAAATTATTTGGGCAATGTTTGTAAACAACATAGTGCTTGATGTGTTGGCAGGAGCTTTGGCTCTCCTTTCTCTCTTGTAGTCATAATGTAACTGGTATTATTACAGTTCTTTTAACTGTTGGACATTATAAAGAAGATCATAAAAGTACGTGCAGCTTTTTTTATGTTGTGGTCTCTGGTCTTGTAGAGTTCCAGGTTTCATTGTTTCAGTGTTTTAGATAACTTTAGAAAGGAAATATAAACATCATTAACAGTCTTAAACATCTGATTAGAGTTTGGTTTATCTTGATTTGTCTCATTCATTTTGAAAGGAGAACAGAGTATTCTCAAGGAAGAAACTGTCAATAAATTGACTCAATCTACTTCTTTCCTGTACTAGCAATAAATATTTCTCATATATGGCCTCGCGTGTCCTTTGAAGGTGTGTGGCATGGTTATGAAAAGCATGGAAAAGAGCATTTCTGAAATCAGGGAGATTCACATTAGATGAGAACACCTTGAAGATCCCTTCTGGTTATTGAAGATCAGAACTCAGGCTGTGATGATACTTAGAATCATTAAGGTTGAGAAAAGATCGAGACCAGCTGTTAACCCAGCACCAATGGTTGCCACTAAGCCCAGTGCCACACGCATTTTGAACACTTTCAGGGATGGCAATTCCGCCGCTTCCCTGGGCAGTCTATGCCAATGCCTGACCACCCATTCAGGGAAGAAATTTTTCCTAGTATCAAATCTAAACTTCCCCTGGTGCGACTTCCCTCCTTTCAGGTGCTTGTGGAGAGCAATAAGCTTCCCCTGTACCCCCTTTTCTCCAGGGTAAATACCCCCAGCTCCCTGAGCCACTCCTCATCTGACTTGTGCTCCAGACCCTCACCAGCTCCATTGCCCTTCTCTGGAGTGTCTCCAGCACCTCAGAGTCTTTCTTGTAGTGAGGGGCCCAGAACTGAACATGGCATTTGAGGTGCGGCCTCACCAGTGCTGAGTACAGGGGAACGGTCACTGCCCTGGTCCTGCTGGCCACATTATGGCAGATACAGGCCAGGATGCCATTGGCCTTCTTGGCCACCTGGGCGCATGCTGGCTCATGTTCAGCTGCTGTTGACCAGCACCCCCAGGCCTCAGCCCATTGATCCAGCCTGTCCAGATCCCTCTGCAGAGCCTTCCTACTTTCCAGCAGGTCAGCACTCCTGCCCAGCTTAGTTTCATCTCTGAACTTACTGAGGGTGCCCTTGATCCCCTCATCCAGATCATTGATAAAGATATTAGACAGGGCTGACCCCAATACTGAACCCTGGGGAACACTGCTGGTGCTTGGCCACCAGCTGGATGTAGCTTCATTCACAACCACTCTGGGCCCAGCCAGCCAGTTTTCTACCCAGGGAACAGCACTCCTGTTCAATCTGTGAACTGCCAGTTTGTCCAGGATAATACTGCAGGAGATGGTGTCAGAGGCTTTGCTAAACTCTGGGTAGACAACATCCATGGCTTTTCCCTCATCCTCCAAGTAGTCTTTGCCGGAAAATGAAGGTTATAAGGTGTTTAAGGAATGTTCCTCAATTTCAGGTAGCTTTGAGCTTAGAATATATTTATTGTTTCATGTGAAACAATTCAGCCTCTGAGAATGTTGGCTGGAGTAACTCAGGAAAAGAAGTTTTTAAAAACATGGAAAGTGTGCTAAACTTTTTAATTTACATAATAGAAGAAAAATGGCTGAAGCATTTTTTTCTGCTTAATTCATTGCAGGTATGTCTAAAGAGTGATTAAACATACCTGATGCGAAGTCTAACATAGATACCCTAGGTAAGCAAAACACAAACTACAAAGCCTTTTGCAGCTGTCCCGAAGTTAGCTGAGAATTTGTAGATAGTTCTTCTTGACCTGTCCTGCTCTCCTGTCCCCCTTAAGCAAGATACACAGCTTAACACATAGCTGCACCTCAGAGGGGTGACCTTGCTTCTTCACTCAGCTGGCTGTGGGCTTGTCTGACTCCAGAGTGAGCTGCATCAGGCAGCTGGCTGGGCCAAAAGCAAAGGGTACAGTTTCATGGTGCAGTTCAGCTGAATTATCAGCTTCCCACCAACAAAAACAGAAATGGAGGTTTACCTCCTCCTTAAATCTTCCTTATTTTCTTCTCTCTCTTGACTTATAACAGCATGTTCCCCTTTTTATCTGCAATAGAATGAATCTGACTGCAAAAGAAATCAGCTCAGTGTGGTTACCTAGATGATTGGTGCATTTCTGCCAGCTGAGTTTTCTGTCCTTTTAGTGAGTTGAATTTTCCTACTGTGTGGTCAAAACCACCCCAGGTTGGTCAGGACAAGCAGGACCTCCTTCCTGGGTGTGAGCTGTAAATTCTGTTCAGACTGCTTCTGAAACTATTCCTTGACTCTGCAAGTAAGAAAGAGGTTTCTGCAGGTTCATTTGCTTGAACTGACTTCTCAGGGCATTATGTGTATGCCAGCACATAAAGAGATGAAATTATAAACCAAAACCAGAAAGGCCTGTTTCAGCTCTCAGTTTCAGTAGTTAATCTGCAACATGAAATGCTGTCTAAAAGTTTATAATTGAAATACTGAAAGTGATTTTTTTCACTGTTGCACATGCTCTTCAGAGCAAAGTTGTGTGGTTTATTTGAGGTGATTTCAGTTAAGATATTTTAGTACAAAGTACTGGTGTTACAAATACTGGTTTTGTCAGTGCCCTTCGGTTTAGGGATCACTGAGTTAAATAAAGCAACAACACACAAAAGAACCTACTTCTAAGTGTTTATGCAAATTGGAAGTGCAAGTGTCAAAATATAAAACATCGTGTGATTAATATGTACGTTCTTGTCAATAATAGTGAGTACATTCCTTTTCTATTGTGTGCATGCCTCATGTGCTCAAGCTCAGATGATTTGTCTGGCTTTGACAGCTGGTTCTGCATCCATAGGTTGAATCTGCTTGTGCTTGTTCCAGACAGCATGAAGAGGTCGGACAGGTTCAACCTTTTCTCCAGGCTCCTCTTCATTGTAAGAGTTCAGTCTTCTTTGTGTGCTTGAGGTCCTAAGTTCATGCAAGTGTAGTTCAAATGAGTCTCTTTTAGATAAGTTCCAAAATTCACTGCTAATGGTTTATGCCGCTCTGAGAGCTAGTTTCCCTATGACTGGTGCATCATAGTTGAATACATATGTATTCCTTCACTGCTTTACTTCAAGGTAAAACACGTCAGTTTAAATCACTTTCAGTTTTCAAGCGAAGTTGTTTTACTAATACATCTTGACGGTGAGGGCTGTCATATCTTATTTAGGAGAACTAACTAGCTGGTGCAAATTAATTCCTCAAAGCCATTTTTTTGTTACTGTGTAATGAAGTAGCACTCATTTCTGGCACTCTGTATGTAAACAATGCAATATTTTGTTGCTCATATTTTATTTAAAAGAAGAAAACATTGATAAGACACGTTGCCTGCCTTGAAAATTCCAAGTACTCTTTGAATAGTGATTGTGCTACAGCTCACTGGATGCCGAAGTGGGCTGATGGAGTGCTCCTGCAAGGATGCTGACACCTGGATCTTCCTTGGAGATAATGCCTTTCACCATAAGCTTCAGTATCATATCTCTATATGCATGCCTGTGATCTTTTGTCCTAATTTAACTAATAATGCAGCATGCTAGTGAGTGATTAAGAATGGTCTACAGTGACCAAATACTTCTGTATTTCCCCTTTCACACATTAATTAGGCTTTAGTATGCCTTTGGGCACACCTCCAAGGCCTGCAGTTCTTGCTCTAGTCGAAAGAAGTTTCTCCTTCCAATTTTAAGAGCGGAATTAGCTTGAGTAAAATATGAGTTAAAAATGAATTAAATTTTTTGTTTGCATGTCTCATCGGGGAGGTTTAGAGATTTACTGAGGAGGAGGTAATTCCTAGGAGTTCCAGAAAAGTTAAAGAATGAAAACCATTATTAGTGTAAAAGTACTGTCTTTGTTCATACAAGAAGTAGGTATTGCAGTGTTTTTAATTAACTTTTGTCAGTAAAATTGTTTCTATGGTGCTTCATAATTTGTGAATGTTCCTTTTAAGTACTGCCTAGTGAATATTTGTATATCAATAATATAAATTATGCCTTGCCAAGTAAACAAGGCATGTATCTGAATCCTTTATGCTACATTAATGCAGTAGTGCCTGTTAAACCCCACAAAATTCTTCTTATGAAGATTTGGGCTTCTGCTATAGCTACAGTATTGATAACGAAACAGCATCTTTTTTTTTTAACACTTATTTTCTGTGTCCCAAGTATTGCCTCGTGTTAGTTACAAAATTGACCTTCAAGCACTCCTGTTAATACTAAAAAACCTGGATGAGTTCAGAAGAAGTTAGATTTGCCCCTCTTGATTTGCATTAACAAAACTGTCTGTGTTCCAGTTTTTTAAGATATTGAATATGTCTCTGTTGATGTCATGGTCAGTAATACATTTCTGTTCTTACAGTGATTTTACTATATTGTTGCTTGTTGGAAAAGCAGAAGGGGAAAAATAGGAAGCCTCTGTGCAAGTTATTAGAATTAAACAATGCAAATCTTCGAAGAGCAAATTAATTACTTTTATAATATAATCAAACTTTAAATTCTGCAGGGATATCATCTTGAGAAAACTGTGAATGCACTTACGTGAACTATATTTTCCCCAAGATGTTTTTATTTTTGAGACTACAGATGTTAAGCATCTTCTTTCCTTTCTTTGACAGGAAATTCTGGTGATTAAAGATCATGGCATCCATAGAGGAACTGGCCCATCAAATTTTTGAACAGCAAATGGGAGAGGTACATAAGTTTTGAGTCCTATTTAAGAGAAATTGAATAGTAAAATGTACAGACTGATATGTAAAAACCAAAATCACAAGAGAAAATTTTTACTACAAACAAGGCTTCTGGGCACTTCCCCTGGAAGGCAGAAGAACTTACTATGTCCGTTTTAAAGTTATGCTGCAAAGCCTTTTTTGCCAAAATTTGCCCCACAGAAATTAAGACAAATCTAGCAGTGTTTCCAGTAAGTCACTACCTGTTCAGCTCTGCTGTTTGGGCCTGTAGTGGTTTTCAGAGAGCCATCTGGTTGTGTAACTTCTTTACTCCCTTTTAGTTACAAAAATCAGGGCACAGCTTTTGCTTCCAACTATACAATTGCTTCATTTGTCATTTTTGTTTTCACTAGTAAAGTTTTGCCATGCTGTTCACTTTCAGATATGTGTGCTTGGTATATGTCAAAAGAAAGACTGAACTCTTGTTTCTGCAGACTTCTTGTTTGCTTTCTCTGACCTGTGTACAGAATGTGTGTACTGCAGCCAGACAACTGCCAGAGATGCACAGATAGTTTGAGAGTGTGGATATGAGCATACATAGTTACCTAGAAAGTTTTAGCATAGCATAGACTACTTAAAATTAGCACCACTTTAAATTAGATAGAGGCAGTAATTTATTTATCTTAAATTAATGTTACTTTTTAGCTTGAAATATCCACTCCTGGGTTCTTGTCTAGACATAGACTTCTCAAGTAATTTTATTTCCTCTCAGCCTTGATTTCAGATGGAAAGGTTAAGAGTGGGGGTTGGGATGGTTAATTCTACTCTGAATAAATTCTCACGGCTTTTATTTTTGCACCATCTGATTGTTCCTAAGACTATCTCAAAAGGACATAAGAGATTTATGGGATGTATGGTATTTTCCTTTTATTACTTGTCCTCTTTATTAGGCGAGAATGCGTGTTCAATGCAGTTTTGTTTTGAGACTCTAATTCTTTGCGGAGGTCTAAACGGGGCTGGATTTCCTGTTTAAATTTGTTTCTTTTTGACAGTACAAGGTTAATCAAAGCTAGCTGAAGTGTACATCCCACTCAGAGGATGGTGTGATGATGGTGTTTAACCTCTGTGAGGGTTATTTCTCAATTTCATAGTGTGATTCCAGGAGACACTGAGCTGACTTAATATCTCAGTACCATGGGGGAGAGAGGGTCCTTTTTCTGTTTCTTCCCTTATTTAATTTCCCCACCAACACAAGCTAATAACCCAGCCAAAACAAGTGGCAGGTTTTCTGCTGGGTTAGTGTTGAGTAGGGTCTGAGAAGGCTCCAATGAGCACCAGAGCCAGCACAAAAGAGATGGCTGGTAGCCAAAGGAGGGTGAGGAGAAAATAGAGGGAGTGAAGGTGCAGTGCTGCAAAGAACAGTTGGCTGTTCTGGTGAGATCCCAGCTCTGCAGTTTTCATGGCTGTTGTTTTGTCAGCAGTGTAGATTAGGATTTGTCCTTTAGCAAGGTTTTACTCAGTCTGAGACGGTCACACCGTATTTGGCAGCAGTGCAGCTTAAGCATTGCCCAGTCCTCACTTAGCACTTATTCTCATGCTATGCTGGTCTTGCTCATGTAAGCTCTGTGTGTCATCATGTGGTGGACAAAACAAAGGAAAAAAATGAATTACAGCATAGTGGAGGAAGGTCCCACTTGGTTGTGATCAGTGTCCTTATTTCGTACAAGGTGCAGCCCGACCAGACACATGATTGGAAGGACTGAAAAGCATCCCTAAGGGCAGAGCAAGCTGGGACTACTAAAGCCAAAATTGCTGTCAAAGGTGCATGCCATGCATGAATGTGCTGCCTGAAAGGTGGAGTCAGCAAGGAAAGCAGTCTCACAGGGGCCTTCAAGCAGTAGCTTATGTTCCTGCCTACCTACAGGCTGTAATTGCTCAGTAGCATTTGTAATCACTGTAAACACTGAACAATTATAGTGTAAGACCTAGAGAACTTCAGCAGTATTTTTGTTAGCGTTTATAATTCTCTTGAATGTTGAAGTTGTTTTAATTGAATTTACAAGAAAAATTTACACGAGTAGAACCTGAAAGGAAAAAGACCTGAAAGGAAAAGGTGTTCCCATATTGAGGGGAATAGAAAATGCTTCTGTGTCTCATTGAAATAATAGTCAGAAGTGTTTTGTACCTAGGTTTTGATTTCTTTATAATATTAATTGTTGTTCATGAAGCATTTTGAATCACAAAATTATTACAACAATTTTACGATGGTGTTCACAAATATGTTTTTGTTAATTTAGGACTTCGTGCATTAAAGCAAAATATAACCCTGTCTGTATGGGGCATTGTGCAGTGATTATCATTTCTCAGATTCTGTCATCTGCATCTTTTGCTCAGTGTGATATAATTCCTATTTCTACATCAAGTTCACATTTCTTGATTCATGTAGGGAAACTACCTGCCAAGAGCCTGCAGCATTCTTCTTTCTTTAATCTGTGGCTGGGTATACTAAATATATAGTAGTTCATTTCCACAGTCCTGCCAGTTTACTGTAACAGAGGAAAGCTAATAGTTGTTGAAACAGTCTGTCACATACCTACAAAATACAATTTTTAACAAATTTTGCAGTTACTCTTATCAATATTCTTTTAACTGTGATAAAAAACTTGTATTCTGCATAGAAGTAAAACTGTTAAGCTGACATTTTGTGGGGTTAAAAAATAGTTTTAACCTTACACAACATGTGAATCATGACATTTTAAGGGAGCAAATGTAAAGCCATTCTATAATATGTAGCTTATTTTGTAAAGCAAAGATAAATGCACATAAAACTTTAATCGCTTCTGAATCACCACGCGTACCTATCATTTTGAATGGCTGATGCAGAATTTTAGTGCTTGAAAGTACCTCTCTCAAACTGAAAATGCTGCTGTGTAATGAGCAGTTTTTTGTCCTTTACTTAAGCAAAGAAGTGGATGAATTGTTTAAAAGTACTTCTACTCAGAAAATTGGGTATTTTTAGAAAGCAGTGTCCAGAAATGGCTTGGACAGTAGTTTGACAAGCATTTCTTTTGGTGGTGCTGGCAGCTTAAGCAATCTCCCCAGCAGCTTAACCTCACTCATTTGCTCTGATGCCTCTGCTTCTGAGTATTGTGGAGACTGGACTGAAGGTTTGATCTGTGCTAAGAATAGCCTTTGTCTGTCTGTCTGTTTGCTGGGCTGCTTTTCAACTGTATCGGTGTCCTGTTCCAGATCACAGAATGACTAACCAGCCAGTTTTACCTACCGAACTGAGGGGAGGGGAGCAAGTAGATTATGAGACTGCCACCAAAAGTAACACCTTTTTGGGCAAAATTTCAAAATCAGCATAGTCTGATGGGAGCTTGTATTTCTGCTGTAAGTGGAAGTCTTACCTGCCGCCCCGTCCCTCTCTCATACTGACCTCCAGCTACACGTTCTGGCCGGCCTTTGTCTGCTGGCACTAGCATTCAGATGATGGTACGGTTGCAAAATCAGGAAGCTGTACCAGGAGGAACAAAAACCCTCACAACCTGTTATGAAACAGTACCTTTGCTACAATATACATATCTATTCTCTGTGTTAAGTGGGAGGGGCAGAGGAGGTATCAGGTACAGAGGAGTATTTGTATAGTGGTGTAAAAACTGGGAATTATTATTAATACGGATTTGCGGGATGTTGCAGGCAGTTTGTGAACTGCAAAAAGGTTTTGGAATTTAAAACAAGAATTTCAATTTGAAGGTGTCTGTAAACTCTGTAAAGATGAATTCTCTTTGTGCTGCAAAAAATCTGAGGCCTTTTTGATCAAGCCTCTACAAACAGCAGCCGTCCTTAATTTTTATTGACAGGTAATGTAATGAATAATACCTTGCCCCATGTGCCATTGGCTGTAGGATGTGAAGAATTTTTAAAATACTGATAATTGTTAAAACACTTCCTGAACTGTGTCTAAGAGCATTCACACAGAGATTTTAATATGATACACTTTTATTTTACATCTACACTTACACTTGTGAAATTCATGCAATTTATTAATTTTCTCTACCTTTGTTAGTAGTTCCCCAGTACAGAATTCTTTAACAGAAAAACAGAATTGAAACTACCAATTGCTGTGTTTCCATACCAAAAAAACCTTCTGTCACTTCAAGTGAGCCATTAAAGCACACTTAGTGCAAACATAACACAGCTATGATGTTAGGTATTGTGTCTCATGAATGTCAACGGTAGTAAATATTCAGTTGGATTGACCTACATGGACTTGTCAGCAATTAATGACTTTACTTAAAGTGTTTGTAAATTTCACATTGGAAGGTATTTCAGAATGGATTTAAAGCAGAATTTTCTAATTAGAAAAACTAAGGTGTTGAATTAGATTACAAGTGTTCACATTCTTTATAGAACAAGAGTGTCAGGCTGTCCATGGCCTTGTTCAGAGAAATTAGAAGTTGATGAAACCTTAAGTTTTAATCCATTAAGGTAGTGGATCCATTGAAATAGTATATCCATTGTCAGTCCATTACATTTGTTTCTTGTTTCTAGGTTACACATTCCCAGGAAGCTGTTACACAGACACTGATGGATGGGACACCACAACGAATACAGATTGTCCCTGCAGATTCAGGCCTCTCTTTGTCACAGCGGATACAGGTACACTGCATCTGATGTCTTTTAAAAGCAGAGATGAACTATTTGCTTCTACCAGTTTTCACATGCAGTTCTTTTTTGTTTGCATCACGTTACTTGCTTTAATGTAAATATTCAGCCCTGCATGGCAGAGACCCTTTCTATATAAACAGAAATAAAACTTCATTCATTCCAATCTTCCCTTTCTTTTTTCCTTTTTTTTCCCTTGTAAGAATTTTAACATTATAAAAGTCTTAAATCTGAACAGAAAAATACTTTTTGCAACACTGTAATGAAACTATTCCTTGAAAGCCGACTATTTTGTAGATTTGGTGGTTCAACTAAGTTGCAGGATTTCTACATTGCAGAGCAGAAGCAGGGAGTGAAATACTGCACTGTATGTTTGAAGTCATGAAAAAGTGCAGGGAAGCTTAATGTTTGAGAAAGATACTGGTTTTTGGTTGTCCCAACCCATGTTGTATGCCTTGGTGTTATAATCCATAGCCTGGCCAGGTAATCATCTCCAGTTGAAGTGAGGGTATGAAGTGTTTGGCAGTATAGGTACTTAAATCAACATAGAAATGTGTATATAGAGACTAGGAAGATTTGGGGAATGAATTTTTGTAATTTATGCTTTAAAAGTCAATGCAAGTCCTTGGAAATGTTTTATTTTTAATTTTCATCTTAGAGAAAAATATCAATTGAAGAATAAATGTAAAAAATATTCTCAGGTGTGTGTTGTTCATACAAAACCACCCATTTAAGTGAGCCAGCTGCTAGTATAACCTTGACTGCTTTTTCTTTTACCAGCTTCACTTTAAAACATTGTCCTCTGTTTTTTCCCTGTTTCGGTGCATTATATTCAAGCTTTCAGCCTTCCAAGGCTCTTCACAACCACCCCCTGTACATGATGTGGTTTTTTTAGATTTATTACTCCTCACCTGTGCTCTAGTTGTGGTATCTGTCTTACCTATCCAGTAGGTCTTCATTCTTTCAGCTACCTCTACTCCATTTTTACACTTTGTGTACAGCTGTACCTTTTATTAACTAATTTGTGTTCATCAATTAACCACCATCTCTTTACCTTTGATTTTCATCATCAATATCTGTATGCTATAATATCCCTTTAGTGTGAAGCAATTAGGTATAATTTCAGTATCAAAATGTGAGACAATGACATATAAGCCCATGAACCTTTACTGTTAAACAGTGCTATTGGTTCACAGCCAGTGGCAGACTTTTGACCCTTCTGTGACAACTTTTTTGTGGGGAAAGACCTGCTCTTGGTTAGGCACTGTAGTAACTGCAAATATAATGAATGTAGAATAGATGTGTTTCTGAGGACAGGGACTATTATGTAGTTTTTCATGTCTTCTGTAGCTGGAAGATCACTTGTTTCTAGCCCAGCTACTTTGTCCCTTGTCTTTTTGCATCATGCTCAATAATTCTGTCTTCAAAATGGATGGTAATAAGCACTTCGTTTGTTGTCTCTTGATATGTGTGGAACAACACTCCGTCAAATGGCATCTTTCCTGCAAGAGACATCTACAAACATATCACCAGTATCAAACTTACTAATGAAAACTTTGCTCAGAGAAGAATTTATGTAAAGAGCAAAGGAGTTTGTAGGAATAAATGTATCTCAGTGAAATGTCCGTAATAAATGTTAGATTGATTAATTTTGAGTATGTATTTTCAATCGATATTTTTTCTTTTATTTTTATTAAATGCACATAATTATCTGAAATCTTGAAATAGAAAGTCTTCTGTGAAAGGTTCTTTAAAACATGTTTCATTAGTCACTCTTCTTAGGGAATGCTAGCATTTCTTCTGGGAGAAAAGTTGAATGTCACATTTGTTCGACAGGCATTTCTGCACAAAACTGCTGTTATAAACAGGTGTATTAGTTGTCGGTGTTTAGACACTTTCTTTCTTCTAAGATGGGAACACAGTTATTGAGGTGTTTAATTTATTGAAATGATTTCAAATGGAAGTCAAAACTTGTTAACAGACAGGGCTTAAAAGCAATAAAGGGAAATAATATCTTCCATTATCATTGGGGTGCTTCAGTGGAATACATGAGGGTAGTGTATTTTTTATGCAGTCAATCCTGAATTGATATAGTCCTGTTTTATAACATTGTTTTAGCAATATTGGGTTTCAGATTATTAAGAAAGATAAAGTGTTATCACTGAGTCCTGATGGATCCTCTTCAGAAGATAAGTGCTTTTCTTCTTCCCTCTGATTATTTTTTCTCTTGTCTCGACATTTAGGTATTACAAGTTGTTGCTCCACTTTTCAGTGTCCCCATTGCAATGTAGGTGGAGTTTCTGCAGGTGTATGGCAATAAGAGGTCAGCTGCAAAAAGAACGTGCTTAATTGTTTAAACTGCTTTCTCTTATGCCTCTGTCAGTTGTCAAATGCTTGTCAGCTGCAGAAACCACTTGTGCAGGTTGAATAGCTTTGTATGGATATTAATGTAACACTGTACCTACTATATCATGTAGTGAAGACTACCTGGGCATCCTCCTCGAATTGCAGGAACCCATTTGAAGACTTGGGACTCTTATTTGTTAAATAGAAGGTGAATTGTGTGAAGTAGCAGTGGTTCTTCTGCCTACTGTCCTGCCATGTTTATCTACATGTATATATTTTTTTTTAATTACACAGCTGGACTACAATAGGAAAAAAGATAGCTTAGTATATATATCCCAAAAATAATTTCAGCTGTAGTTCAAGTTTGTGTCTTCACTGCACTGTTTGGGATATGCTGATTTTTGAGTATACTTTGTATAAACCTTATTAAATGGAGTATATACCTTTTTTGGGGTACACATAGTTGTGTTTTTAAGATAGGGAGACAGATTTTAGATAAGAGTGTCTCTCAAATAGCAGGTCTGAAAGTTCAAAAAACAGCGCAGTGTTCTGTTTGGCTTTTGTACATCTGTGCACCCTGTTGAGGATACCATACATTGGATTTCTCCTACTCCCAATAAAATAGATGTGTTTGAAAAGAAGGGGAATGGAATATCAGCTGCTTTGAAAATAGCCAAAAATTACACAGGAGAAATAAATATTGTAAATAAAGGAAAACGGAACAAGGAAAAGGAAAATAAGGAAAGAAGGAAATGAAAAGGGCAAAGACATTTGCCTTCTCAAGAATATAGAACCATCATGAAGGAATTTAAAGAAGAAATAAGGGACTGCTGTAGCCATTTGTGGTCCCAGACACATGGATATATGAAAAAAATGAACAGAAAATTTATCATGTTGATAATTATTGTCATGTTTTTGCATTGTCTTCTCACCCTACACCCCAAATCCCATGATAATTTTTATCATTTAGAGTTTTATAATTTTACCTGCACTTTTCTCTTAGATAAGCTTTTAATCTTATTTTGCAGAGAAAAAAATTGAAATTTGGTCCATTAAAATGTTAAGAGCACAAGGCCACCTGAAGGAAACACATTCATTTGTGTATTTTGAAACTCATGATTTCTGAATATTTGGAAGTGGCAATATTGCTTTATAACTGCAGAAATTGGATACTCTTGATGAAATTGGATCGCTGCTTGTCTTTTTTAAAATGTAAGCCATACACAGGTTTTTTAAAATAGATACAACTATATTCATCATTAAGCCTGTTGTGAAGGTGCAATAGCAAAGTTGATAAAAACTTATATGAAATTATGCCTTGTTCAGTTTCTTTGTGCCATGGTTCTCCACCTAGGAAGTATAATTAATATTGACACCCCAATTACCGTAGAACTAGTTATGGTAAGTGTTAGACAATGAAATCAATGTCATCTGTAATAAAGACTGTATGAATGTTGGAGATATGTAGATAAACATAAATGTTTGGCTATAGTTCAGAAAACAAGTTAATAGAAGCTGTTTTACTGATATGTAATTCAAATGGTTTGCAGGAAATAATCTTTGTAGGATAATTCTCCTTAGTCTCCAGAATAAACCAGGCAGTTTATAGGCATTTTGATGGAGAAATGAAGTGACTAAAGTAAGATTTATAATGGAATATATATATATATAGAATCTTGATTATTTTCTCTGAGGATTATAATCTTTTGACAAAGTTGGTGGAAAGTGGAGGATTATTTAATAAAATTCTTCTGTATTTGTGCTTGAAAATAGGGATAAAATGGAAAAAAACAGCCTGTAGATCTGTTCTTGATTATTAAATGAAAAATCTGTTTTTCCTTGAAAAAAAGAAAAGAAAAAAAGGCAGGGAAAGAGATTCTATTTCACTTATTTTATTTAGAAATGTATATTTAAAAAAAGTCCCCACCAAATGAAGTCTACAATGTATATACAGGTGGAACAATAGAATTACTTTTCCTGCTGTTTGTTGCTTACATTTTTCACTTGTACATCTACATTTGGGGTTTTAAGAAGTTTTTTGTTAAGTAAGCAAACCTTGGAGGTGCTGTGAGCACTTCATGTAGAATGCAGTGAATTCAAGATTTAAGATTTCTCATAACCTGATGGGCCTTAGGGCTCAGCTACAGACATACCTTGAGTTCTGGATGCTGGAATTGTCAAGAGTTTCAGTACTGTTGTAAAAGCATGTTGTAAAAATTGAGTAAGAACTCAGGCTTTGACTTCAAACACCCATGATTGAAATGTGTTTCAAGTACAGTTTTTGCCTGAGTTTAATTTGCTCTTGTGTGACGGAGGGTAAGATGATCCTGCTTCTCAAATGTGAAAGGCAAAATTCCCATTTTCTTCAAGTGCCCGGATTGGGTCCAAGAAGTTAACTTAAATTACCATAACAATTTGAGATAAATGTATTGTTAGATTGTCACAGATCAGCAGACGGGCCAGAAGATTCAGATTGTTACAGCACTTGATCAGAACTCAGCAGGCAAGCAGTTCATCTTAACAAATCATGATGGCTCTACCCCAAGCAAGGTGATCCTTGCCAGACAAGATTCCACTCCAGGAAAAGTTATCCTAGCAACTCCAGATGCTGCAGGTGTCAACCAACTGTTTTTTGCATCCCCTGATATATCTGCACAACACATCCAGGTAGATAATCCACTTTATTTCATAATTTTCATTCAAATGGGATAAAAAAGATGTTTTATTGCCAAATAAGTCTGTCTGGGTTCTCCTTTTTGATTTTTTTTTTTTAAGTATAATTTTCCTTGCACTACGACTCATTGTGGATACTTAAAAATTATGAAAAAAGTTTTTTTAGTAAATCTGTTGCTTCTAAAATTTATACGCTGGCTCATGACTTTGGAAAGAATACAGTTATTTTTATTGCCATTTTCAGATTCTGCCATGCCAAGTCCTTTATTTCTGCTTGTTGACTCTCCATCTGTTTTCATGTATTGTTGAAAAACATACACTTTTCTCCATTGTCCTTATCGCTCAGCATTTCCTTTTGCTCATTTTCCTTTTTGTGCACTGTTGCAGCTGCTGTTCAGCTGTGTGAATTGTAGTCCACAGTAGTTGCTCAGACTGTTTAGTAGGGAAATACATTACTCGACGGGGATGAGAAAATAACACTAATGATTTTGGGTTTACTTATGTGGTGTTGTAACTAGCCAGGGTTGTAACTCCCTAAACTGGTCCCCAGTGCACCTTGCTCCCATGAATGTTACATGTGCCACTTCCTTAGTTGCCACCCTCCAGCTTCCAAACTTTCTGTGCCACGGCCTCAGCCTGGCAGGGGTAGGATGGCACTGACACGAAGAATGTCAAAAACATGCAAGAAGAATTGGGAGATTCCTTCAGCATGAAGTAGGAGTTTACTGCGCTCCAGCTAAAGTACAGTTACTGCATATAATTCATCCACTCACATTCATGCTACTGGTAAAATACATCAGTGGTAGGCCAGACAACATTCAGATAGCTACAGTCCATTTAGTCCTGTATCAAACACTTAAACATTGTGACCATAAACAGCTGCTTAAGGAAAAATATTAAAAGCTGCACAAGTAAATAATGATCTTTCTGAGCATATCCTTTTACTTCCATTAGCTGATGCTATAGAGCAATCTCCTGATTTGGAGACTGCAGTAAGACCATCATATTTGATAGCTGCTATTACAGTTAAACAACCTTTTTTCTTTTAATTTATTTAGACCATATATGCTTTAGTCTATATAATGTCCTATAGTATTGTATGGTTTGCAAAGAATACGTTAGGTGATTTGACCATCTGAGAGAAGTGTTTAATAATGTGTCTCTTGCACTATAAGATACTTTTAAGGATTTGTGTGGGGATTTATAAATCACTACGATATCCTCTTTCAAGTAATCTCTTTTCAGCTGCAGGCTCCTAAACTGTTTAATTTGTGCTCTTCTGAACCAGTCCACTCTGACTCACTACTCACATGTTGTGTAAGCTTGAAAGAATCTCTGTATTATATAATACTTCTGTTTTTGAAACTCATAGTTCTTTGCAAATGGGCATCCTATGTCCTTGCTCCAAAGAATTTGATTACTGTGAATAGGGGACCAGTAGCAAAAGCCAGTCCTATTGAGAGGCACTGAAGCATGCTTAGTGTTATCATACACTTTGTATTTTTGGTAAGCCTCAGCAAAAATATAAACCAGTGGGATATGAGTAATCCACATAAAAATTATTTTCAAAGACAACTTAAGAGATGAGAAATGTGCCACACTAGTTTTAAAGGCAAAATTCAGGAAAAGGGGAAATCTGTACAAAAAATTGAAAGCTGTAGTTTTGATTGTATCCTTTGGGCAAAAGAGGTCAGTTTGAGAGGCAAGGGAGTATTCTGTAGCTGTACTTAAATTATTCTGTTGTCTGCTGATAAGGGTAGAGATTTCCTTTCTCCATTTAAAAGTTCATGAAATACAGAGTACCATTCATTTGTTGTTCATCTGCATCCTCTTTGGGATCTTTGTATTTTCTTCCTCAAATGATCTGTCTGCAATTTCACCTGTTTTCTTCTTCTTCTGTAGCCTTCACTTGAAATGCCCATTTGTTTGTTCTGCCAAAAACCTCTCTGTTATTGCATCTTATCTTTACATTGATTCATTTGGCAAGACCCTTTCTCTCATCATCTATTTTAACTTCAATGGCTCTTCTTCATATTAATAATTTTTATTCTTCATGTTTGAGGTCACTTAATGAGTTTTCTGAGTCTGGAATTTTTATCTCCTCATGGGCTGATTTTGTAGTCCTTCCTTATGTGGAACTGCCCATTTCAGTGCAGTTTTAATTTACGGAAGGACTTAGAATTTGTTTATATATATTTTATATAATATCATGAAAATACATAATGTTAATACTGAAAATTTGGAAAGATCAAAAGGTTAATCTCTTTAACTCATCTTATTTTTCTTCAAAAGTTAGATTTTTTTAAAAGAAAAGAGATGAGTTTCGGAGACAGTATTGTTAACAAGGCTAACTAGAAAGAAGTATACTTGTTAAACTTTCTTATATATATCATCTGTACTGTTTCAAACTCTAAAAAGCACAATTTCTTAATCTTCTGTGTAGAAGAGAGAGTACTCTCTGTTTCGGTTACTTCCCTTTTTATCAGAAGTCCTGTTCTGAATATGCGAAGCAAGAATGAGGAGTCTGGATTTCCCTTAAGACATAGTAGAAGTTGAAAACTCTTCAATCTTCTAAACTATTCTCTTTTTAACGAGAAGGATGTTTTTTTCTTTTCTATGTCAAGATGATGTTTGGTTGTTACTTGTGATTTGTGTGTTCCTTTTTTAAATGGAGTTTTTGCTGTGCTCTGTTTATGTTCCGGTGAGAAAGTTTTCAAAGATTAAGTGGAAGGTTCTAGTGCCTACCTTGTAGTACTGGGATTCTAAAATTATGTGCTTAACAAAGCTTTACAGGTACCAGAGATAAATGAAACAGACAAGACAAGAATACCTTAATAATGTCAAACTGTTGCTGAAAGCCAAACTATAATACCAATTGGTAGTTGATGATAGTGTCCAGAGTACATTTTCTTTTGGTCCATATTTATGTGTATAAAACAAAAGGAGTTAATAAACCTCAGTGTAGATCTAGTAGCCTTTACAAGGGCTTTTTTTTGTTCCATCTGTTTAATGCTTCAGTGTCTTTTGTGCTGTGGATGAGTCATAGTATATAAATATAAAATCGAACAAAAGGTAGGAGTATGCAGATGCTAAAAGTTTTTCAAAATTTTGCAGAAGTAGTATTTAGATAAATGAAATCTTGAAATCTTCTCAGAAGCATTAGAAGTAAAACTCTTCTTCCCTCCTGAAAGGGAACACAGTGGTTGGCAGGTAACTACTTTGTGTCTCTGAAAATTATTCTGTGTAATCAAGAAAACATGATACTTTGTAGATTTAGTCCCCTATCTGAGACAAAAACCACAAGCATGAGATGTATTTTACTATCTAGATGGTAAGAAAAAGAAAAATTAAATTCTTTCACACTTTTTTTCAGATTTTAACAGACAACTCACCCAATGAACAGGGCCTGAATAAAGTGTTTGATCTGTGTGTTGTGTGTGGAGACAAAGCATCAGGTATTTGGTTTTTTCTTTCTTTTTTTTAAGGTGGTGCAATTTTATAAAAGCAGTTTAAAATTCTTGTAACAGTTTGCATGCATATCCATATAGATATATAAATCTCCATACATGCACTGAGAATTACACTGAATGGTACTCTAGTATCCATGGATAGGATTTATTGTTGTTTTACGTAGAATCATAGAATATCCTGAGTTGGAAGGGACCCACAAGGATCAGTGAAGTCCAGCTCCTGGCCCTGCACAGCACCATCCCCAAGAGTCACACCATGTGCCCGAGAGTAGTGTCCAAATGCTTCTTCAGGTCTGTCAGGCTGGTGCTATGACCACTTCCCTGGGGAGCTGTTCCAGTGCCCAGCCACCCTCTGGGTGAAGAACCTTTTTCCTAACATCTAACCTAAAATTCCTCTGACCAGCTTCATGCCATTCTCTTCGGTCCTGTCACCAGAGTGAGGAGGTCAGTGCCTGCCCCTCCATTTCCCCTTATGAGGAACCTGTGAGGTCTCCCTTCAACAGGGAGCAAACTTCCAAGAAAATAAAATCAATTAAATTTTTTTTCCAAAAACTGGCAAAGTTTAACATTAAAGATACAGTGCTAGAGCTCTAAATACATGTCAGACTTGATCCATCTTGAGGAAATTTCTGCCGTACTTAAAGCAAAGATCTGGTTGGTGTGTTCTAATTGTTAAAACTTCTCTGACTCCCCAGTGGAGGGCTGGAGTCTCCCTTGAGAGGCTGGAGATCCCAAGAGGTATTCCTCCTGTGCTGGCCTTGGAATATGGAGCAGTGGTAGTGACTTTGGGGAGAATGCTTCTCTGGGATATCTTTCTCTGAGCAGCTGTAGGTTTTGAGGAGCCTCCCACGTGACAAGCAGTGTCATGAAAACTGCTTTGCAGACACTTCCAAGCTGGAATCCAAGAAGCTGCATCAAAGAGTAGGTGAAGAAGCAGCCTTGGTACTTTGCAGAAGGAACGTTCATAATCCAGTTGCCTCCAAAATGTTTCACACATTAATCTTTTAATATATATGATGCTTTTGAAATTTCATATTTTAGTAGTGGTAAAAAGGTTGTGATAAAGGAATCTAGAAAACCTGTCAGAATTTCTAGAAACTTCTGGAAAGAATCTACAAGTGTTTTCTCCTAAATTAGGTTGTATTTGTGATTTATTTTTGTAATGTGCTGTAGGTATTTCAAGGATTCATAAATGAAAATTGTTGTAACTGCCAAGCATGCCTTCATCAATCCTTTTTAGTAGTGCTTATATTTTATGCAAAATCAAAATAGTTTGCTTATAAAAATAATTCTAAAACTTACTTTCTGTAGTATATCTTAGAAATTTTTATATTATACAGAAAACTCACAGAACTGGTCTTCAAGGAAAAAAAAAAAGTTGTAGCTATTCTAGATTATTCTTTCATTGACGTTTTACTTCAAGAACTATGGCTGTACCGTTTGTACCATTACCCTGTTAGGAAAGTGAAAGGTGAAAGTAAAGCCTTGAAGTGATTGCCTACTGCTGTCAAATGCCATGTTTGCACTTTCCATGGTTCCATTCTATTTAATGCATAAAATTTGGACAGCTGAATTTGTAATGAGCAATCACAGGGCTTGTCTGTAGGAAAAATTGCTAGAGAAAGGTATAAATTAAAACGTTTTTACTGTGTTCTTGCTAACCTTTAGTTTTCTTAGCCTTTTTCAACACTACTGTCAACAGATAAGGAAATAATTTAATAAGCAGCTTGGCTATTTGTAAAATCCTGTTTGAGTGCTTTGAACTAGAGAAATGGTTCACTTGCTTTTTATGTTGTTTTATAACCCCAATATATTATAAGATCTGCAACCCATGGGGAAAAAGAGTGTTCTTTTTCTGGGTAAAATAGCTATTACTGTGTTTTTAATAAATATAAAGTCTAAAAAACCATATTATACGGTAAAATTAATGTCATGTTTTCTGTTATTTTGTAACTAGGGCGTCATTATGGAGCAGTAACTTGTGAGGGATGCAAAGGGTTCTTTAAAAGGAGCATACGGAAGAACTTAGTTTATTCCTGCCGAGGAACAAAAGACTGTGTCATTAACAAGCACCACCGGAATCGCTGTCAGTATTGCCGGCTGCAGAGATGCATCGCCTTCGGGATGAAACAAGATTGTAAGTGGGAATAACAGCAAATTGATTTACCTGGCAGCTCCTTCCTGCTGCACAAGATATGCTTTGTATAGATACAAATTATTATCTTGATTACGTATTTTTAAATCATTGTATCCTTTTTGTTTCAAGAATTTTACAAGTTGGATGTATCAGAAATACAAAATGCTTTCAAAGTGTTTGCTTAAAAAGCTTAATAGGCACATCTCATGTGATGAAAGTGAATGAATTGTAACTACTACGTGGAAAATATCAAGCATGTCTGCATTTTTTTATGCAGTTCAACTTTTTAATGTGTAAATTAAGCTAGTGAATTTTTTGAATTCTACCTTCTTTTCACTTTTTCCACAACTGAGATTACTGGCAATTGCTGTTCACTTTTGGCAAAGCTCTGCAGAAATAGTTATTCACGAGGCAGAGATCCACAGTCATCTAAAGTTCAGTTCTCACCGATTCCTGCAGATTCCAAGTTCCTTTTTAGCTTTCCATACATTACATGTAGTGGTATTGCAATGTCACAGCAGTATCAGAATATTAAATACATAGAAAATCACACAATACACAAATTCTTCAGCCCTAATACTGCAGTGCTGCTGCTGTACATACAATATTGGTCTTGTTCTCTGCTGTCTGTCATCCTGCTCTTATTTTGCTGACCTTCTTGAACCTCTGTGACCATTTTCCACCTTAAAGACCTGCTTCTGTCAGCAGAAATCAGTAACACAGAGGAAATAAATTCAGGGAGGAAAAGCTGGGGCAGTGAAAGTGGATCTTTACACTCTAGTTCAGCTGGCAATAAGTAAGAAAACACCCCTCCACAAAAGACGTTTTAAACAGAACAAAATCACTGGGGTTAGGGATCAGAAGGCAAGAAAATAATCTCTGGGTTGTGGGAGAATACTGAGAGGGGGGAGAGGATTGTTTGGTGATAAGAAGTCTCATTTGTCAATAGGGTGAGGAAAGGAAAGAAAACTTAGCACGGTCTTGAGCTGCAGCTCCCTCCCTGGGGGTTATTTGTCCCTTGAAGAAGTCAGACCCTGCTACTGAGCACAGTGGTTGCAAAGGAAGATGAAATACTTGCCTCCATCTCCCATCCTTTAAAGCACTCTTTGTGGGTTGCAGGCTGACTTCAATGGCATTGTCGATACTTGATATTACGACATCTGGGGTATAAGATACTTATCAGTGTAAAAATTTGAATAGCATCACACTGTACTACTTCTCTGTCTTGAAAAGTGTTTCATTTTTTATCTTAAGTTACACATTTTTCACATTTCCACATTTTCCCCATTGGGGATAATACTGTAAGTTTCATTTTAATGTTCATAGAAGGTGATCTATCTATAGGCTAAAGCCCAGATTCATTCTGCCTTGTGTCACTGAGCCATTCAAATTAAAAATCCACTTCCTCTCTGAAGTCAGTTACCGTGGGTCAGGGTGTTGCCCAGATTGATCTTAAATGGTCTGGACTGGACTTCGTGAATGTACATTTCTCTCTGTATTGTCTAAGGTCCTAACCTGAGAAACTTCTTTAAGTGCGTGAAGTTGCGTGGGTTCAACACAGACCCACAATCCATAGAAAAATGTACCGTGAGTCCTTTACTTCAAAGGAAGTGAGTGTGAGATGGTGAAACTGAGAGAATGAGAAGGTTTAAGGATCCACTTTGATTCAAATTAAAAATGAGAGGATGTCTCCCTTAATTGTGATTTAGAATTGTTATATGTGTTTGATATCAGACTTTGACTACTACATCATTTCACTTAGAAATCATCAAATTGGTGCTGTTTTTTATCCAACTTGTTGTCTTGTTAGTTATGGAATCTATTTTATATATATTTTAGTTGTTTTCAGAATTATTATTAAAATTGAATATTAAATAAAGAAAAAAGTACTATTTCTTAGTCTGTAATTCAGGGTGTGACTTAATAGTTGGGTATTATTTCTGTAGCTGTACAGTGTGAAAGGAAACCTATTGAAGTGTCAAGAGAAAAATCTTCCAACTGCGCAGCTTCTACAGAAAAGATCTACATTCGGAAAGACCTTCGTAGTCCATTAGCTGCAACCCCAACTTTTGTAACAGACAATGAAACAGCAAGGTATGTAAATTGTATTCAGGAGTGGCTATCTCTGTCTCCTGAAAAAGGAAAATTCAGTTTTAAAATTAGTCAAAATTAAAACTTGTGCTGTTTTCTGTCAGATCAACGGGTTTGCTGGAATCGGGAATGTTTGTTAACATTCATCCATCTGCAATAAAAACTGAGCCTACTGTGCTGATGACTCCAGATAAGGTATGTGATGGTATGACTGATGTAATAAGTAGAGCTAATTGCTGTAATTATATATGTAAGAGAAGAAGAGTGTTCTGTTTGGTTAAATTAATTTTTAAAACACTCCTTTACAATATTCACCAGTGTTACGAATGCCTTCTCTTTACAAGAATCCTCTTAGCCTCACACAGTAAAAATACTAAAAACACTACAAAGTAAATGCCCTTCCTTCACATTTTTAGAGAGCTTTAAAGGCTGTATTATTATAATTTCTGTGTTGGGATAATCCTGACACTTGGCTCTTTCTTTTGTACAAATAAAGTGAAGTGTTCACAAAACTTCTCATGGCATTATCACAGTGCATTTCGTAATTATGGTTGGATTTTTTTCTCCTGAATCACTGCTTTTTTTGCAAAGCTGATAAGAGTTATCTCATCAACAATCTTATTTCTGAGCTGGTTTTCTTTTGTTTCCAGTTTGTTGCACTTACTGAGCCACTAAAGCCATGTGGTAGCTTCCTTACATATGCACAGTAGGAAGCGTTTGTGTTTTTCTAGCTGATATTAAATTACCTCATACTATTTTCATGCATTTTGCTGTGCTTGCTCTGTCTGAAAAGGGCCCATTAGAAGTTGTTTATTCCATTTCACTTTTCTGGCTCTGTGGAGCATGACAACACAAGCTAAGTGACATACAGTGTGCTGGTGTTAGCAGCAACATACTTATCTGTAAAAATGGACTTTTTTTTCTTTTTGGTGGGACATGTCTTACTGCCTCTCTGAGTTGCTAGCCAGTACTGAATCACTTTGTTCCTTTGCAGTTAAAGACATAAACACCAAAAAGGCTACAGCAGAATTCTTTTTCTGCTTGCTCATAAAGGTGACTTCTCATGCATTCCTTCTTCTCAGACATTCTCCTACCCTATTACTACTGACTCATTTATGTGGGGAAGGAAGGTGTTAAAAATATAATCTAGAGCAGTCTTATATTCCTGGTGACTGACCTAGTGCGTAGAGACGCGAAATCTTCTTTCTGTACTTGCTTACCATCAGTAGTATTCTTTCTGAAAGAAATAGATAACTATTACTTTTACAAGCAAATGTCAAAATATTCAGTATTTTAGATGCAGTGTCTAATTGCTGTATTGTGATTACCCATTTACTGAAAACAGTTTTCTTACAGGTGTATCTTTGCACATGCTCAATTCTTCCTTTATGTGAAAGTTAGACCCTTCTCTTGCAGGTTAACTGCTGCCAATTAACTGAGAATTAAAAGCTGTTCTTTTCCTTTAGGTAGAAGCATGTCAAGGAGATTTAAGTACATTGGCAAATGTGGTGACTTCATTAGCAAATCTCAGTAAATGCAAAGACATGTCACAAAGCAGTACAGAGCTATCCATGATTGAGAGTTTAAGTAATGGAGATGCATCATTACCTGAACTTAAGCAAGAAGAAGAAGAAGAAACTAGTAGTGATGTTACAAGGTAAGGCATGTTACACTTGAAAATACTTTTGTTTTCAAGAAGGTCTCTGTCAATTCAGATCATTAATCATCACAATGTGGGAAATTTATCTGCTTTATAAGTGATAGTAATACCAGCATAAGCTCATGTAGGAGATAAATGTTGTAAGATTCTTTCAAGTGAAATCAAAAGAAAACTCCATTAGAGAAATAAATCCTTTTAGTTGCTTGCACTTGGAATTAATTTCAGTATAAATGTTACACCTGATTTTCTTACTTTTGGTTGGCCATGCTAAGGTACGTTAGGTATTGTACTGTAGTCTTAGTACTTAGCATCATCCTGGAAAACTTGTTCTTAAGGGATCTCATCTGTGTGATAGTTAAATGCCTGTAACTATTAATCACCTTAAAAGCTTGAAAAGCATTTTCCTTGTACACAGGAGAAGTTGCAGAATTCTCACTATCAATATAAATACATTCACTGAATATCTTACAAATTTGTGTCTTGCACTGGTTTTAACTGAGCCATTGTGGTGAGCATATGTGTAAGATGTTCTGTGTAGTATGTACTCAGTTATTCCATCTATCACAATCATGCTCTTCCTTGGTTGTCATCTCATGCAAGCTTCTGACTGCTGTCCCACCAGTATCCTTTTACACACCATCTACATTTTATATGCTGTTCTGAAGGTGTGTGTTGAGTAAATCCATTAAGGGAAGGAAGGTGGGCATATAGTGGCTGAAATACTGGATTTCCCCTGTGGTCTCTACTGCTTTGTGTAATTGCAAGCAGATTACATTTTTTCTGCTCCTTTTTTTATATGCTGTTTAGAAAGTCAATCTGACTTTTTAGAGATGCTGATTTGGGCCTTTGCTATGTCCTCCTAGGTAAAGAATGTAAGAATATGCTGTGTAAATAGTATTGTTGCATGTGCTGATAGACATCATTCAATACTATGGCTGTTCAAAGAGATGCAGTAATCTTTCATTTGCTGGCACTTTCAGATGCTTGTTTTTGCCAACTTCAGAGTTTTGTTCAGTTTTAAAAGTCTGTCTATGAAAAGGCATTAGGTTGTCTCAGCTAGAGAGGTAGAAAGAGCTCTGTCTTGGGCTACTCTTGTCGAGTAGGTTACCTAATAGTTTTACAGTGGGAAGGTTCAAGTCGAACATTGCTGTGAAAGGGAAGTTGTTACTCAAGGAGAAACTAGATTTTTTTCTCTAAATCATTCATTCCCTTGTCAGGCCCTATGCCAGCATGATCTAACAGACACAGATGTTTATTGAGGAAAAAGAGTTGAAGGGACTTCAGAGAGCAAATTTTATCCATCCATGCCTTTCAGTTACTTTACTGTATTCATTGCTTGCAACTACAGTAGTTACGATTTCACTTTTGCTGACATAAACTTAGAGTACAACTTTTGCTGCAAGTGCCCCACTGCTTTTATATTGTAGTTTTACATGCCTTGTCCTCTAATGCTTCATGATGTTCTTTCTTTACAGTTTATCTGCAGTTCTGTCTATCTGTTAGTGACTGAGCCTGATGAAAAGAGAACCAAAATTGTTTGTAGCAAAGGATATCAAGTCCATGTATTTTAATGTTGATTATGCCTTGTTTTCTCACTTTGTAGACTAGATTTTCACAGTTCCCAGGCAAACTTTGTTCTAGATTCTCTTTTCCTTGGTGTTTTACCTTACAGTCATTGCTTATGTTGGGGCTTCATGTAGGGAAAGGACTCCCACTGCTGAGCCATGAGGAAGCAAAGCTGCTACTGACTACTGCTGGCTGTTTATGAGATAAGGGGAGAAGATTTCTTTGAAAGCAACATTGAAGAATGAGTTGGGAAGAAAGTATCATGGGCAGACATGGTTAACTTAAGTTAAAGGGCTCTTCAGCCTGTGCTAGAATAAATACGGGATAGTGACAGATGCATATGATATTTACCCTTTGGGGAAAGAGGACGTCGTGTTCCTCTGTTAAATTTCTATCCCTGCAGAGATCCTGTTTTTTCCTAAAGAGCAGCTGTCACAGAGCTGCTGTGTTTTCCCGTTCTGCCTAAGACTGCAAAGAGTGAATTGTGAAAGACCTGAAACCCAGGTCTTCTAGCAGGAGTCCATAGTATAGTTCTAGAGCAGAGCCATGAATGCCTTCCCTTTCTGCCAACTTTGCATATACCAGAGACAGAAGATGGCCCAGGTATAGTCCACTTGTGTATGCGCCAGTCACCCTCATGAGTACACATCAAGGTACACAGGCTAGTGAGGACCAAAAAATACTTCATTTAACATCCCAAGCCTTGACGCAGTGTCAGAAGCTTTCTCATTGTGATATTTCATTTGGTTGTGAGTAGTTATGTCAAACAGCTCGATTGTTTTAGCATGTTAGTGAATTCAGATAGCTAGAGAGGGTGGGGGTAGAGAAGGTGGCCACGTTCTACCCCAGACTTTGGCATTAAGTTGGTGATTTTAGACTCTGTGGTAATAAACATGTCTACAAGTTGAGAATGAGCTCTGTATACAAGTTATTAATCAGCCTCTGTAAAGTTTTGAGACCTCAGAGCATAAGTTTTTCATGCTACACTGTATAGAAATTATGCTGTTCTCAGGATATGTCATCTGTCTGTCAGCAGTGATCAAGTCTATTTTTGATTGAAGGTGTGTCAGTTGTGGTTCTCAGGTGTATTTGTGAACAGAAAAACAACACCTGTTATCAAGCAGCAAAATATTGAGTAATATATCTGTGCTTGTCCTTACATCTCCCCTCTAGGATTTGTGCTTGTGAAAGCCAAGAGTCACTGGCACACAACAGGGGGTGCTAAGGATTGTATTGAAAGCATGAGAGTGCTTTCTCTTACATATTTTGAAGCAGTCTTTTCAAATTACTTTGAAAGATCTAACTACAACTCATTAGTTAACAAAAAAAACTTACTCTGTTTGTGCTTCATAGCAGTAAAAGCCTGCCTGTAACAGCAGTCTAATGATCATGTCCTTAAAATGCTCATGCCAGCACTCTCAGTAAACATCACTAAAAAGATCTTGAAAAGCAAACTGTGATTCAGCAGCACAACCAATATGTCAAAACTGTGAATTTGTTGGCAGCTTGTGTAAACAGGATCTGCTGCTAATTTTTGTTTCAGAGTTCGGTGGAATGTCAGGAAAAGCATGCTACTGACTTTTATTTTCCAAATCTCACTCTTTGAAACAGACTTCCACATACAGATTTCAGACTTGTGCAGGTTCCTCTTAAATTGAAACGATCTCTAAAATGAAATTTTCTTTTTGTTTGTGATCTTACAGGGCATTTGACACTCTGGCAAAAGCATTAAATCCAGGAGAGAGTGCAGCATGCCAGAACTCTGAAAGTATTGACACTGGTGCACAGCTGCTTGGTGGAGAAACAAGCATGAACATCGTTGAAGTAGAGGGGCCACTACTCAGTGATGCTCATGTAACATTCAGGGTACTGAATACTTTCTTACTGTTGACTGTTTATACCTGTAAAATAATAATCTGATTAAATTTTACTTTGAATTTCTTAGAGGAGCATTTGTTCAGGTATTGACATTAATTTCCGATGGATGAACTGCTTTTGTTCACTGGTTAACTCTTTGTTTGGGAGAAAGTGCCACGCTCTCCAGTGGTTTAGCTGCACTGGTTACTTTATAGTTTCTTACCTTAAAAATACTGGGTAATCTGTGCAAAAGGATTTACATAGACAAAGTATTTGCATGAAGCAGAGTCAGCATCCACATTCTCACTTGTTAACAGGTGGATTTGATGCAATTTGCCACTGGATTTTGAGACTTCTAAGTGTATTTGTCAGTTTCTTCTTTGTGTAGATACCCTATTATAGTATGGTATTAATTGACTTAAGTACAGTTTCTGTGGTAGTTAGCCATATGTTTTCTGGATTTATTTTTCATTTTACAAGCTTGCAGAAATTCCTTCTATCCATTTTTTTCATCATCTTATTTTTCATGGACAGGTCAAAAAGCTTCCTCATCTGAAAACTTACTCAGTAACAGACATTTGGTTAAACCTTACCCCTCTTATTGGCATCTGTTTTGATCACTCACATGAACATCTCTAATGTGAATATCAGGGGTTTTTTTTTAATTGCATTAGCCAGATCATTATATTAGAAAATATTAATTTTTGAAGACAGAACTACAAGTTCAAAGCTGTTTTGGGTCAAATCTCTTTCCTCATATATGCAGGTAACATCACTGATTTTCCTTATTAACATTGAGAAGGGTCCTTTCTGATGTATATCAGTTATACTTTTTGGACTTGGGAGCAGCTGTGTATTAGATATTTTACTCAAACACCAAAAGATTTCTCGTGTATTTATTTGTAAAATATTAATTAAAAGTAAAAAAAAGATGTTTTGTGAAATAGAATTCACACACACACACATGTACACGCGCTCGCGCTCTCTCGCTTGCTCTCTCTCTTGCTCTCTCTCTCTTTCTCCAGGAGTTGTAACTCCTCCAATGCAAGCAACTTCATTCCAGTTACAATGATTCTTCTCTCTTATTCTTTGAGAATGTCTCAGAAGTTGAGTTTTGAGATTTTCCATCTCCATTTGTCCCAGACATGAATCTTTATCTACAAATCAAGCTTTTTGTCTCTTTTGTTACCTTGTAGTTATATAACATACAGTATGTAATGGTGTGGCTAATAATGCAAAAGTCAGTCATTCAGTTTGTGTCAGAATTATACCATGTTTATTTAAAAAACAGTTTTATTTTTTCATTTAAACTCAAAACACTGTTTTTTTCTAAGCATATTATGAAGAAGGTAATATAACTGTCTTGCACTTTTTTCCTTCCTACTGTTTTTTTGCAGCTCACCATGCCTTCTCCTATGCCTGATTATCTTAATGTTCATTATATCTGTGAGTCTGCCTCCAGGTTGCTTTTCTTGTCCATGCACTGGGCACGTTCCATTCCATCTTTCCAAGCTTTAGGGTAAGTGTTCAGTTACTCTACTAACTTATGTTGTGGATATGTGCTTTTTAATTTTTTGGTTTTTGCTGTCTTCTTCAGGAACTTTTTAAAATATAAAACTACTAATTAAAACTGTTATAAATCTTAATCAGTAAGGTAAATTCTCTGAATCAAAACTACTCCTGATTGGAGTCCAATTCAGGACTTCGGTTGGGTTTTGCAGGGAAAAAGGAGTAGATTTAAAACAATCGAATGCCTGCACACTGCTACTTCTTGAATATATTTTGAGAAAATAGGAATTCTATCAGCTTTTTAATAGCTACAGCCCTATGCTGCACCCTGATGTTTATCAGGCAGTCACCAAAAAGAAGCTCCTGTCTGAATCTCCAAATATTTCTATCCTTATAAGGTGAATTACTGGTAATAAATTTGCCTTTAATAATCTACATGAAGAAAACGGTTAGGTAGATTCAGCAAGCATTCAGAATGAAGTTGTCTAATTTCAGAAGATTTGCCAAAAATAAAAGGCTCCTATAACCAAAAGGTAATTCTTACTATTCTTTTTACAGTTTGTTTAACATCCTGCTTCTCCATCAGAATTCAGTGTATCACTTAAAATTCTTAAGCTCAGTTTTGTAGTCCATTGCTGATCATCATGAAAAAATATCTCAAAACTGCATGGGGAAAAACTGATTTATGTTATTTTGAGAAGTAATTTTATGAAGATACATCAAACAAATAAAGATACTGTATCAGCTCTGACATAAATGGAGAATAAATCATGTTAGTTGGTTCTCATCTGCAGTGTTTCTGTTTAATTCAATATCAAAATAGCCTGTGACTGTGGCAGCAAAGATAATTACTTTTTAAAATGAGGGATTGTCCCCTTTGCCAGAAAAGCTGTCAAAAGCAGGATGGTCTGTGATTACCAGATGCTTAAGCCAAATGATTGTACAATTTTTAAGGGAAGATACTGTATTGTCTGTAATTAAGCCTGTGTTTTGAAGAAGGAGAAAGGAATATTCTATAAAGTTAAAGAATAGTAAGGGTAAAAAATCGGGTAAATATATTTTATTTTGTAAAAATTGTTGCCCTGCAGAATTTCAAAATGCATAGCAAACAGACATAGTACATTATGTCATTCTAAGTTTTTTAAAGATTTTTGTTACAGAGAGACACTGCAAATTAGTGCATATTACTATTCTAACAACAAATGGGAATTGCTTCTTAAAAATGTAGTATAGAAGACCTCTCTCTCCCAAAAGATTTAAGAAGAAAAATCTGCACATGCTGATTTCATCTGTTACTTCACAATATATTTTTCTGCTTGAGTAAAAAATATGGAGGAGTATGCTGCCTTAATAGTGTTAATATTCACCTGTGAGAGCATTTATAGACCCAGTCAAGACCATGGACAACTGTATATAAATGACATAAATTCACAGTTTTCCTTTGAAGGTCTTTAAATGCAAACTATTTTCATGTGGAGATTTATATGAATTAATGAAGCCTTTTTAGTTTGAGAACATTATATCCTATAATTCTGACTTTTAGAAGGGTGACTCATTTCAGTTTTAAACTGAAGAGAAATTCATGGAGCATGATGAGCAATGGTTTTGTAAGGAAGATGGATAATTGTACCTAGGTTGTTTCCTCCTCAGGCAACATTCTCCTCTAGTCACAGCAGGGCAGTTGGTTTTGCCCTGATGATGTAGTTAATGATGCCAGGTACTGATTAATTCATCTTCCTGCACGGGCATCTTTGTACACAGGAGAGTTTCCTACTGAAGTGTTCACCAAGCTGGTTGCGGCCTCTTCGGTTTGTGAGGCTGCTTAAGCAAACTTCAGAAGTGGTTCTGGTCTCAGTTTGATCAGCCATAAAGATGCTCTAGATGATATGTTTACTTACACACACGTATCAGATGAGTAGCCAGTACACCCAATTTTCAGAGGTGCTCAGCATAGTCCCTTTGATTATGTTAAAGGAGATTAACTAAGATGTGACAAATATGTGCAGAAGCTGCATGTACAGTATCGTGTCTACCATAACAAGAACTTGATCATAGTGCAAAATACTGCTCTCAGTAAGCTCTCTGTAATCCAGTTACGGACAAGTCTGTGTTCACCTGTCCTTTGGCATCTTAGTATTGCAGTAAATCATCAGAAATGTTCTTGAAGATTCCCTCAACATTCTTGCAAAAATCCACTACGCTATATTTTTGTAGTTGAAATCCTAGCTTTGATATGCTTTTCTTTTTTGATAGATCTTGTACTTCTTTCAAATTTCTATTATTTATATTCACTGGCTAAAACTGTGAAATGTGGTACCTGAATTTGACTCCTCTCTGGTAGGATTTACTTTGTGACCTCTTGTTAAGCTCTATGAGTTAGAGATGCTTGGCATTACTGAAAGTTAGGTTACTAATACAGAAATGGCTGAATATTAATTGATATATTTAATTTTAAGATACAGCGAAGAAATCCTTATGACTGCTATTTATACTTTGAAGTCCATATTTCAAACTTTATTCCAAACTTGAAAGGGATGCAGAAAATAGCAGTCAGGAAGCTCAGAAGCTTGATCACACATGTTCCATTTCACCCATATCTTTTATTAAAATATTATACTGACCTGTCAGTTTTCAAGTGGAAAAAAAAAAAAAGACCTTTGAATCTGCTCTTCAGATTCGTCCACAGTACAGAAACAGTGAAATCTTTTTTTGTCCATGCATATAAATGTTGTCCTAAGTCCTAAGAAAACTAGCATGATGGAGTACACTGAGACAGCTGTCATTTACTGTAACTTCAGCTTGCTTTTGTGATAGAAATCTATCGCCTTTTAAGTCATAAACAAAAATTTATTGCTTTACAAAAGTCACTTTAAAGCAGGTATTTTAATTCTAGCATGAAAAGAAAAATGATGCAGAACTTCATTTTGGTGTTGGTTGTAATGATTGAATTAGATTAACATTTTATGAAGTGTTCTTTAAATTAAAAAAACTGTGTGAATGCAAATGGCTGGTTTTATTAAATTATTGTGCTTTTTAATAGACAGGATAACAGCATATCATTAGTAAAAGCCTGCTGGAATGAACTTTTTACACTTGGTCTAGCACAATGCTCACAAGTTATGAATGTGGCAACGATCTTATCTGCCTTTGTTAATCACCTTCAAGGCAGTTTACAACAAGGTAAGGTGTACACTATGCACATGCCAGACTTGGGGCATTACTTGATGTTTTTAAAGTTTTGAACAGCACAGAAGCTTTTAATTTGTCCTTCAGTTGTTACTGTAAATTTACTGTTTAAAGAATTTCATGTTAGTATTGGAACAAAATGATACTAGCAACTCCAGTTCACAAGATGGAATTTTTTAGCAATTTTGCGAAAGTCAGCTATGCTAATATATATGCAAATGAAAAAAAAAATTACTTTTATTTTTGTATATATATCTAATCATTGTCTGCCTAATACAGATTAGCATCTACTGAGGGTGTTTTAATTGTGTGTTGTAATGTCTAATTGTGTTCTGTTAATATCATCAGTTTAAATTAGGGATATTTTGGGCAGCATCAACATTAAGAACACAAGTGTACTGTGAATATGATTCCTCTGTATAAAGTATACAAAGTAAAGACTGACCCACCTGTCGTTGCTCTTCATAGCTGTGACACAGAGCAGCTGAATGCCAACTTGGTGATACACCTCCTTTATGTAACTTGGCTTGTTGACTTCTGTGTATTAGTTTTAGTCTACATGCAAGTCTTCAACAGATCTTCACTAAGTGCACTTCATTCCTTGTTAATCCTGTGTCCTGCATCTTTGGCATATTTTTCATTCAAATGAAAGACAGTCAGTTGACCTCTTTAATTCTGTTCTTCTGAGCAGGAGGGGAACCTTTTAGCTAAGTTTTGTGTGCTTGTGGACGCTCACAAGGTTGTCAGCACTAAAAGATAACCAGTCAATAAAAATATAGTCTTCATCTGTTCATAGTTATAACACATTATTCATACGGTAGATGCGCATACAAAAATCTAAACATTTTCAGATTTAACTAAATTTTTGAGTTGTTTGCTGTTAGGGGTATGAAAATTCACTGTTTTTGGTGCTATGCAAATACAGATTGGTAAACTGGAGAAAAACAGCCCACCAGACTATAGATTTTTCATCTTCTTTTATGATAAGGTAATTAAAGAATTTTTTCTGAGGGGTTTTCGTGATTTAAAAACATCCGCAAAGTCCTCTTGTAAATAACAATAGTTTAAAACAAACTGATCAAATCATGAAATGTATTGGATCAGCTAAAGATTCTAACAAATCTGTGATTGTCTCTAGGATGGATACAAATGGAATCTGGAGATTTTGGTCTATGTAATAGTTAAAAGTATGTTTACCAGAAAGGATATTGTAGTAATTAGTCATGTTTTTATCATTATTACAAATACATATTTCTACCATTTAAACTGGGAATTCAGGTTGACTGCAAGAACCAGTTGTGCAGCATACCAGCCGCAGTATCTCCAAGAGATACTATGATTGTGGGGTCTAGGGAGTCTGGTTTGATGGGTTATGGAGGGAACAGGGTTTTCAGGCTGCTTTGCTATTGCTGACTCAAGGGGAACAGCTCTGCACCAACCACATTCCCCTCTGTGCAAACCAGGGAAGGTGTATAGTACACCTTTTCCAGCAGTGGCATGGCCTTTGACTAAAATAACTGGTGAAGCTGTATACTATCCTACCATGTGGCAGCTGATCCCTAGACACACAGCACAGGTCTGCAGTAGCAGTGTATGCTTTAATTACAAGTAGGCTCTTCCTTCCTGATCATTTCAAGCTCTAGTCCATGCCTGATTACTGGAACCATTAGTGACAGGGAGAGTCCTAATTGGTAGAGGGGGAAAAAAGACTGTTATACTCCATAATTGTTGGTGTCAAGATTATTCAGACCTAATAGGAATTTATAGATAGCATTGTTTGAATCTAATGCAATAATTATTTTTAAAATTCCAGTGTGACCACGTTTTTTGCATGTGTGTTGACTTGGGATTTTTTATTTATGTGTGTCTTGATTTAGATAAGCTGCCAACAGACAGAGGAAGACTAGTAATGGAGCATGTCTTCAAATTGCAGGAGTTTTGTAATAGCATGGTTAAGCTTTGTCTAGATGGATATGAATATGCGTATTTGAAAGCAATCGTCCTCTTCAGTCCTGGTATGTAGTTATTCCACATGTAAAAACTTCAGTCTGTGCTATTTGTTGCCATATAACTTCTACTGTTTCATTATATGCAGTTGCTGGCTCATTTGTTGAAGAATCTTGGAAGGTGTGTAAGGACTGTAGGAAGAGGAGGGTTAATCTTTTAATGTAAACAGTTGAATGTTGCTTTGGGGACTTTTTTGGTGGGGGGAGACTTCTTTTTATCTGTAGACTTTTACTGGCTCTGCCACTCATGCTTTTTGTTGGTTTGGGTTTGGACTTTTGGTTGTTTTGGGTTTTTTTCATTTATTTATTTATTGCTTTTAATTCTGTGCCTCGTTTCTGGGGTACGTTTTCTGAAGACCTGCAGTTTAATTTTCTGAAGTGTTGCTCTTGCACATCCAGAGGAGACGGATTGAAGTTGGGATTTTAATATAAGAAAGACTATCTGGGCATCAGTTCTTACATTCAGAATTACAGAAACATCACCTTCCTCCACACAGACAATGCATGTAGCATTTCTGGTGAATGAACACCACAAACATTCACTTATGTTATTATTTCTGTCTTCTAAACAGTATTTGCATAATGTACTCTCAGTAGCATTAACGTATATAGATTAGATAGTGAAGGTAATAGAAGTGTATTTTCCTTCTGGGTGATTAGTTTACAATAGGGAAGAAAGAGTTCCCTGGTTATGGTAGATATTTACTGAGTAATTAGATTGTGTAACCTGTGCACCTGGACTGTAGAAATTTACAAAACTAATATTTTTTATTTGGAAGTTGTAGAATTAACTTTTCATGAAAGGCATTCAGGTATTGTGACAGTATCCAGCAGGCCTTAGATTCATCATTCGGAACTGGGGTTTAATATAAAGCCAAAACCAAGTCTTTTGATGAAAGAAAAATGTACAAATCTCAAGTACTTCCTCTGTTTCCAAGGATTTTTCACTGTCATATTTAGAAAGTAAATCTTCAGTTACTTCATTGTGTATTAGAAGGTTTTAAAAGAACTAGCAGCTTGCTTAATCCTTGTTGCTCCACCTTTTGTAGATGCTGCTAATGTCCTGTAGAAAAGATTGGAGCAGATGTTAAAATGCTGACAGAATCTTAGTGACCTGCCCCCTGTCAGTAGTGTAGGACAAGGCTGTTTGATTGCCACAAGACAGCCTTGGGCAAAGAGATTAGTGTAAAGGGTGTGCCAGGAAGACTTGACATCTTTCTAAATGGCTGCAACTCTATGAGCAGTGGTCTTCAAACAACTGTTTCCAGAAGTTGACTTCTCACCATGTTCCTGACCTGGCTCTAAAAGCAGCACCATGAAGTGACGCATTTCACATGTCAGCGCTAACTCTTTGTCTACATGATTTGTCATGCTGCTATGACAGTAAATTTTTACATTCAGATAGATGGATAATAAAATTACAGACCATGTAGAGAGTTCAGAATTACTGGATAATAATTTCTGAATGTGACTTGGCAGTTAGGTTGATATCCTTTCATTTTAGCAAGATTTACATTTCAAGTGTTCAAATGACTGCTAAAATGTGACTGGCACATTTGAAATTTTTGTACCAAATAGCTGAAAAAGAATGATCTGCTACATACAAGCCTATCTGAGTTTAAGAAGCGTTTGGACAATGCCCTCATGCACATGGTTTGATTCTTGGGGGTGTCCTGCACGGGGTCAGGAGTTGGACTCTGTGATACTGATGAGTCCCTTCTAGCTCAACATATTCTGTGATTCAGTGTTATTTTCTACACATCTTAGGAAACAGACAGTTCACAGCTCTTTATTCTGCTTCTTCCACTCATCTTAGTTTTATCTTTTTTACTTTTCACCCAAATATTATTTGTGCATCTAATATTCCAGAAAATGTCAGTGTGTTAAAACAATGCTGTTTTACTGCTACACAGAGAATAGATCTGGATCATCAAGATTAATGTAAACATTGCAAGCACTGAATTTATTTGAACCCTGTAAAATGTCTGATTTTATTTATGGAAAGTTAAGTAAAATATAAATGTAAAGAAAGAGAAATATAAGGAGGTAAAGTAGTGTCTACCACTAAAACGGAAGTTGCTGCTGCTGCTACATAATTATTTCAGTATGTTGGCAACTGGATAATCTGTATGGATTTTAGTTCATTTTCTGTAGAACGGGTATAACAAAGAAGAGGGGGTTTTTTTTCAGATCACCCAGGTCTAGAAAATGTGATACAGATTGAGAAATTTCAAGAAAAAGCTTACATGGAGTTCCAAGACTATGTAACAAAGGCGTATCCGGATGATACTTACAGGTCTGTAAACTTAGATGCTTACTTGATTGATTCTCTTTTCAGAGTCATTGGTGATGCTGATTTGTACAGTATTTCATGTAATAGATATGTACATTTTCTTCTTACCTCCTGAAAGTTAAGAGATTACCTTTAGAAAAATTCAAATATTATGCATGTATTCATACATATTATGGCTTATTCATCATCTCATTATTAATTTCTGAAATAAAGTATCAGAAATAAATGTTAGTAACATTCAATTTGAAATGTGCCTATTTGGAATATTTTCTCATGTAGTCTTAAGTCCAAATGTATATAGTACATGTGATTGAAAGGCATTATCACATTTTCTGTACTGTGCAAGACATGACTAAACATAAACTTAATGCTCTACTGATGTAAATATTTAAGCCTTTCATGAACTAGATATAGCAAATTTTGACCAGTAGTGTCCCCTGTCAGTTTTTTCCTCTTCTTTTACTAATAACATCATGGAGAGTAGCACCAAAATCTGTGATCTGCTAAGTAACACTTTTTACCAAACTTACTTTCCAGACTATCTAGACTTCTCCTCCGATTGCCTGCTCTTAGGCTGATGAGTGCTGCCATCACGGAAGAGCTGTTCTTCGCAGGACTGATTGGAAATGTCCAGATTGACAGCATCATCCCATACATTCTGCGAATGGAGACAGCAGACTACAACTCCCAGATCATAGGTCATGCCGTATAAAAGTAGCAGTCCAGGATTCTGTGCCATGGCAATCATGGTGATGTAAATGCATACGCTGTCTCCAAGAGATGGTAATAAGCCTTCCAACGCACCTTTCCAAAGAAGGCTCATATTCCTCCTTTCCAGTACACTTGGGAAACATGGTGGAGTGTATTAGGATATAGGATCACTTCCTGTTCTTCATCTGTCTTCAAGGACTTGTAAATTAACTTGATATCTGAAGAAAGTCAAGAATTGTCCATCCTATTTTTGTAGGTAGACGGACTTGGAATATTTGTTTATGAAGTCCAGGCTTATGAGGAAACTGAAGAAGCTTTGACTGAACTAAGGTATCTTGACTTAGTTTGATGTTTTAGACAAATAAATTAACTTTCCTCTCTGAGTTCGGTTTTCGGTGTTTTGCTACTAGTACTTTCTCACGTATCAAATCGAAAATACATGATCAAACATCCTGAAAAGGCCAGTTTCCATGCAGACAAGACCCAACTTAGTTTTGGCTATTGTTTTGAAGAGAGATTTGTTTCTTGCTGAATTAAACACTGAATACCGTTCCAAGTGCAGGGAAAGTAGAGGAAGTTCACATTTTAAAATATTCTGGTGTTAACATTGATGTAGTTGATCAAAAGTGAAGTAGCAGAGTCAGTAATGACTTTTTTGCAGATGCAACAGAATATTGTATTGTAGCAATAATGTGGTAGACATTAGCTGTTTTATACCACAAAAAACTATCAAGAGAAGTGTCTACTGCAGGCATTCAAATACTGTATACTCCTGCTGTTTCTGGTCTCAGAGCTTTTTCACCGTACCCCTCCTTCTTTCATACTCAGTGCTCAATGATAGAGGCATTCTAGATGCCTCTTAACTTGTGTCCATGTCTTTATTTTTTTCTTATTGTTAGCCCGTAGGTATGTAGTTCTCTTTTTCAACCAGTCCTGTATGATTACTTTTCAAATTTGAGTTTGTCAGATCCAGTGCCCTTCCCTATAGGAGCATGGCCTCTGCTGCTTTTCCCTTCCTCATTAGAAATGGGTGTAGATACTCCATACATGTCGCCTGAATCATCCTCCATAGCTCCATATAAGGATGGGTTTGAATGTTTTTCTATCTTGAGGATGTTACTCACTTGACAAGTAACACTGACACATGGTTGCTTCTTTCTTCCTTTTGCAACAGGAGGTTATGTATCCCTGGCACATTTATTTCCTGTTGCTTAAAATGAGAGAAGTATCCTAGTGAAAGTGGTGATCTTCAGACATTAGCATCTGAATCTTGGGTCAAGGCTGAGTTCTATTTAGCATGACCTCCTTCTTTCTCTGGCAAAATTGAGTGAGGAGGAGCCTCACCCAATCAAGAAAGACATGGTTGCACCAGAAATTGCTTAGCCAGAAGATCAGAATAAATGGGGGCCTTTGCCCATTCTGCAGTGGCGGTTCCAAGGCCACACTAACACCAAGAGACTAGATGGAGCTTGGGTTGTGTAGTTCTTGAGTTCTGTAGTCTTTCTCAGCACCTGAGGATCACTACCAGACAAAAAGAATCTGAGAACTGCTTCTGACACTGAAGTTCTGTGTTCTTCTCAATTCCACTAACTGAGCTGCTTGGATCTTCCTCTACCCAAACTCCATAATCTGAGATTGTATCACAGAATCAGAGGATGGCTGGGGTTGGAAGAGGCCTTAAAGATCATCTAGGTCCAGCCACCTGTACGGACAGGGACATCTTCCACTAGACCAGGTTGCTCAGGGCCCCACTCAGCCTGACCTTGAATGCATCCAGGAATAGTGCATTCACAGCTTCTCTGGGCAACCTGTTCCAGTCCCTCACCACCTTCACAGTAAATAATTTCTTGCCAATATCTTATCCAAACCTGCTCTCTTTCAGTTTGAAGCCATTTCCCCTTGTCCTGTCACTACATGGTCTTTAATAAATAGTCTGTCTCCATCTTTCTTATAGGCTTCTTTCAGGTACTGGAAGGGTACAATTAGGCACCTAAGCCTTCTCTTTTCCAGGCTGAACAATCCTAATTATCTCAGCCTTTCCTCGTAGGAGAGGTGCTCCATCCCTTTGATCACCTCGGTGTCCCTCCTCTGGACTCTCTCCAACAGGTCCATGTCCTTCCTGTGCTGGGGACCCCAGAGCTGGATGCAGCACTCCAGGTGGGGTCTCACCAGAGCAGAGCAGAGGGGCAGAATCCCCTAGTTTGCCCTGCTGCCCACGCTTCTTTGGATGCAGCCCAGGACACATTTGGTTTTCTGGGCTGTGAGTGCTCATGGCTGGGTCATGTCCAGTCTCTCATCCACCTGCACCCCCAAGTCCCCAGCAGCACTGTTCTCCATCTGTTGATTGTCCAGTCTGGATTGGTACCAGGGGTTGGCCCTGACCCAGGTGCAGCACCTTGCACTTGGTCTTGTTAAATCTCATGAGATTCCCATGGATCCATTTCATAAGCTTTTCCAGGTCCCTCTGTTCTTCAGGTGTGTCAAAGGCACCACTCAGCTTGGTGTAATCAGCAAATCTGCTGAGGGTGCACTCCATCTCTTCATCTATGTCATTAATGAAAATATTAAATAACACTGGTCTTGATATGGACCCCTGAGGAACACCACTTGTCGCTGATGTCCATTGGGACTCTGAGCCATTGAACACTACCCTCTCTTTGTGACCATCCATCTACTTGCTTATTCATCTAAGAGTCCACCCATCAAATCCATCTCTCCAGTTTAGAAAGAAGAATGGTGTGGAGGACCATACTACAGGATTGGTCATATCCAATCCCACAGACCAAAGTACTTAGTGCTGAGGACCCCTGATGGTGTGGAACAACCCCCTTTGCTGTGCCTTGGCAGTTACCGACTTGCTGGAGGACAGCTTTCAGTGTTGGAACTGGCCAAGGCAGCTGAACTCTTCTCAGGTTACACCTTTTGAAGGTTGTAGGATTCAAGTTCTTTATCTGTGTTCCCTGGAGAGCAGTATGAGGATGACTGTCCTGTCTCAGGTGTGCTTCTCATCAGTGGGGTTTATGGAAGTATGAAAGACTCTTGCTGCCAACCTGCTGTGCTTGTCCTTTCCCCATTGGTTAGAGGCCCATTTTTGATCTGTACGACCAAGTTGCAGATGTCAGGTAGATCATTCTCCAGTTGAGCTCTCCTCAGAAATTCTGACCCTGCTTTCTAGTCCCTTGCTATCCCAAACCCACTTCTGGCCCTAGCAGGCACAGGAGATTTTACAGTCCTCTACATTAAAACTTTAAAGGAAACTGACAACATATTAGTCCTGAATATATTGGAGGTAGTTTTCCAGACATTCTACTTCTCTTGGAAGAGTTTTACTCTTAATATTCTCCAGATTCATGAAACCCAGGTAATAGTTAGATGGAAATAAAAACCTGCTTTCCTTCTAAATGCAGTACACTGTGCAAATCTCTCTCACATCCTTGAAGAAATCTTTCACTCCATAGTTTGAGCCTCAGGTGTGATACGCAGTTTTTTGTTTACAGCTGACCAAAAGATTCGGCTGATGCAGCCTCTCATGTGGCATTGTCCAGCTTCAGAAACATCTGAGAAAATACCAGTATACCTACAGATTAAATTTTTAGCAATTGAATCCCTCAGTTGAGCCATCTTTATGGCTTGAAGGGATCTTGAAAGACCTTTCATTCCAACCTTTCATGGGAACAGGACCCTAGAAGAGACTATCTAGTACCCTGTCCAATCACATCTTGCAGTGATTGATTGCTCTCAGCACAAGAAATGTCTTTGTTACATCAAGATCTTCAAGACTTCTCGCAGAGAGTGGCCTTGCACCAACGTCAGCCACTTCCCGTAATATTCTAGGGTGGATTTCTTCTGAGCCCATGGAGTTCTGTGGGTTGAGCCCGTGCAAGAGGCTGCAGACCAGCTATTCACCTGCTGGTGGGTTGACACATGCATTGTTGTAGATATTTGATCCGGTGCTCTGTGGTCCAGCTATGCTGGTAAAGATGGAAGTAAAGAAGATACTGAGAACCTCTGCCTTATCAGCATGACTAGTGAGTAGTTTCCCTGCCCAGTTAGGCAGTGGGTCTGTGTCTTCCCTGTGCTTCTGCTTACTACTCACACTTCTGTTGAAACCTTTCTTGTTATTCTTGACATCTTTGGCCAGTTTCAGTTCTGTCTGAGCCTTAGCGTTCCTGACCACATCTCTGCATGCCCTAGGAAGGTTTTTGCAGTCCTTGATGGGTATTTAGCTGCCTTTCCATAGCTAGTAAGTGTATTTTTTTCCTTTTTTTATTTTTTTTTTTTTAATTGGAGGACTGTTTTGGAGGGGATGTCCTCAGAACCTGATTTTCTCTGGATTCCTGTCCTTGTTTCCTCTTTGTGCCCTAGTGTGTTTGAATACAAGTTAACTTCAGTAACACATGGACTGCCACTACCACAGACTGCTGGGTCAAGACTACTTGCTTAGGATGCGTTAACTCATAAGCACAGAAACCTTGGCCATGTTTCACATCAGGTTGTTTAAATTCAGGCATTTGTATTTTATGAGGGTCAAAAAACACCTGCGTTTTATGGTCTTGGATACCTCTGACATTTGGACCTCTAAAGAGCCAAAGTGCATACATACAAACCCATAGCAAACAGCTCTGGCTACTGGTAAGTGACCTTTTTTCCCCCGAAGTTTTACATTTTTATAATGATACATTTTCAAGATTGATACAAAGGTAGAGTGCAGCTGATCTATACTGCCTGCCAAGTAATCTGTTTTGTCTTTATGATGATCTGGAAGATGCATCCCATACAGGAGGTTGTTGTTTCAGTATTACTCACCTTGCTTAGCAAGATCTTCATTAGTTATTTCAAATTATTTCATTAATCATTCTTAAACTATAAATTCATCCTTTTGATAAGGAATGAGGCATAACAGGGTTTTCTCAGGAATGGGAGCTTTAAAACAGATAAATACAGGAATCAACATGGTATTTCCTTATTTACCCATGTTAACCATTACATCTAAGCCATCTAAGAACAATGCAACAGCTCATGGAAAAACCAAACCGTGAAGTTCTGGTTTTGTTATTTTGGTTACTTTAAGATAATTGCTTCTCAGTTAAATGAAATATGTCAAGTTACATTCAACTGAGGCTCTTAGTGTTTCTAACAGGTTTTTTTTTATGATTACATGGTCTCACATTACCACCTGTGTGATTTATTGTCATTTATAGTCTTGTGAATGAATATTCTTTGGTACTGAATGACAGACTGGCTAATATTACTGGGTTCTGTCAGTACCACTGTCAGTATTAAAGCTTACTGCACCATGGATGTTAAAATATCTTGTTGTTTTTGTGATTTCACCTTTAAATTACTTGCCAACTTTTTGATCTTTACAAACCTTGACAGTTTTCAGGGCCAGTCAGGATTTAACCAAATTGTGGCATTTACCAGCCAAAAACTCTTTGCCAATGAAAGGACAAGTTTAGTTTCAACAGCTTTAAAATTTCAATGTTAAGAGCAAGAAAAATCTTTTAAATATAAATCATATGAAAGGAAAAACAATTTTATACATTTTAGAATCCTATAATTTAAAGATGATAGTACTGTTACACATAATAAGCGTAATAGTTCATATATTTTTCATGAAACTGTTATGTTGCACACATGTATGTGGGTTTAGGTTGCTTGTTACATACTACTAAAGTTCCTAAGGCAAATAGTAGTTACATTTTAAACTTTTTTCAAGGGTACCTTCATTGGAATACCTTCCATAGTTACAAACCTATCTGTCCATACATTTATTCTTGTCGTGATCTTCAGTGTCAATGAAAGTCAGTCTGTTCTTTTTGAAACTGGTCTGTTCATTTTGCTCAGCCGTTGTGGTTTGCTAGTACATCAGTGTCAGTGTAAGCAATACAGTGTCACTGTAGTTGTCTTGCTGTTGTATAAAAAAAATCACTGTAAATGTCTTGAAACCTGGCTAAATTGGAAAACTCTATTTTGGATGTATTTTTAAAAATAAATTGTAACTTTCTATTATAGAAAACAATTGCAATATCCTATGACTTTGTTAATGTTTTATACGGATTGTCGTATGGACCTAGAACACTGCATATGATTACAAATAGTCTGTGGATCTTTCACATTTTTATTACACAGTGTAGTATTGTCAGTTATATTCAGTCTCTGGGATTTGTGGTAGCTGCAATATCTTGCTGTTTGCTAGTCTTTGTTGCTGTTAATCCTCTGTTTCCATGCTTACTACTTTCTGGCCTATGCATTTGAAAATTAATAATTTATTGTAAAGTTTAATTTACCAATGTTTTGTTTTTTAAAATGCTGTATGGAAGTATGTATTGTAATGAACCCCGATCATAGATCTTCATGTCATATAATGCAATAATGGATTTTTGGAAATCAGTGTTTGATTCATTATGGATCAGTTTTAGGTTGAAAGTTATAGTACGGTTGAACAAAGCTTTTTTTTCTTTTGAAAGAAACAGACTTCAGATGTTCAAGTAAACTTATCTCAGTTTTAAATATTACTGGATAAATAATGAATTTATTATTGTTTAAAATTGTGAAATTAGCACAAGTTTTGGTCTATTCCAGAACTGATTTCTCAATGATAACTTAAAAAGTGTTAAGGTTTCTTAGTCATTGTCTTCTGTTATAAATGAATGTGGCATTTGCATGGATGTGCAGATAACCCAGAACGGGTTATCCCAAATGAGAAACTAATTGCCACTCTTTCCATTTTTAAATTCTGATGTGTTTTTATCATGAATTAAATTAATTACCCACTGACACACTGCAGAGGAAATGTAAGGTGCACTGGTAAAAGATAAAGTTTGGATAATGCAATGAGTTTACTAATTATGAGAGCTGGAAATGTGCACTTAGAGTCTCTTTCCCATCAAATTTTACTCCAGGCTCTATCTTGCCTCTGTTTTGAAGCCTTAACCTTTCTTGGTACTTGGAATCACAGAATGGTTTAGGTTGGAAGTGGCCTTAAAGATCGTGTAGATCCAACCCCTGCCATGGGCAGGGACACCTCCCACTAGACCAGATTGCTCAGAGCCCTGTCCAACTTGGCCTTGAACACTTCCAGCAATGGGGCAGCCACAACTTCTCTGGACAACCTGTTGCAGTATCCCACTACCCTCATCATATAGACTTTCACAGAATCAAAGAATCATTAAGGTTGGGAAAGACCTCTGGGATCATTGAGTCCAACTGTTTCATCCTTGTGTCCAATCTAAATCTACCTTCTTGCAGTTTCAAACCATTGCCCCTCATCCTATCACTACAGGCCCTGATGTCTTTCTCCATCTTTCTTGTAGGCCTCCTTTAATTGTTAAAAGGTCACTAGAAGCTCTCCTCAGAGCCTTCTCCAGGCTGAACAACCCCAACTCTCTATCTTTAGAGGAGAGAGACTTAAGCCCTCTGACCATTTGTGTGGCCCTCCTCTGGATTCATTAACTTCTACAGGGCCCTGTTCCCCAGTCAGTCTGCTAATGAATGACCCTTTCTTCTGCTGATAACTTCCCACAGCCTTTTGGCCACCTCTGTGGCATTTGTCTTTTACTGTCAGCAAACCTCCCTAGCACCCAGTCTTGCCTTACCTTCTAACACCTCTGTCAAATTACTCCAAACAACATTTCTACTTCATAGGAATCCATCTGAGCTGCTTTGTTTTTCTTCCCATGTGTACCAAGTCTTGCATTAATACATGCTGTGGACAGCCCTACTCTCGCTCTGATATACAACAGCTAACACAGAATACAATTTTCTCTTAGGTGAATCTTTATGAGAAGAAGTTGGGGTTGTGCATTTTTGCTTGAATGTAAGAAATGGTTGTGTCCTGTGAGGCACTGTGGTGCAGGTGAAAGCAAGTCATTTGGACCACTAGAGCATCACCATCTTCAAGCAGCAATACCTGGATGCTTACGGTTTTTGTGGCTGTTGATGTTAGCTGAACAAATGCATTTCTTGATTATTTTTTTAACAACTGGATCTTGCCGTAATGCTCGCCCAAATATATTTTCAAGTTAACTGTGCTTGGATTAAGGGGATGTGGTGGGGTGCTAATAAGGAGGCAGGAATATTTGTCGTTTGTGTGAAATAGTAGGGGGAAAGGGATAGCACAGAAGTGGTGTTCTGGGAATGCTTTTCACTAAACTTCTGTGGTGGATTTGCCTATGAGAACAGAGAAACCAGATGGAACTGCTCCACCATGGGTTCTTCTGAACTAATATAGTTCATTTCACTCAGCAGAACTGTCTTCTGGACATCCAGAGGACCAAACTCTGAGCCTCCTGGCAATACCAGCTCTCCAGACAAGAAAGTTGGTTGGCAAGAGACATGTGAGCAGCCACCCTGTGGCTTTGGTCCTGCAGATTTCTGGTGCTTTGCAGATCTGCAGTCTAATCCCTTGCAATAATTGTTCATAAGGTGTCTGAGCTCCTTTATGATGACTTCAGCCCTCCTTCAGCCTAGGGTTTTACCAGGGAGCAAACTGAACAGCCACATACTTTGGCTAACAAAGGCTACCTGAGGAACTGCTCCAAAAGGAGTTTTTCTTTCACTCTGTAACCAGCAGAATTTTGCCATTGGAAAATCAAAGATGAAGGTAGAGTTCCTGCTGGAGACATAACACAGTTCCCATGAAGTGAGAGGTGTTTTCTAAAAGTACCAGTAAATTCATTATTCTACGGGTTTTGAGAGCTAAACTGTTCTCACAGTTTACATGCTCAAATGTTTTTTGAAAATTACAAAGTATGTACTTTTTTGGTAACATTTCGCTTCATTCCAGGCTATGATCTTCTAACCTTTTCAGTCAATAGAACCCAAGTTCTATTGGGTCTACAAAAACTTCTTTCACTGTGTTTTTGGGAAATATATATGGATGATAGGACTAAAAAATGTGTTAGTGAGAGCATTAGAGATTAGACTAAGGTGAGAATCATTATGGTTAGAGACTGGATTAGAGTATTATTGAACACAGAATTGTGGAGATTGTTGTTGTGGATTGGATTTTGCTTCTGGAATTTTGCAGTTCTAGAAGGATGGGGCAGGAACTGATACTATTTTCAAAATCTGTATAGTATGCTCTTACTTGTTAGTCTTTCTTCTGATGGATTTTTTCTTAATTAAGAAAAGGATTTCCGTTGTTGGGTTACATTAGATTACATTGTTGCAAATGCATGTTCCACAGTTGTGAACCACTGCAGAATAAATTTATGTGACTTCCCATACCAAAAACAGAGGGAATGGTAGTGGAATAGGCAAATGTAGTAAAAAGAATTCTTCTAAGGTAAAATGTAAACACTAAATTATTCTGTGGATCAGTTGATCTTTGCACTTTCTGAGACTATACGAACGTAGGTTTTTCAAGATCAATTGTACCACTGAATAAAGCTCTTCAAAGGAAAAACTAAACTATGTAGGATTCAGTGAGATGCTTGTCTGCTAACAAAATGAAGTTACATGTCATCCTTTGAGTCATTCAGGAAATGGATTTATTTTTGATAAATATGTTGTTTGTTATGCTCTGTATTAGGAAAGAAGCCAGTAACCTGTGTTTAGACTTGAGAAGGGGTTTTTTAGGCTTGAAAAAGAGTTCTGGCAGTACTTTTGTGACATTTACTTGAACTAGAGGAGAAAAACAAGGCAGCATTAAATGTGTTTAGCACGAGTTTTTGAGGCAGTGAGGTTCAGTGTGCCAATTTTGGGGTAAAAAAAAAAAATCTAAGAAGAGTCCCAAATTTAAAATTGTGGGAATTAAATATTTCATATGGGTGCATGAGTTTGACAAGTTACTTGAGCGACAAGACAGCATTTCAGTGCTGTCTCCCAAAGGTGCTCCAGTAAATCCTGAGGAAGACATACTTGCATTTGCATTTCACTGTATTCAGCCATGACATTTGCACCAAGTTCAGGGAGAATTTTTGAACACAGTAGTCAGATTCTTGTTTTCACGCACAGTGACACATTAACAGAAGCAATTTAAGTAGATGTGATGGGACTTCAGCAGTTATGAGGTAATGAAATTCTCAGTGGAGATCTCGACTAAAGTAATGGAGAAAACAGTACAAAAAAATTAAAATGCAGTTCGAAGAAGATGCTGTAAAATGTTCCTGCTACTAAGAAACTATTCCTCACAAAATATTCTGTAGCATCAAAGTCACATTAAGAAGTTGATCCCCTCTTCCAGCTTTGTGTCACAATGCTCTATCCTCCACAGTGCTCTCAGACAAAGAACCATGGTGCCACATGGATCAGTGAAGTGATCCAGATAATTTAACCCTTGGGGAAAAAAACCCACAACAAACAACTATGTTATTTCACTGCCAGCAGAGAAAATGCTCATGGAATTACTCGCAGTCAGTGAAAATTATCCCAGTTACATTAGTCAGGAATAGGCTTAGAAACTGGTATAAGTGTTGAACCTATACAATGTTGGCTTCCTAATTTAAACTACACTTCTTTTATATTTTATACTCCATCATCAGTAGTTTGTCTCAAAATAATGGTTTCTGTGTATGAAGTTAGAGCCAATGAGTGAATTCTGACTGTAAATGTTCCTCCCTGTTTTTATGCCCACTAATGTACACTTATCTGACCATATTTTAATATATTTAATAAATTTTCTAAGACTTTTGACTGTGAAAATGCAAATAACCTGCCACAAGTGTATTGAAGCCTATGACTTGTTGCAAAAGAGATGCTGTGGTTCAAGCACAGAGCACAGAACCAGCAGGACCTATGTTTTGTGTTTGAAAACAAAACCACTTGTGTTAAAACTTAAAAAATTTGAGTGGAAACTCAGACCACTAGGCTTTATGTTGAAATGGGTGTATTTCCACACTGTGAACATGGCTAACACAGGTTTTTCACAGTCTCATTTTCCTTTCAAGTTTAACACTACTTACTTAATTTTTCACTTTGACTCCTGCTTTGTCCCTTCCCCAAACCCCAGTTCCAATAGTGACAGTGTCCAGCAGCTTGGCCTTTCCATGTTTGTCAGCTGGGCTCTGCTCATCAGCCAGCACAGGCTGCAGCACTGATGATGTGTTTACCAGGTGCTTTTCAAGTCCTGCCTGCTCTGACAAAGTACTATGGATCTATTCTTGCCTGGCCTGTGTAGCAGTAGCCTTGTGAAGGTCAGGGAAATAGTTTGGGCACCTTGCCTCCTCAGCCTTGTAGCAAGAGTAGTAAAGTCCTGCCAGTGCCCACAGCAGGGCCATCACAGGTATTTCTCCCTGCTGATGCAGAACCAGAAGGCACTGGGACAAGATGGAGAAGGTGGAGTGGACACTTGGATGAGACAATAGATACACGTTCCTTGATGGCCTGCTAGAGCTGGGAAAAGCCGGGAGAGACAAGACAGCTGAGCTCTTCTCTGACCATCACTCACAGTCTGCATGGGGTGAGATATCACCTGCCCTGCCCCCTGATTCTTGAGCCAGGCAGTCCTGGACTCCTCACTGCCCGTCGTGGTAACTCTCTTCTCTCTACAGATCTTGCGACCGGTGTGAAATAAGCGACTGTCAGTAGACATTTCTATTATAAAGACGGTTTTCTCCCTATCCTGAAATTCTTTGTATCTTGCTGACCTTCATGTGTAAGCAGGAGGTAAGCGTTCTATGAGCCTAGACTGTGCAGCCGGGGAGGCAGCTCGCAGTCCCTACAGCAGCAAACGCCCTTGGGCGGCCGCACGGCAGGGGCTCTCGGGGCCGGTTCCGTTTCCGGGCGGCGCCGGCCCGCCCCAAGATGGCGGAGTACGTGCAGGTGCTGAAGCGGGCTCTGAAGCACATCGGCGGCCACGGCGGCGCCCGCGGCGCCTTCCTGCAGCTGCTCAGGTACCGCGGCGCCCGGCGGGGCTTCCCCGCTGCGCCACCGCCGCCCCGCGGGGTCACCTTGATGGGGGTGGCTGGGCGGGGGCGGGCGCGCTGCCCCGCGTCAGGCGGCGCCGGCGGCGCGGGGGCTGAGGGGCGCTGAGGGGCGGGCGGCGGGCGCTGCCTCAGCCGGGAGGCCTCGGCAGGAGCCCGCTCCGCGCCGCCCCGCCCCCCCCCGCCCGCCGGGCGCTGCGCCGGGGGCGGCGTGTCCCGGTCGGCAGCGAGTGCCGTGCTCAGAGCGGTCCCCAGGCAGGGCCCGCAGCTGTTTTCTCTTCTTGAGGCACCTTGGAGGGTTCCTGGCTGCTGAGCTGTCAGTGTTGCCCGGGCAGGTTTTCCAGGCGTCCAGCCCCGGTCCGTGGTCCTGTTGCCACAGCCGTGTCTCTGCTGTAGTTGCTTCTGCGTGCTCCGTCGTGCTCTTTGCTCTGGGTCACCTCAGGTTCGCAGTGGCTTTCTTGAACTGTACAAATCTGAAAGCCGTGCATCTGCTGAAATCCCGTGGTGCAGAGAAAGAGAACTGCGTGATCTGCCTTACTGGTTCTGTTTCTTTTAATTCACTTCAAACTGCAGGTCACATCTGCTCTTTGGCAGTGGGTGGTCACCACTGACCTATGCTCAGCTTTGGATGCCCTCCAGCCCCAGTGGCATTTTGTGCAAAATTAGTTGCAGCCTTTGTTTCCACTCATGTCTGAGTACTTTCTTGCCCAACTACAGAACCTTGTCCACATTAAACTTTCTCCTGGTTTTTTTTCCCTACTCACATCTCATCTCTTTCTTGTGACAAGTATTTTGAATTGTGATGCAGCATGCTTGAAGCTGCTCCCAAATAGCAGCTGCAGGTTTACTAAGGTACTCTTTTTTTCATTCAGATCCTTGATGAAATGTAGGGTGGAAGCCTAAATGGTACGTGATCCAAATTCAGCAGTGTCAGTAACCTGTGTTATCTTTGTAGTTGGTCCTGGAAAAGTATTAGGACGTATACAGGGAATGTTGTAGGCCTGACCACATGCTAAAAAACGCTTTTTTTAATCAATATTGAGAACTCAGGAATATGGGATAGGGGTGGTCTGCAAATATAAATTCCCTGCTATATGTTAAGGGGTTTCTTATGTTAGAACAAACAAGCCAAGCTTTCTGAGCCTTCTTGAAGGCTTCCCCCCCCCCACCTCATAATGGCCCTTTTTCTGTTCTTTCATGTGGCTTAAATTGATCTGTTTTGAAGAGTTAAACATAACATTTTATACAGTTGATGATCAGGCCTCATCAGGATTTTCATACAGTGGTTTTAATACCTGTTGAGCAGTAAGACAATACATGATTTCCCTGGCTAGTACTTCACTGCTATTATAATTACTATTTTCTGTCACACACCTTCCCCCCTACCCCGGTTGTTTTCTCCACTTTGTTTTCCTTCTCAGGCTGTAGCTATTACTCTGACAATTCTTAAGAAGAAATGGAGCTGGGGGAATGAAAGTGTGGAAGAGTTTGAGTATCAGGTTTCATCAGAGTGCCTCTTCCTAAGCACAGCTTAATGAATGTCTGTCTCCTCAGAGATCTTTTGTGAGTCAAAGATCACAGGCTGTGTTGATAGCTTTCTACCACGCAGAGAAAGAGGCCAGGCAAGACAGTGCTGTCCTGTTTTTCCTTCAGAAGACTGAAGTTAAGTGTGCTAGGTGGGGAATCACACCTGATCCTCATGACCACACCAACCACAAACATAACTGCTGCCTCCTACTCATCTTTCAAGCCCTTAAATCATCCATCCCAGCTCAGGGAATAGGCTTGGTGCTTAAAGGTAGAGTAGTCAAGGTGTTATTTCTTCCAACAGTTGATTTTAAGAAGTAATAACTGCTAACTGGAAAAAAATTATTTACCCAAGTCAGGAGACTCTTTTTCTGAATTTCCCTACTTTTCTCTATATGGTTTCCACTGAGGCAGCTGCAGCAGATTTATATGCTATAAAGTCAAATTACTAAGAGCCTTTGTGGCTGGAAATATTCTCCTTACTTAAAACTCAGTGAAATTGGCTGGAAAATATTCCCTGGAAGGCATAAATACTTCTTAGTGCCTGATATCAGTATTCAGGGCATGAAGTCAGGACAAGGGCATAAGAACACTTTAAAGAAAGGGAGGGGGAAAAGGAAGGGAGAGCAGCAGTGGAATGGTTCTTCTTTTTCTGAAGCTGGGAACTCAGGCTTGTGTAGCTGAGCCAGAGATCTTTGAGTATTTCTTTGGCAGAGGAGAGATGTGTCAGAGAATCTCTCTGCCTGCCACCACTGAGGTTTAAAATGAGCACTTGGTGGAATGATTGTCACTTTCACACACCTTGGGAGAAAAGACAACAAAAAAATTTCATCTGAGCACTCTCCTTCTCTCACTTGGGACTGAATTGAGAGTGTGTGTAATACAACAGACACCTAAAACCTTTGACAGGAAACTTTTCCTTATCTAATTCTGCCTAGGATGAATGTCAGTAAAAAGAAAAGCAAATTTGCAGATATAGCGGGAGAAGAGCACCTCAGTTAATTTTAAGGTTTTATCAGTAGAATATAAATCATAGGCTCACTTTAACTATTGATCTCTACAATAATGTTAAAATATGTTCTTATGAAGAGTTGAAGCTCTTATATGCCTTATCTGGGTCAGTGTAAGTCTCATGGAGTTGCAGGGTGAATGCTTGCATCTTTCACAATTATACAAAAGCAAGAAAATAACAATTGTAGTTTAGCATGTATTTCCTTGGCAAGCAGTTGCAATGGCCCAAAATATTACTGTTCCTCTCCTGGAGGTTACTGTCCAGACAGACATGTGAGGTCTCTTGTGCTGCTTCAGTGCTGACCACTTCCAATGGCAATTCAGGCTGAAATAGTAGCTATTAGTATTGCTGTTAGTAGTATTAGTAGCTACTAATAGTTGAGAAGGATGGTAACATTTTCTACTAAGTGGATTAACATGTGACTCTGGGACTCCCACGGTTTTTAAGGTTTTGTGGGTGTGAAATTGTTACATTGTACAGTTGCTTTATCTTCCGCTATAATGAATTTTAATACGTGAGAGTCCCCAAAAGCCTTTTGATACGGCTTTTATCATCCTGTCAGTGGGGTGCACATTAGTTGTAGGAATTGGTGATTGTTTTGCAATCCTTAAGCTTGAATAGTTTTGGGGTTTTTTTTAAAGTTTGCATACATGTGTACAGATTTTTACTAACCCTCTGTCACAATTCCATGCTGAGAGGACACCAGTTGAAACTGTTCTTTTGATCATTCACAGGGTCAATGATTTGAAGACTGGTAATCTGATAGGAGTTGACAAATATGGAAACAAGTACTATGAAGACAAGAGAAACTTCTTTGGTACGTGTGCTGATGTGAACACCTCCCAACCAACTGTGCAGTTCTCACACAGCTTGTGAGCTTTCTGCTGGTGCAATACAACTTGTTGCCTGCCTGCCTTTCCTGCACTTGTGTGCTTCTTAAGGGACTCATAGAAATGCTTTGATGGCTTCTGTTCCTCTGTTGCATCCCTCAATTCGTTTGCAAACACAGTCAATCTGAAACAATAAATATGGGATAAATATAAGCCAGTCAGGTGGTCTCCATGTAGGTAAAGCTATATGATAATGTGAATGAGAGTTGAATTTGGTCCTTGACCTAAAGGCTGGTAGCTTAACAGGTGGGGAAGGAAAGAGAACTACCTTTAAAACTGCCTCACAGCTGTACTCACTTACATGATCACTTCAGGGTAAAGAGCACAGGTTAGCTTAAACTTAATCACCTTAAGTAATGAGATTTTAAATCAAGTTTAAAGGCAGCACCTAAAGCAACACAGGTGACACATAAGCAGCTGACACACTGGTCAGGCCAAGCTGACTGTAGGTTAACTTGGAGGGTAACCAGGGAAAGCACTTGCTGGTTAACATTGCTTGGTAGTTTTGTATAGCTGAAATTTAGTTTAGTCTTAGGTTATCAGTGGCAGTGTCCTTTTGGAAAAGGCTTCTCATAACGGAGAAAAAAAAAATCCCCAAACCTGTTTCTCTGCCTGAAAATTGTGTAAGTCCCTATTTCCCATTACTTATACAATAGCCAATCTTTGCTTCCTTGTGAGAGTGTTAGATTCAGTCATCTACAACTACAGTAACAGTGGAAATACAGAAGACTTAGAAAAATAAAAGCCGTGCTGGCTTAAAAATAAGTGCCCATTGTGGTAGATACTATCACTCAAAATGTTTTTCCTTGGTTTTTCTGAATTCTCTCCTTTATAAGAAAATAATTTTTTTCTTTTTAGCTAATATGATATTTCTGTTTGTTTACTCAAGGTCGACATAGATGGGTTGTATATACTGAGGAAATGAATGGCAAAAATACCTTTTGGGAAGTTGATGGAAGCATGGTGCCCCCTGAATGGTAAACCATTTAGCTTAATAATGTGGACAGATATTAATAGTGTAATTGCTTTATGTTTTCTTATATTACAAAGCAGAAGATTAAAAAAAAATTTTTCATGGGTGCAGCTGTCTTGTGTATGAGCAGAAGATTTCAGACTGGTCACTTCTAATGTTGAACTGCATTCATAATGTTTATTGCTCACTGTCCTGGCAGAGGCATTCACTGCATTTTGGATTGAGAAAAGCATAACAGCCTTTTGCCAGCCAGATTGAGCAGGTCAAGATAGTCCTCTAATTTTCTTTATAACAGGGTATTACATTACCCTGTTAATGGTTTGGCAAAGCTTTGGGCCACCAGAAGTAAAAAATTGTTATTTCCATCATAAGCAACAACCTAAGGAACATATGGCAATGCTGGAACAACATTCCTTAACCCACAGCCACTTACAGCATAATTGTTTCAATTTATATACATTGATGTGGTAGTAAACATTAAAGTGCCAGAATACTCCATATGTTGACTGCTACTTGACTATAATTTTTATTAAGGCTTTATTTTCTGTTCATGCATTTCAGTAATAATTCTGTACAGCCTTGAGTTCCAGCAGGTCTCTGGCCACACAGCTGTTGATACTTACTTTGTTTTCCAAGAAAACTCACACCACATAAAGTAACAGTGTATACTGGTAAAAACAATCTCTCTGCAATTCTTAAGGAACAGGAATAGCACTTCAGCCACAAAGCAGAAGAAGGTGATGTGAAGAGAGAGGTGTTTGGGTAGACTGATAAGCACTGGTTTTTATTACTCTTGTGACAAATGTTCTGTGCCAAGGCTGGGATTGATTATAATAACTCCTAAATTGTGGCTCTCACTGGAACATTTGAGAAATGTGTGGGTAGACTCTCTAGGTAGTCAATTTTGTTTCAGGCTCTCCCAGCCTTATATTATGTTTAATGTAGTTAATGCTTTTTTCTGTCTTATTTGGTAAGAACTGAATGGCATTGTTTTTGGAAGTGACATTAGCATCTCCAACACCAGGATGTTTGTGCCTTGTTCTCTGCATAACTTGTTTGGTTCTGGTTGTTACCCACTGTTAGACTGTGCTGGGTTTTCAGATTTTCTTTATTTTCACGCACAGGTTTTGTTTCATTTTATTTTGCTTTTTCCTTTGCTTGTGTTTATGTGATGTTTGTTGCCTCTTTACAAACCTCAGTAAAGGGTTTCTTCCTGAGAATCAAAGTGATGTTTCAAGGATTAAGTAGCTTGTTTAGATCACAGAAATTAATGAGGTAGAAAAACTTGTTTTCCTATCAACGTGGAAAAAATTCCTCTAAAGGAAGCAATAAAGAATTCATTATTTTCAAGACCTGGTGAGTGTAATGAGGCACAAAAGGGTAAACAGTCTTGTGTTGTAAGGTATTTTTGTCAGGAAACTTAGCTGTGCGGTAGCATTCCGGTTTGTGGATTTGGGATTTTTTGGGGGGGATGGGGGGGGGGGG
>VZTJ01006525.1:445831-474964 GCA_013397795.1 Orthonyx spaldingii
GTGGGGCGTGGTGTTTTTTGCTGATTAATTTGTGTGTCCCTCGATAACCTATGTTTATTCTTATGTAGGAACCCTAGCTTTGTGACACATCTAAATCACTGATGTGTGTTTCTATATGGCTTAGAGACATCTTTAAAAATAGAAGTATTTTGACAGGGAATAAATACTGTCTTTTAAGACCTGTTAAAAAATTTTAATCTGGTGCTATACTGCCTTAAATTTTAACGTGACATAGACTTCTGGTTTGAGACTGATATTATATTGTACAGGCTGCTGTCAGTGTAACACTACAGTTGTGCAACTGCATAGGTAATGAGTGGTTATTTTGGGCCCAGAAATTTGTTGGAAATAAATTAAATTGTGTGAAGCTACTTATATTAACAAAGAGAGCAATTAATCCATAGTATAGTAGTGTGATACATGTTTACCATTCTTGTGTCAACTGGGAAGTATTTAAAGTACTGCTGTTAGAGGTGGGTGTGATCTGAATACTTCTTCTAAACACTGATTTTTTTATTCTGGGATTCAGTTAATTTAGCTCAGCTCGGTTTTGTGGGTATGTTGTTGTATCCCTTTCCTGCAGTAATTTGTGTGCCTTCAGGATTGTGGAATGTGAATGATTGTTCAAGTACAATCAAGTCAAGCTCATGCATGATCAATTGGAAGAAAGTATTTTGGTATATTGAAAAGTTCTGAAAATAACTGGAAAAAATGCTACCCTTTTCCTTCTCTCAGATACTAGAGAAAAAGAAAAAGCAGCAAGAAAAAGCATCTTATATGTAATAACATATTGTAATACCATTTTAGGAGCTACTGACTATTTTCAGCATTCTGAAATAATTGATGTAATGTCTTTTGACAACGGATGTACTGAAATTGTACAGTCTGAAGGAAATCAAAATGTTGTTTTGACATATGTCTACTCTCCAGGGAATCGAGACTGTTCCTTTTCAAAAATGTTTCCACACCAGGATATGTAGGCTTGTGGTTTATTCTGATTTAGTTGTTATTTAACTTCTTTTTTACTCTGGGTTTTCTTTTTTTGTCTCCAAAATCCAGATATTGGTATCTACTTTACTGGAGACAAATTGATTAGATTTTTAAAAAATTTCTTCAATACTTGCCTTGGGAATGATGAGTATTAATCTTCTTGTAATGCTTTACAAGATATTGGTCATAATTTTTTTCCTTACCCAAAGTCATCTTTTGCCCTTTTAGACAGTGAGAGAAACCAAATACTTGTTTTGTCTCTTACTTGTCAGAGTACGTTGTTTGCAGGAACTCAGTGCTTCCATTTTGGAACACACTGACGGGGTGTGCTCTGTGAACATATAAACAATAGAAGTTAAATCCGTTTATAGCAATGCCTGTGTGGGCTCTGTTTAGTGCTTTCATGGATGTCTCCATTGCAGCATCACTCTAATCCTTGGCCTGTGTGTTTAAGCTACTTGTTTAGTGTATTTCTGGTTTAATATACCTTGGTTTGTATTTTGGCCAAATACTTTGAAAAAACAAATTGATAACTGGTATAAGTGTATACACTAGTTAGAAATAAATTGCTCTTTCAGTATCATCCTGTGGCAAAAGAAGAATTGTAATTTGAGAATAGTTTTTCCTCTTGTAGCGACATTTCATTTTGCCAGCACTGTCCTGTGTATTTGTAGTGTCTGTCCTGTACTTTGAGGTTGATTTCCTTATGGTGCAAACCTGACACCTTTGGAAGGAGCTCCAGGAGTGTTTACTTTGTATAGTGAAGCATTGCAAATTTCCCTTCAGTTTAGTGGTCTGCATCCTCTTTAGTCGATCTGACAGGGAGAAATGCAGCACCTCAGACTTAAAGTGCCAACACACTAGAAAATGTAAGGAAATGTGCAATTCTGTAAAAACGCTGCTTTTCAAGTCTGCCTTCAAGGAAAACAAAGCAGAAAGATTGAACAGAAAAGGAAGGGGAGCGGGAATATTTCCATCCTTCTAGTAGCTTCACAATAAATTTGTGGGGTTTATAACTTGATGAAATGCTAGTTTGGTATTTTCAGGTAAGTTGGATGCCATCTCATTGCTATGGCGTAGTAGCTTGCATGAGAAATTTAAGTTATCTCCTATGTGTAAACAAATAAACACATTTGTTGTCCCACTTTTTCCTTCTCTGCCCTATGACCTGAACCCACATCTTCATTTTTCTTGTCTCATTGCATGGTTAACTTGTGGCAAGAAGTGGATGTTAGCAAGTTGGCAAACATGCTGAGCTGACGCAGGCTGTGCCTGAACCTTGCAGATGCACATATGGTAGTGGCTGCTGAGTTTGTGTAGCATCAGTTCTTGTTTGACAGCTTGTACATCATATAATTGGCTCTGGTCCCTTGTAGCTTCACTTTGAAATCTACTTGCTTTTAAATATTTGTTAAAACTTTGGAAAAAAATTCTACATAGTCTTGAGAGCTTTTGAAGATACTTTGAGGTGTCTTTTATCCATTTACTCAAGAAAAAGTGCAGAGGCTTTGCTGGCCTCAGTCTGCTTCCTAGTCACTGCTCTCTGATTGGGGAAGCTGCTTCAGCCTCTTCAGAGCTGCTTGCATCCTCCTGATTTTTCTGTGCTCTGTGCAAATTGTCTGCTTCTTTGTAGGTTTTCAGTCATTAATTGCTTTTGAATCCTGTTTTTCCACACATGGATTTATAGGCAGAGTTTGTATAGAAATCTGGCCATCTGCAGGATGTCAGATCTCTTTATTCATGTTGTTCAATCTAGTGTGTGAAAAGCTTTTCTTGAGCATCTGGGGGTAGAGTCTCTGAGATAGCAGAGCTTCAAAGGATTCTTTGAGGCAGGTGTCAAGGGGAAAGTCTTCCCAAAATAAAGTTTTCAAGATTTTAAGTGAAGAGTGGGAGCTTTTGTTTGAGAGAACAGACTGCAAACCAAAATGGTTTTGTAAGTCACATGTTGTGCTTCTAAGGGGAATCTTTGTGACCAGGTTGAGCCATGAAACTCCTAAATACAAGCGTAATTCATAGTGGATTGATTTCTAAACAAACTTTTGAAATCTCTTCATATATTTCAATACCTGTGACTGTACTGACATGTCTTGTCAGTGAGCAATTTTATTTCTACTTTCCAGTGAGAAAATGTAATTTAAGGATTGGTTTTGCTGATCTATTTAAATTTGAGCCTGGTTTCATGTCGTGATATTATAGAAATCCAAAAATAATCTTAAACCCAAAGATATTAATTACTCAAAAATGCTGTATTTTGAAAGATTTTATGGATTTAGTCTTTAAAAGCTGCAAAACAGTAGTTTAAATGACAGGTAAAACTACTTTGTTAAATGATATTGTGAAACTTTTTTTATATATCAAGGAATGGATGTGTGACAAGTAGACTTGTAATGAGAGAGGTGCCAGACATCACTCGAGCTTTGAATACAGTTGATTTTAGCTGAGCATTAATACAGTTCTAGTGCTGTGCCTGCTCCAGCCTGTCTTTCAGGGCCTTTGTAACTGGATTTCTGTCTGACAGTTATTTGTTTGTCCTGGTGGTGTGCACGACTCTTGGGGAGCATGAGGATTGTGAGACCTGATGACAGGTGTGTAAATAGGGATTTGTGTGCAGGATCCCTGTTCACTATACCAGAAGCATCACGAGGTGAACGTGTGTGTGTTTTAAGTTGCCTGTGTCATGGTTTCACCCCAGGCGGCCGCTTGTTCACTCCCCCTCCAGTGGGACAGGGGAGAGAATCAGAAAGGGAAAGGCTAGAAAACTCCTGGGTTGAGATAGGGACAGTTCAACAGGGAAAGCAAAAGCTGCACACAGGCAAAGCAAATCAAGAATTCATTCACTGCTTCCCATGGGCAGGTAGGTGTTTGGCCATCCCCAGGAGAGCAGGGTTCCATCACGTGGAATAGTGACTTGGGAAGATAATTGCCACCACTCCAAACATCCCCTTCTTCCTCCTTCTCCCCCCTACTTTATATACTGAGCATGATGCCATGTGGTATAGAATATTCCTTTGGTCTTTTGGGGTCACCTGTGGGGTCCTCCCAACCTCCCATACACCCCTAGTCTCCTTGACAGCAGGGCAGTACAAAAATCAGAAAAGGCCTTGGCTCTGTGTAAGCCCTGCTCAACAATAACAAAAACATCTCTGTATTATTAAACAGCCCTGTGTTCAGCACAAATCCAAAACACAGCCCCATACCAGCAACTGTGAGGAAAATTAATTCTACCCCAGCCCAAAGCAGCACAGTCATATAGAGTTAAATTCACTTTATTTATATCCCTTGCACACTGTAATGAGAGCCTTAATTTTTATTTTTTAAAAGAAAAATAACTCCACCCTGGCCAAAACCAGCATAATATGTTACAGTAAGCAGTTTTGAAAAGCTGAGGCTCCTCAGGAGTGATGCTCTGAAGCATTCTGAAATGCAGTCCTTGAGTCAGTATTAGCAGAATGGACTGTTCTTTTCCCTTTCTCCCATGCCACAAACTCTGTGTTTCTGTGTTAGCAATGGAGAGCTTGTTGGGTGTGAGCACAGCATCCTCCCTCTGTCAAGTTTGCTTTTTTTGCAGCGTTTCTGCTGGCCTTGATGCATGCAGGCTGTCCTAGGACACGTGATCTCTGAGGTGATGTGAAGCACAGTAGTGCACAGAATTCTTCTGACAGGTGTGAATCGGGCAAGAGAGTTCACCTAAGGTGAGAGGTGGGGCCAGGGCATTTCAGAGGCTGGTTTAAAACACGAGGGTTAAAATTGAGCAAGACCTGGTCCTGTATTGTGAAGCCACATCGTGATTAGTAGTGCTATGGGGCCGCCTTTTTCCAGACAGAAATCATTAGCCACTTACCTTTTTTTTTAATAAAAGCAGTGAAATGTACACTTTGAATGAGACAAGATTTACAAAGGAGAGTGGAGAGAGGAAGAGCAGGATCACCTTTGCATTCACATTGCATTGAATCTGAACATGTGTATAACTTCCGAACTCCAAAGTGGATCATTTTTCCCACAGGAAGCTCTTCTTTGCCTTTAAACACAGTGTTTTCTTCTTAGTTTTAAATGATGATTCCATCTGGTTTTGTATTCAAGCCAGTTTCCTCACAGCCCTTAGTCCTACAATGTGTGGCTTTAGTTTGGAGATTTTGTTTGGTTTTTACTTCTAGAAAAAGAGCTTTAGGCTGACACTTTTTTTAAAGTGAGATTTTTGTACTAAAGTTATAGCCAAAGTTGTGGGGTATTTTTTTTTAAATACATGTCAAGAAGCAATTTGAAAAGATTACCAACCTTCTATAGAGCTCCTCAGATTTAGAATATATCTGCCAGTCTATTTCTCATCACTTACATCGTGGTTTTGTTTTGCTGTATAAATGAAGTGTGCTGGATTTGTTGCTAAGGGCTGAAGATGCAATTTTTAGGTTTTCTAATAGAAGTAGAAAAGAGGACTTCATATTTTTAGGTCAAGTCTTTGCAAAAGCTGATTAGCAGAAGTCTCCTAAATTATACCTCAATTAAAAAATACATAAGCTTGCCAAAAATGTCATAACCTCACTTTAGTTGTAACCACACACAGTATGAAGTACATGTAAACTGACAGATAATTAAAATGTAATTCAGATTTGAAAGTTGCTTCAGGCACTGAAATAGAAATGGGATTAAATCAATTCAGTTGGTCCCTGCTGCAGTGTTTCAGTAAATTGTTAGGGAAAATGCTTTGCTTGATCATTAATGTTACTTGCACAGAGAAAGATTTGCATTTAGTTCATAGGTAAAGGCTAATCACTGTAATCACTTGGTAATTACCCTATTACTGATTGGTATTAATCATTGTGTTGTGCAGGCAGTAAATATTTATATGCTTGTTTTAGGTGTACTTACATTGTTAATCTGTATCCCAAGTGGTAGCCTTATGTATGCTTTGAAAGTGGCATTGAAATTGTTGTGCAGCATAGTCTTCTGGTAATTAAAAACAAAACAAATCTTCATAACCTAACAAAGAAAAAGCCCAGACAACAAAACCAAACCTCATGGTTTTGTCATTTGTAGTGCCTGCCTTGACCTGGCTGCCTTGTGAAGGTTGTACAAACAAGTGACAATGTACTCTGCCCAAATCCTGAGTGTGCAAAGGAACAGGAAATTTGAACTTAGGTGTGCTTTCAATTGCTTGGAGGCAGAACTGTTACATATCAGTTAGGCTTATGAAACTAATTAAAATCAATATCCTGTAGTCTCATTCAAAGTCACACTGGATTAAAATTATTTTTATCCATTCTCAGAATAAATATTTAGTGTCTCTTCAGAGGAGGACCCTCGAGACTCAGGAGATAGGCTTATCATATGACGTTCCTTAATAACAATATGTCTTTTTCCTCTTAAGGCATCGCTGGCTGCACTCAATGACGGATGACCCTCCAACTACTCATCCACCAGTTGCCCGTAAATTTATCTGGGAGAACCATAAATTCAATATGAGTGGCACCCCTGAGCAGTACGTGCCTTACTCTACTACTCGCAAGAAGATACACGAGTGGATCCCACCTAAAACAGCCAGCAAGTAACAACAGCAACAACATGACTTCTCTCAGCTCGAGCTTTCAGTGTAAATTGTATTTTTGCTGGATTTGTTCAGAATAAAAGCCTCCTAAAGCAGTTGTAGTTTAGTTTATTGAATTGGCGGCAGGGAAACAAGAAAATTTTGGGAAGAGGACAGAATACTGACAAGTCTTCATCTCATCAAGATACTGTGCTTTTTCTCATATTGTCAGTATCCTGTCTTCACAAAAGCAGCTTTCAAACTCTTTTTAGCATGATAACCATTCCTGTGATAGTTACTCCTCATATTTGTGTCATTCAGCAGAATACAAATACACATTTGAAATACAGATTTCTCATCTTTAACATTATCCTTTTACAGTCTCTGCATTGCAAATAATGTACTCTTCATGTACTATTTGAGGAAGCCATCTCTTAAAATTTTGATAAGATAAGTTAGAATAGTACAAATCAGTCAGGATGATAGTTTTCATTCATAAAATATTCATACATATATGCATGAGTATGCAAAAAGCACTGCTGGATTCCAGTATGGGATGATATATAATATAAAACTTCTTGAAAGGCTACAATAATCAAATGACATCTCACTCATAAGAGAACTCAGCCATAAGCAGAAGGCCCTCTGTCACAAAAATCTCTTTTGCTGTGGAGGTTCATTGCAAGATGTTCTCATAAGGGTTTGAGATAGGCTATTTGCCCTCTTGTGACAAGATTTTTAAAGGTCTTTGAAAGTTTGAGATTGCACACTTTTTTAGGGAGGTAGAGAAATAAGGTGTACCTGAACCTAGTCTCAAAAATGTGTAGCTGGCAAGTTCACATTTGAATGAGAGTTGGTTGGGGCTGTGGCTTTTTGCTGTATCTTGCTAACGGTTGACTTTTATTCCAGTCTACTTATGTGTTTTAGCAAAGCTGCCCTCTCCACAAGGCTTCCTGTACCTGATGACCTCCTCTGTGGATAACTGGTGGGGGGGTGTGCCCACCCAGCCCCTCATTCACCCCAGCATCGCAGCTGGTTGGAGGAGAAAAGCCAAAGTTCATGGGTTGAGGAAGATGGGAAGAGTGCTTGCCTGTTACCATCATGAGCAAAAGAGACTTTAATTTAGTGCCAATTAAAACTGCATAGTGAGAAACAAAGTCAAAAATTGTAAAACACCACCCTCCCTCCCCAATTCTTTCCTGGTTCAACTTAACAGCTTCATTCCTGACTCCTCCACCTCCTCCTCAGGGAATGGTGGCCAGTCCGTAACAGCCATTGTGGGCTCTGCTGTTCCTGCCCCCTGCTTCAGCCTGGGTCCTCTTCATGGGCTGAACTCCTTTCAGGTAATCCCAGTATGGGTTTTGCACAGGCTGAGGTTCCTGTAGGGAAATGCCAGCCTGCTGGTGTGGATTCCTCCTGGGGCTGCCAGGAATCCCAGCTCTGGCACCTGCAGCACCTCCTTGCCCTCCTCGCCCTCCTCCTGCTTTCAACTTGGTGTTCACATGGCTGCTGCCCACTTCTTTCCCCCTCATCCTCTGCCTGTGCAGTATTTTTTTGCCCCATCTGAAATCATCTTTGGCAGAGGTGCCCCCACTTGGCAGCTGCACTGAGCCGTCTCCTGACTTACAGAAATCATTGTTAAAGATGACTGAGAAGGGGGTTGGGTGTATTACATGCTTGCAGTTGTCTGTCAAGAACAAAAAACCTTTGCTCCTCAATAACCCCCAGTGGCTGCACAACTGCTGGCTGATTTTCCTTCCCGTGCCCACCTGACTGGGTCACTTAATCCTCAGTTGCTTCCTTCCTTACTAAATCAAATTCTGGATTAATTCAGCTTTAATTTTTAATTTTTCAGCTTTAATTCCTTAAACTAGTTCTAGTCTTTAAAGTAGTAGGAAGTAGCACCAACATCTCCGAGCCTAATTAGAAAAGGGTAATATTTAATTTACTTTAAGTCAACAAAAGCACTGGGCACAGCTGAAAAGCAATTTGAGCCATACTGAGCAGCATAAGTGGAAAGGACTTATTTAACATTTTTATCTTGATGGATTATTTGACCTTAAGAACAAAGTTTGCCCCAGCACCACTGGAGACTTTCATCACTAACACTGATCTATACAAGCCCTGTAGGCTCAAACATGGGTAGAGCAATTAACTCTAATTTATTTTAGCCTCTATTACTCTTTAACGTATTTTCTACCAATTTCATTCCTCTTTCTTCTTTGTCCCGTGGATTTTTTGATTGCATCCTAATGCAGGAAATGCATTTGGGAATGAGATTCCATACTTAGGGGATAGGTAGTAACTCTTCCTACAAGTTCCATGCTGAAAGAAGAGATCTCAGCCTGTTTATCCTTTTGCTATCATCTGGAACAGAAACATTGAGGTAGCAAACAGTTTTTAAGAAGTTTGTGTGCAGCAATGCTACACAGAAAGAGAGAAGAATGACCATGTCCTCCTGCCCTGCTGGGCTGAAGCAAATCTAGGCCTCAGTAACTTGGTTTAGAAAATATCATCAGGCCCAATTTCTGGAGAGGACAGAAACCTGCTCATCCTGTTTTAACCAGCAGGAACCACAATTGCTGGATTTTAAATGCAAAATTTCACTGACATCTCTTGTAGCATTGCTCCTCCAAGGTAGATTGCACAAGGCACATACAGGAAATAAAGCATATAAGAATCAGTGGTCTTCCACAGGGCTTTCTGCAAATGCTTCTGCAATTCAGTCTTTTTATCAGCAATCTCATTCAGTTACAGAAGTTCACCTTTGCTCATGACATCTGCCTCAGAATTCAGGTCCAGTTGCTTTCTGGTCTAAATGACATTTTAAATGCCAAGCCGGCCAAGTGTTGCAGCAGATGGTGTCTTCAACCAAGTGCAACCGAAGCACTGACAGAAATATTCCCCTTGAACTAAATGTGAGTTTTAAAAGAAAAAGATTTCTGATATGGGAACAGCCGTATTAAGAAGACAGGTGCCTCTTCCAGGAGCAGCAGAGTGCTGAAACGCACTTTTATTTTAAAATTGTATCTGTAGCAGTAGCTTTCCACATCCCCAGGGTCCAGAGCAGCCCTTTGCTGTGCTCCCAGCACGCTTGGCTCAGCTCCGTGTGCTGGCACAGTGCCCTTCCCTCCATGGGCACTGCATCCTGCCAAGCTGCTGCCCACGGCTGCACCTCTCTGCCCTCCCAACTCAAACCACCCAGGACATGTCGGAGTGGAGAATGGTGCTTGAAAGGAGCTTCAGGAGACCATCTCATAACCATTCTAGCCACAGCAAGAGGAGAAATCTATGACAGGGACATCCTAGAGCATTTAAGGAGGCTGAAAAAAGAGGGCAGGAGGCCTTGTCACTTCCTGCCCAACCTGTTCTGTACTACTGACTCCTGCACACTATGCCCACCTGGCTCCTTGAGGACACACTGAGAACATTCAGATACTCACCAACTCACATTTTTATGTCATCTAACCTCAAGCTTCAGTTTTTGGGATATTTCCTGCTGAAGCTGGTGTTGGGAAGCAGTTTGATTGGGAATTACAGGGGCAATTAATTTGGACAGAGCTGGAAGCCGTCAGCCCAGAAAGCTGAGGTATATATTTTCCACAGCTGTGATGCATTCAGAGTGAAACCTTTGATTTACTAATTCTGTGGGGCCTATTATTCTGATGGCAGCTGTGGGGGAGAGAGGGAACAGATCCTTCCTTTGCTGAGAGGTTAAAAAGCTGCAAATCTAAAGGCTCTGCTTTCACGTGGTGCTTACAAGGAGTGTACAAAAGCGGGTACTTCAAGGTGTGGGTGGAAGTGGCAGCCTTTAAATGGCACTCCAGGTTCCTCACGCAAATCCCACAGTAAATGCTGGATTGCACCACAGGGAAGCCTGTCTCAGTGGAAGATACCAGAGCAACCCATGTCAGCGGGGAAGGGCCCAGCAGGTATTTTGTCCTGGAGACTTGCTGAGCTTTGAACAGCATCATCTAGTTCCCAAGCAGAGCAAGGCCCTGGTGCCAGAGCTGATGGTGACTTACCTGCAGCACGGAGCCAGGAAGGGGAGTGCTTTGCTGTGTGCACCACACCCAGCTGCCAGCAGGACCACGCTCAGTCTGCAGAAGAAATCAGAGCCGCTGGAGTCTTCCCTTTGCTGAAGGGCCAAAACCAGGTCTGGCTATTTCCTTATGTTTTTGAATCATTTGAACCCAGGCAATGTCACTTCCCATGGTGATGAATTTTGCAGGTGTTCTTAGCTTTGTTCACAGGTAACAAACATAAAGGGCAGAATTGAACCAGGATCTTGAGGAAAAAAAGCATTGTTTTCAAAATATATGTATGTCGTAAACACCTATGAGAGGGTTTATTTTTTTGAAAAAGCACTTTAAGACTTAGATTTATACATTTTCACTCTGCATTTTACTTAGAGGTTCTGATTAGCGATTTCGTTGATATTAAATATCAACAGAATACAAAAAAAAATTACAACATGAATACCTGTATTCCAAGCAAGATCTGTATACACAAATGTGCATGGGTACATAGGTAGGAAAAAAATGATCACATTTAGCATTAAGACTATATTTAGGTGGAAATTTGCATTACAAAGTTTCCAACAAACAATGCTAAACTTTCTTCAAATCAAATTATAAAGATGTGTAATACAAGTTAAAAACTGATATTAAAATCAAAATTTCTTGCTTGTTAATTAAAATCATGAATCACTTCATTTAAATTGGTTTATCCTTCCCTATAAACCAGATAAGGAAGAAGAGATTAAGCAAGAATTTCTCTTTGTGTGCATGAGTGAAAATAAAAGTTATGGCTAATTTTTGCCTGGGAATTTAGAGCAGGAGCAATGATGACTGGACAGCTTCACAAATTGCTTCTAAAATCAAAATTGTTTTGGAATTTATTCCCATTAAGAAGGATATGCAGAAAACCAAAATTTTAGGAGCCTTTTTCGTTATGCAAATTACCCTAAAACTACATTATTATCTTAGTGTAATTTAATCTCTGTAACAACGAGTTACAAAATCTATTTAAATAATCTGTAGTATTGTTAGCATCACTTAAATTACAGCTCAAAGGACTTTTGTTTTACATTCGTTTATACTGCTAGAATTTATTTCCTTCTCTTTGTCTGTGATCTAAATCCTTTCCCATTCCTCTAATGGAATACTCAATTTTTCCCTGTGATATTTAAATATTAGTTTTAGGGCAAGTGGTTGTAGGACTGTTTTATATGCTTCATAGCCCAAAGGATTTTTAGTTAATGGAATAACAATCTATCAAAACACAGTCTGAATGTAACAGATGAAGTCTCACATGGTCGAGCATTCAGACACAGGCCTATTAATAGTTTGTTTTTTGAGGGTAACCATCCATAAAAATCCAGTGAGGCAAGACCAAATTCAGCAATATGTGTGTGGCGCTTTCCTTGTGTCTGGCAGTGGCCAGAGAAATCAAGAAAACCACAGCATGTTTTCATTTGAGGCAGCTGTGTTAAAAAAGAAGAGGATTTATTTACCCTGGCTGTCGGTGAATTCATGGATCTGCTTTACTTTCCAAAGAAAAAAGCTAAGTGCATGAGCCTCAGATACACCTCACTAACCTGTAACACAGCAGCAAGATCATTGTCAGCACAAGAAGGACATTTTTGTTATTTGGTACATCTTAACTTGACCTTGAACATCTTCAGTCTGACCTTCACACCTCTCTTGGACCCAACCTAAAAGTGGTCTGGTCCACTCAGCACAAAGCCACCCAGAGATCTCTCTGCCTCTGGCAGGGGACATCACCTCTGAATCTCAAACTGAGCCTTGTCACCATGAATCTAAATCAGGTGCTGACTTTTGGCAGTGCTCTTAGCCTTCTGGGTATAGCAAAGCTTATTTTCTGGATGTCTGTGCCCCAGAGAGCCCATTAATAATGTGAATCTAAAGCAGAAGAGCTACTCTGAAAATAGAAACAGAGGCCAACAAGGGATTTGCACTACCTTTCTTCTGTTTCATGGACAGGGCAAGATGCCAGTGATACCAAGTGCTCTGCCCAGTGCTTGGAAGTTGTGGTGGCAATCTACCACCAAAATCTACCTGGCTTTCCTTTAACTCCTGCTGTTTAGTTTGCATTGCCCTCCAGTGGAATTTGGTTTCATTTTTATAAATAAGATTTTTCAGTTTGAGTCTCTCTGTCCTGGAGTATTGTTACTGTAAATACTGACAGCAAAAGTTAATTTGTGTTTTATCAACTTCAAATTCTTTCTGATAGACTTCAAATAATTTCTGATTGATTTTTCTCTGATTGATTTTTTCTTCAAAAAAATTCCTTACACATCTGTTAGTCTTTGAGGTTTTAAAGCTTGAATTTGCCATTGAAGTTTAGGATTTGAAAAGCAGCAACAGAAGCTGATGTTTCCAGGCAGAATCACTTCAAACTGTGCAGCAAATAGCAACATGTCTTTTGACACATTTTAAAGTACAGAACTTGAGAGGGCAAAAATTAATCGAGCCCCCAACTATTACTTGCTGTAACCAATTATCAGAGCTGAATGAAGAATTAAATTGGGCGTGGATTTTTTTTTTTTCGCTCATCAAAGTGGGTTGCAAAACTTGCAGTCAGTGGTAGGCAGGTGGGGAGCTGGCAGCTCTGGGCTGGGGCCCCGGCGCTGGGGCAGGCAGTGGTGTGCTGCAGGCACTGGCCCTGCTCAGCACCAAGGCTGGCTGCTCTGCTCTTCTGCACTACTCTGTGGTTGTTTACATCTGTAACAGCAAAACACAGGCACAGAGATTAATCCCAAATTTAACATCCAGCTTTGCCCAGTGACTGGGGAATCGTATTACCTATTGGAGCTGGATCTGCATGCGCTGCCCCTGCTGTGGCTCACACAAATCCACAGCAACCATTCCCCCACAAAGCACATAGAGTTGGGAAGTGGATACCTGGCTCTGTTTACCCTTCACCCACAACAAATCTGTCCTCCTGGCAAGGTGCCCGTCCCTCACTTGGATCCAAACAATCGTTAGAGCCTCTATTAACTCTTTGCTAATAACAGCCTTCCTCCCCAGAGCTGGAAAGCTTCTCCAAAGCATGGTCCTCTCTGCTGCCTGCCACTCACCAGTGCAGTTTACAAAAGAAAGGACAGCAAGTAACTGCTGTGTGACCCACGCCCATAACAGCCCCCTTAGAGCTACAGGGGGCTGGCAGTAGCCCTGCCACCTACTCACTTGTGCTATAGCTGCTTCTGACAGCTGAAGAAAAGCACAACTGGTTTTCAAAAAGCAAACATCAAAAACAGTGAACATGTCCATCATGGTGAAACATTGACTGGATGCTCCAAACCCAGCCTGTCAGGGCAGTGATGTATCTGCAAAAGAAAAGCAGTGAGCAGCAATTAATCTGTGCTGTAACACTTGTCTAACTACATTTAGTAAACTTTCTTCTAAAGCCCAAGTGGGTTCTTGTCTGTACTTGTAGGTCCAAGGATTGTGATTTTTGCTGGTACTCAGCAATAGGGAAATGAAAGCCATGACTGACCATCCATTTGTCTAACTCCACACTGGTCAAAATGAGCACCCTCGTGTCACAACCTATGATTCTGCAGTATAATTACCTCCATGCTTTGCAATTAACAAAATAGCACCTTGTTACAGAAAGATATTAAGGAAACACACCACTTCTATCACCCACTGTAAGCTGCCTAGAATCAAGTGTTTAGACTAGCAGTGGTGTGTTGTAATTCATACAGGGCTTTCAGAGAAGAAGACATCAGCAGGCATCTAGATAATTTCTGAGCAGCTTGTCAGTGTTAACAAGGAGCTGTGAGTGAATTTGTAGGACTGTCTTGTCCTCCTTTCTGTCCTTCCCCTCTGCCTCAGTTAAAACACCATTAAAATAAGAATTATCAATTAAAATAAACTCTTTTAAGAAAGACAGTAACCTCCTAAATAGGGTTAATAAACACATGTTCCTTTATATAGGCATGTTATACAGGGAATATTTGCACTTACCACTTGAGTTTGGTTAAGCTTGTAATTGTCGTTTGGTAGCTATTTAGCTTTTACATATCTTCAGTCTACAGGGGACCTATTCTCACCTCCAGCATTGCCTGAAATTCCCACTGCTCTTACTTTAATCCCCAAAAGCCATGCCACAGTAGGTCAAGAAACCTCAAGCCCATGAGTTGCAGAAATGTTTTGTCTCTGCATTTTAGTGAAGCCTCTAAGAGCACTGAAAAGCTTTTCACTCGCTGTGCTGGATTGTTCAGTTGTTGCTGGGAAGCCCCATGGTGTTGAGAGCACTGTAGCAATAGCTGGTGAGAGTCAGGAGCAAACTTCTCCCTGCAGCTTGGCTTCTTCACAGCAGGACATATTGCTTTTACAGGGATGACTGTAGCAGGCAGTGGGAGGCCAGTAGCGTAAACAGATTTTGTAGTTGAGGGCAAAGCAGGGGGAAGCCCTTTGCAAGTAATAGTTTTGCTTCTCTCAAACAGTCGATGAGCTTGTGTCATTACTCAGAGGTGCATCTGCACATCTTTCCTGCTTCCCTTCAATTTCCTGCATGCTGTCGGCCACCTTCCATCCTGCATTCCCTTGTTCCAGGGGCTGCCACTGCTGCCCTGCATTCTGCATCCTATCCATCTCCCCTCAGCCACAGCCAAGTGGTTTTGTGCCACCCCTGACTTCCTGCATCAGGCTCTGCTTTCCCTTCTCACACCAGTAGCCCTCTGCCTCTCCCCTTTCATCTAATCCTGCAAGGCTGCTCTTCTGGGTGTTACTGCTATGCTCATCACCAATGGAGCTGAGTGCTTAATGCAAATGCATCAATATAATGGCCAATATAATTAAAGATGGTCTTTCATTTTCTCACCCCGAGCAATCCTAACATGAAGTTTCTATGGTTAGTTACCAGTATGAAGGAGCAAGAGATGTAATATTTCCATTTTGTCATCCTAGCACATCATTCTTGGCCATTTTCCTCTCAGCTATGTGTGACTTTTTTGTTAGGAAAAGAGACTAGAAATGTCTCCCCTTGTTCTTTTAGTCTGGCAGACATCCACGAATTGAGCAAAGTAGACCTAAGAGCTTGATTTGAGTTTATTTTTTTGAAGTTGTTGTTTGACAATTTAATCCCTCCTCTTAGAAATTACTAACTTGCATTTATTTTATTCAAAGTTGAGTGAAATATCTCAGATTTGGCTCAAGCCTGTCTCTCACAAAGCACGCTGTCTTGCTCTGTGGAACCATCTCTCCTTGCTCATGTATTTAATAAGCAGGCGTCTTTACAAAGCTGGGCCCAATTTCTAATAGAATTTGGCGGGCTCCAGCTTTCAAACACTGGATCCTGTTGTTGTCTTTCTCTGCAAGCTGTGAGAAGTGATGATTGCCCAGTATTTTCTGCCTGGGAAAGCACTTACACACTGTAAGCAGGTCACTTCACACTTTTCTTGTTGGCAAGCTAAACAGATGAAACCCTCCATCTCTCCATGAAAAGCACTTTGTCCTTGTAACTTTTTTGTGGATCTCTACCCTCTCTAATTTTTCATCAGTCTTTTCAGAATGAGGACTACCTACCATATCAATCCTGTATATAAAGTGTAAAATTCATCCTTCTCCTCCTGCGTACTTTATTCCCCTCAAGCCTCCAGCAAGTAGTCAAGGACATACTGGACATTTTTGTTTGTTTGCTGCAGAATTGCACAGGGAGCTCAGATTGCTCTGAAGGCAGTGGGTGAACAGGGCCATCCAAGAAGCCTGGCTGTGGTCTGGCACCTGGCAGCAGCCCTGGGCTCTTCTAGTTCCTGTGCTGAGTACTGCTCACCCTGTGCTCCAGACCTACCTTGTACCCTGACATTCCCATCGCACCCATGTCCTGCTGGTTGCAGCTCCAACTCTGCTCTCAGACACCTCCCTCTAGTTAAGAGCTCCTGAATTATATTCTAGCAAACACTGAGAGGGAGGACAACATGGAACATATACTTGAAATACAGAGGGAAGAGCTAAATAAAAATATACTCTTGGGAACTGTTGTTTCTAAACCACTTAGCAAGGGCTTTTCTGATATGGTATATTGATAACTTTTCATTAGGTTTTACACAGTACAAAATTAATGCCCTTGCAATCACCTAGGTGTGTTACATCTCCACAGGTACCTGTACAAACCTATAATCTGAAATGATGAAATAAGATTTCTTTGGCAAGTCTCAGAAAAATCACCACAATTGACATTCTGTGCCTATTTTTCATTCTTGGAGTACTGTCACTCTCTCTTGTCTCTACTAGCATGTTTTTTCTACACTCCCTGTCACTGCTAGGGGATATTTATCTTAGTCAAGTCAGTTCAACACTTTATATGCTAGCACAGCATAAGTATTCTTTCAGTCTCCTGGAATACCCACAGTGCCTTCAAAATCAAGGTCAGCAAAAAAGAATCCTCAGCCAGCTATAGCTATTCTATTACTCCTGAATTTCTTGGGCATCTAAACATGCCAGGTTATCCTTATCCTACATGTTCATCCATGTTCATCCTACACATCTTCCTCAGTTCCTGACAAAGAGCAAATTCTCTCTAATTTATATGAATTATAGGAATCCTTTTTTTTTCTTCAAATAAAAAATATAAATATTAATCTGTTCTGTATTATTAGTACTTTCACCACCCAGTTCTGAGCCATCCACTCTCCTGAGATGTTTGGCTCTCTGTATACTTCTGTACTGATCTTAGCCTCACAGCTGGCATGCAAACCTCCTGAGTAGGAGCTGCCTGACCTTTAGAGGCAATGATGAGAAGAATAAGTGCTTGCACACCTAATTCTTCCACTCAGGGGAACCTGTGGACTGGGGATTCTATTCTCTTTGGGGTGCAATAAGGCTGGTGACTTTTACGGGGAAGAACAGGCCATGGAGCAGCAATTGTTCACCACCCTTCTCTGATGATTGTTAATCCCTTCAGATCATAACCTGCTCACAAGCTAATACAGGCTTTAAAATGATTGATGACTCATATGCAAGTGCTTTTTATTGGGATAGGTATAGTCAGGGGACTGTTAAGGAAAGATGGAAACTCCTACTCTGCTCTTAGTCTCCTGCTGTTCTCAGTTTTCTCCATTTCTACACACTCAAGAGCAATGCTGGGACTGCATTCCCTGATCATCAGTGATGCTGTATGTCACACTGATCACCATCAGTTTAAAATCATAGAGAAAAATGGGAAATCAGAACTAAAACTTAAAAAATCAAAGCCAGGTATCTCATTAGATTCTGCTTTCTGTGACTTTTTCTGTGATGTTAGGTGTCCCAGCTGGTCAGTCGGCATGGGGTGTGAGCCAGCAGGGTGGCAGGCAGCGAGCACTGGAAGCAGGGGGGAATTCAGGTGTGCAGAGGAAACAGGGCATGTGATCAGCTCATGCCAGGAAAAAGCTGGAGCTATTTTGGTGGGTGCATATGGCCATGTGTGTTTTCCTAGTTCCAGTTCTTGTCCAACAGTGTTTGTATTTACCTACATTTAATAGCTGACCTTTTAAAAATAATAAACCAAACCATGAGGCAAAAGATTGCCTCATCATTATAAGTTCTTCATGCTGCCCAGGATCCCACCATTTTTTTTCTAAGCAGAAAGTAATGGCCTTCTAGGGCTTGACTGAATGCCACTACAACAGGCACATGGCCTTTCTCTGCCCTTCTCCTGCCAGACTACAAGAGCTGAATCAGTTTAATACACACTGATGATTATCACATGCCACAGACGATTTATATTTTGCATTTGTTCAAAACAAAAAGTCATAGTTGTGTAGAATAACTGCTAAAACCAAAAATTAAGAAATCCTATATTAGGACACATTATATATTGAACTTAAGCGTCCACCATTCGATTTACAATTCAACAGCCAAAATATATAACAACAGCCTCTGCGATGGGAATTGATTTCCATATGATGGGTTTTATGGAGCAGTAAACATTACAGTACTCGGGTAGTTCAATGCAGCCATCCATGGCTTTACATTCTGCTCTGCACAGCCCATATCCTGCTCACAGCATACCATGTTAACAGACAGGAAAATGCCAGCTGAATAAAAGTCATCTTTTCAGTGTCTCACTTTTGAGTGTTCTAGAGCTTGCAGTCTTCTATCTGGTCACAGTTTACCTTGTCGAGCTTTAAATGGAGATTATCTTGATGAAAACCTTTATAAGTCTGAGAGATTCCATTTTTTTGTTGAAATACCAGATGTCACTCTCAGATTTCATATATTATTTCGTTCTAATTGACGGCAGATAAACACTTTGATCTGACACTGGGCACTGAAGTTACATTTTCTCCATGCGGTGTGCTAAAGATCATTTTGAAAAACTGTCAGTAAATGCCTGACAGCTTTATTTCTACTTGGTAATTAAAGGGCCTGTCTTGTTTCCCAAATGGCTCTGTAAAAAGTTATACCTTTTTTGCCAAATTTATGCCTTATTACTCTTATTACACCTGGTGTTTAAAATAGTCTTTGTTCTGTAAGAAGGGAACCAGTTCCAATTATTGGGTGGTGGAGGAGTATTGAGTGCAGGGGATATTCCTCTGCTTATTTTAAGTAAATTTGCTCCATTTGTCATGAAAAGGTAAGGTAGAGGTAAACAACTTTCCAGCAGTTGAGCTAGGCAATAAACATCTCATGTGTGAATACCCACTGGAAGGTACAAACTGGGAAAGGCAGAGCAGTATTTCTCCGTTCATTCTGAATTGCCACATTCCCAAGTCCTTGCTGCTCTCAAAAGTAGGTCATTATTACAACTTTGAAGTGCACTGTGGTGCTTTCAATGCCCTGTGTTATGTTGCATTTATAGTTTGGTGTGGATTTTCTGTGGGGCTGTTGAGAGCTGTGCCCTGTATGATAAGATGTAACGAGAGAGGATCTGCTCCTGAAAATACCCTTCACATAGAGAAGATACTGCTAGTGGATTGGGAAAGAATACAGTGAATGACACTTCTAAATTGTATTTCTCCTACAGAGGCAGTGGAAAGCAATGCTAAGAAAGACAGAAAGTAATTTCAGAACAGTCTAGACCTACATGGAGTAAGTGCAAGAAAGCATTTCAACACACAATAAATTTTAAGCCCTTTAAGAAAGTGATTAAGGATATTATTTAATGTTTTCCTGAGTCAGGATTAATATCCGGTCATTTAAATAAAATGAAAAATTCTATAAGCTCAGCCACAATGCAAAAATAAAGGCAAACCCCAGTTTGATAAAAGATCTACAGCTCAGGCAGCCTTCCAGAGGGCAGACATTCTCAAATGTCACTGCAGTTAAGAGATGGAAGATATTTCCTGGATGCACAAGCTCTGTATCTGAGTTAGCCAACACTGGGAAAGGCTGGGCTTATTTTTGCAGCAGCTGGGGGGAAAACAACTATACCTGTGAAACAGGTAAACTCAAATGCAAACATATTTTTGTATCTTTTAGAAAATCTACAGACTTGAACCGGAATGGCAGTTACTGAAATTGCTACAAATGCAGCTCAGTGTGCTGAGTTCAGTGAAGTTACATACAGCTAATCTTGTAAATAACAGGGTACTCACCTGCCATCATTCCATGAAAATGTTGGAGGGGGGCATAAGGTCTGGCTGAGCTTGTTTCTTTAGCCACAGGATAATGTATTTCCATTAACTCTGCTCTGCTCTGCTCTACCTGACTGGGATATTTTATTCCTTTCAATAGGTTTTTGCTCCTTAAGCTTGCTCATGTGCTTCAAAATACCTGCTTATCTGGTTCTCTTGGTCTATATTTGCTTTACTAATAAGTGCTAGATACTGGTAGTAATGCCATCACTATAATAAGTTTGATCTCACAAGTACTGGATGACATTGAAATAGTGATACTGAATGAATACATGTTTGCTACTATTGTATTTTCTGGGAAAAATTATCTTTCTAGTTTTACTAGAATTAGTAAAATTTTTATCAACTTTCTTATGTCCCAGCTGAGTTCTTTTACTAAGGTCTATCTATCTAGTTCTCTCTATCTGTCGTTTAAAATGTATCAAAATAACAACACCATAGCAAATTAATAAGCTACAATCTTTTCATATTTGTATTTCCTACTAGTAGTCTTCAAGTACAGGTTTTATTTCAAATGTGCAGCTTCTTTAACAAAGTCAAACTCTGTTCAGATAAAAATACACCTATGTAAAATTTTCAGTTCCCCTGCAACAGCCTATGGAGGTAGAAAAGACAGTTTCATAATCTTTGCTGATGTGAAGCACTTGATTCCTGACTATTGGGCAATTTGTTAACTCTTCTAATACGCAAAAGGGTGAGTAAACAATAAACCGTTTCAAATCAATCCATCTGGCAGTAGGTAAAATAGCTGCAATGAACAGCATGTTTACAGAGCACATTTCCTACTCAGTCTAGCCATTTGTAGGATTCAGGCCACGGATGTCACAGGTTGTCTGAGAAGCATTAGATGCGAGGAGATGACTGGATGTGAAAGGGGACTTTGAGGATAATTTATGATGATGGATGTTTGCTGTTTATGCACACTTCATTAGCTAAGTTCATCCGGCTGGCGCTCCTGGGATTCTCTGCTTTCCCTGCTGCTGCTGGCCGTTTGCTTGGAGTTCATAGGTGAGTGAGCACAAACATATGTTTTCAGATGTATGATTTGTTTAATGATGATGTTGTGGTTTAACCCCAGCCAGCAACTGAGCCCTGCACAACCTGCTTGCTGGCTCACCCCCGCTGAGATCAGGGAGAGAATCAGAAGGTAACAGCTTGAAAAACTCATGAGTTGACACAAAGACAGTTTAATAGGGAAAGAAAAACCATACATGTGAGCAAAGCAGAAAATGAAATAATCCACAGCTTCCCGTGGGCAGGCAGGTGTTCAGCCTTACAGGAGAGCAGGGTTCCATCACACATAACAGTGAGGTGGAAGATGAACGCCATCGATCTGAATGTCCCCTGCTTCCTCCTTCTTCCCCCAGGTTGATATACTGAGCGTGATGCCATATAGTATGGAAAATCCCTGTGTTCAGCTGCCCCAGCTGTGTTCCCTCCCAACTCCTTGTGCACCCCCAGCCCTCTTTCTCTGGCGGGGTGGAGTGAGAAGCAGAAAAGGCCTTGATGCTCTGTGAGCACTGCTCAGCAATAGCTAAAACATCCCTGTGTTATCAACACTGTTCCCAGCCCTATGCCAGCTACTATGGAGAAAATTAACTCTGTCTCAGCCAAAAGCAGGAGACGTGACTGAGGAACACATGAAGCATCTCTTATAGAGCTGTTAGAATTTGCCATTCAATATAGAGGCTGGAAATGATATATTGTAGTATTTTCCTCTTCTGCAGGCACAGCAAAAACACAATCTATTGAGTTTCTGTTTTAAATATGGCAAGTTTATTTTGACTTGAGATACTCTGGGATCTAACAAGGTCTTGAATTCACTCCCAACACGAGAAGCTTTGTCTCAGCCAATGCTATCAGCATAGTGTCTTGGTATTATGAATCTGGAGTGCCTTCAATGGGAACACAAATCTTACAAAATAATAGCAGGATTTGGTTTTGTGTATGTAAAATTGTTAGGCAAATCAGTAGTAGCAGCAAAAGCAACTGAGTAGCTGTCTGAAAAGCAAAAACATGAAGTGCTTTTCATTGATCCTGAACACAACAGCTAAAATCACACCAAGCTAAGAGTTACACCACAATTGTGGTAGCACACTGCTTAACAAGGACGAGCCTATTCTTTTGCTTTGTGAACAATGAATAACACCACATTTTTAGAGTGACAATCAAATTCCTCAAGTAAATACAGGTGGAAGTGTTCATACAGGCAGGAACAACATCATGTACCTCCCAGACTTTTGGAACAAAGGACACTAAATAAGTCCATGTTTCATACCTCTTTTTTTCTGCATGACAGCCTCCAGGAAATAGTGACAAGGACAGTTCTGGACAGAGGATTTATTCAGGTTGCTTCATGCAGGTGAAAAGTGCAATAGCAAGATAACTGAAAATGCTATACTAAGATGCAAGATTGCAAATTATAAAACAAGCCCCCTTAATAAATTCAGATTGGTGGTGCACCACTTGCCATTGCCATCAAGGCACCTCTGCAGGTCAGCTCAGACAACCAGTATGCATCAGCAGGAGCTGAGGCTGCATGTCTACCATATGAGAATCTCAGCAGAAAAACTGCTTTAAACATGTGTTCCCACTTCCAAACCAGCCTCACATGCTTTTTCCTTCACTTATGCTGCAGGTATTACGACAGCTGAACAAATTCAGCATAACAACTGAACTGACAAAACACTCCAAGGACAGACACAATGGTAAAAATGTGTTATACTGATAATGGAAGTACTTATATTGGAAATAGTTGTCCTTGAAACCAGTATTCACTAGCCCAGTATAATTGCCTTATACTAAATAGCTTCCTTATTGTACCTTCATTTTTTGATAAATTTTTCATGGTTAAACTTTTTTTTAGCAGCTGCAATAGCAAGTTCTCATGCTCTGAATTGAAGTAAGCTAACTGAGCTAATGAAACTGTGATGGGTAGAAAAGGCTTTCTTCCATGCTTAGAGACCTTCTTCCATACTTACGTTGAAGCATCTCCCTTCTCCTTTCTAGGGTGCTGTGATTCACATGCTGCAGTCCTGGGCATCTCCTCACATCAAAGGAAATACAAGTGAAGTAGCAGCCCTGTTAGGTTCACTGCACACTCCAGTGTTTAAAGCCCTCCTCAAGTCAGATTTCTTAATATCCATTCACTTGAACTCTGTTTCCAAAACTCATCCACTTCTCTGGCTGCTCACACTGAATGCATGAAGAAAGCCATGCCTCTCCTGTGTTGCCCATCCTAGGATTTGTACCTCCCACAGTGACAGAAGATCTTAACATATCTGCAGAATGGATTGAGCCTAGAGCCTGCCTTCTCATTCAGATTTAGCACCACAGCTATCAACATCCCGATTCACATGAGAAACACTGAGGTGTAGACCATTGTAAATGTATTGCTTTAAATCTTGCTATGGAAACACGTTCAGCTGCTTTTCAAAAAGTGTAGTTAAATAATGCTTATACTAGACCTGAATGTAAGCTGATCTGAAATTCAATCGTTCGTGTCACTATAATTTTCAGTATACCGGTAAGAACCACAAAGCACAAAAAGTAGATAATTTTCCTACATTTAGTATGAAGACAGTAACTGGGTTGATGCTCACATTTTAATTTTTTTTTGTGCATGTAGTGTTATTTTATTTCTACTATGGGCCTTGTGAGCAGACAGCTACTTCCTTTCTTCTGTGAGCTGTCTCATAGCTTTAAATTGACAGCTCCTAGAGGAGAGAGACAGCATGTGACATGTGTACAGAATCCAAGATTGATAAGGGTATGCTTTTATTCATTTTAATAACAAAGAAGGAGTGAAGATTGACAGTTCAATCACTCATTAATAAAGACTGACTTTATTCCCATTCATGAAAGGGCTAGTCAGATTCTAAAACATTTAAACTATTTTTTTTTTTTATTATTATTATTATATTTAGTACTTTCCCCTCATATGAAAGTGTACAAAAATTGCTGTCAACAAACAGAATTTGAATTAGTCTGAAAACTACCCCAAAATTACTATCTGTTTCAGTTGTTGGGTTTGGTTTTTTTTGAAATATCTTTTCTGTTTACAGACTGACAAGAGGCAGGACTTAAATAAATGCTGACTGTAATTAAACACATTGCTAAACCTCAGCAGAACCACAGAACAAATACACCATTCCAGACAAGAGAAGATCAAAGTAGGTTATGTTACTTTTAATTTGGCGTGGATGGAGGTCTCTGGCTCACCTTGACTGAATTAAAACATTAGTGACAGAGATTAATGACAGAGTTCGCTGTGAAGGACTTGACAGAGCAGACTCAAGCCTTGTCCCATTGGTGACTGAGGGAAGTCAGTGTTGATTGTGGCCTTTGCAGGCTACCAGGCTGTAGCTTATGTGAGAGCAGTCTGGACACTCCTGTGGTGGGATGGGCAGGACCAGCTCATGGAAAAGAAAATCACTACACAAACCCTGCCTCAACATGCATGCAGGGTCAAGGGGGCAATCGCACAATCAAGTAAAGTCTTTTCCTCTGTTAGAACTAGTGCCCTTTCTATTCCTTTGAAGACCTCTTCAAGCTTTCCCTCTCAAAGCAAGGTTTAGTTAGATTTGAACAGTTTCACATCGATTTCTTTCCTTGATTGCACTGTCAAATGGTATTGATTTGTCAGTTTGTCTTATTGTCTGTTCATGTTCTACAATAAGATGTCAATCTCTCAGACCTAAGAAGCTCATAGGATTTTTTTGGCAGTGGCACATTTTCTATGGTTTGGCTGTGAAAATCATTGTTCTTGTTCTTGTGTTGACTGATTATGTGAAAGGCAGATAAAGACAATCTCATTATTTAAAAAAAACACCTCTTGCTTCAGCTGATTGGGTGGAGAGAAGGTTTTGTTCCCATAGCAACATTTTGCATCCAAACCTGCAGCAATGAGGCTGGCTACAGGCATTTCAAACATGCTGTCTTTAAAGAGCAGGTTGTACTCTACAATGTGTTTTCATTTTTGCATCTGACAGAATTATTCAGTAAACATCAGAGGAAAAGAAAAAGAAAAAAATCTTTGCATCCACATATGTGAACCAGGAACCTGGTGATATTAGGTGTGCTCCAGAGCAACCCTTGAACTGCTCTCATAGAATGCTCTGTACTATCAGTTGTCTGGGCACTGGAACTTTAAGTAAAAACCAGTCAGCCCAAAGCTCAGATGTCACTTTTGTAAGAGTTCTTTTACTTTCAGTGGAGTCAACACTACTGAACATGGTGTTTGGAGGGAACTGGCTGGTAGGCTGAGGAAGAGTAAAACCCAAAGGAGGTTGTACCTCAGAGAGGTGGGGCAGCACTAGGGGATGGGCTGTTGGATTCTTGCAGAAATGACAGATAGGCTGAAGGAAGAAGTCTTTCCCAATACAAGGAGCTGCTGAAGGAAGACACCATTGGACAAAGATTGGAGGATAAAAGTAATTTATGTTCTGGGCTTTTTCACCCTGTAAAGGTTGATCATACAGTTGCGGGGTAATTTTTGTGGGAATTGGACTTCAATGACAGAGGGACAAGACAAGGAATGTATTTCACAAATGTATTTCACTTCAGGACCTTTGGTTCATTTGTGAAAACTGGAAAATAAGGACAGGGCAGAAGAAGTTTGTAGTAGTCTTCAGGGAAGATGATACAAACTGGCCCTACCTCTTCGGCTGCCATCCAGCTGTGTTTCTCCAGACAGACCCTCTCAATCTGCACAAGCCTTGTTCAGGCAGAACTGGAAGATTTCATGTCTTCATCTAGGATTTCACTTTGGCAGATACATAGCTCAGTGGGACAGTGCATGTCAGAAGCACAGCGGCTTGACCCAGGAAAAAATGATTAATTCCTCCAGAAGGACAAAACTGCCAACAAAATACACACATAGAGGAATTGTTCAAGTATTTTAAGAATGATATATTATATTAGTATACAGTGATACTTTAATGGGAAATTGCATCACCTTTTCTTCATGTTTGGCTTTGGGCACTGATATGCAAAGCATGACATTAAGAAAAACAAAAAGTTGGTGTTATTGGCAAATTCCTTAGTAGGAACAAGTTTGAGAGCACTGTAGCGTAGCACTATTCAGCTGGTAACGTAAAACTGTAAAATTACCCAAATATGAGAAGGCAGAAAATGGTTACATAAAGCTTTTTGCAGGGAAGGAAATACAGACAGATTGATTTGTGAAGTTTTGTGGAAGGAAGACACCAAAAAATATGAATGGAAGTCAGAGGAATTAAGCAGGTGTGATCATGCTGAATGCCAACTGCTCTCCAGTTATCCAGACTTCATCTGAGCTGTCCAGCATGGCATGGAATTCCCACCTGTCATATTCTGATTAAGTGGCATTATTATGTGGCTAAAGCTCTTTGAAGATGAGCAAACTAACATTGCTTTGTCAAAACAAGCTTGAGAATAATTGTACAATTCTTGTCAGTCATAATTTTTATTAGAGGGTTTTTGGAGGAGGAAGTGTGTTTTTGTATGGGGTCTGTTCCTGCACGTAGCGGATCAATTCCACCAACTCATGCATTGCTTTGTGTCCAGACTTCCTCTGAAGATGTCTGGTACTGAACAAGCATGGTAAGTGGGATAAAACTGTAGGGGAAAAGGGGCACACAGAGTGATGTAAGAGTGAGTGTACTGAGAAGAAACATAGAGAAAGCTACAGCAGCAGAGGGGCAGGAGAATGTGAGTGCCAGGGACCATGTCCAGTCATAATAACTGATAAAAATCACCAAAAACCACCACAAAAAACAAAAACACAGTGATGGGATGAAAGAGTGGAAACACAAGCAGTCCTGAGGGCCTGAAATGATGTTATCTCAGACAAGACAAGACAAGTCAGCAAATTTAATTATTTGCTGCTGTTTGGGCCATATGGCCTGGAGTTGTATCAAAAATCCCTATCCACCACATTTCTCCATAGTTACATCTACCTTAAAATGCTTATGTTTTCAAAATAAAGTGAAGTACTTATACTTTTATAGCTCCAGAACAAAAATGAGAGGTCAACAGTGCAAAAAGGAGGCAGAGCTGTTACGAGAAAGTATTTAAAAACACGCACTGAGGTGAGTTATCTAATACAGCTTTGGACATCATGATCCATCTCCAGGGCAAATGGCTCAGTCCTGAACTGAGAAGACAAAAGCTCTGGCCTTGAAATGGGAACCAGACTTCCACAACCTGTTGTTAGATATCCCAAGGAGGTTGCTCTCTGAAAAACCTCTTTCAGTTGCTGACCTTGGATAGTTTCTGGATCACCAGGAAATGAAACCTGTTCCAAAGTATTGAACCCTACTAATGGATAAAAAGCCAAGGTACACTGAAGTTTGGAGTACCCTAAGAACCCCATACCTGTAATTTAAGCATTGCAACACCTGAATCTCAGGAATCCAACTCCTTTTTAAGCATACTCTGAGATTTGATTCAGGAAAGAAGTGATTCCAGAGCACATATATTTTCATGAGTGTAAATACACAGGGTGACAGCAGGTACATGAAGAGGGATGTGTCTTATAGCATGTTACACTGGGCAGTGGACAAGAAGAGCTAATGACTGTAGCAGGCAGTATTCTTGGAAACACCATTGGTTTTTGTGCATAGTCATCTACAGTGACTCTGAAAACATCCTTATGGTACCTGTAATACTGACATTTTGGCAAAATGCAGGGTTCTTCATTTTCTGGAGACAAAAGAAAGGGAAGAGGCAACCTGAGAGAGTGAATAGGAGCACTACTGAAGTCTGTACAATCAGACCTGAGAGAGCAGAAGTACCCAACAACCAGCATCAAGAGACACAAACTAACATGCTAAACGGAATACAGCAAATCTGAGCCCAATAGCTGTCACTGACCGTAACCGATGTAACAAACTGCTAGTCATGCACATTCCACTCAAGTGACAACCCCGCCCTTTTAGCACCTTAACACAACATTGTGCTAAGAGACACCACGAGACCAAAAGCAGCGGTGTTTGACTCAGCATCACAAACTGGATGGCCGAAATTTGGTGGCCAAGTACTGTAATGTGGCTTCCTGCTCTCCATGACACAAGGTTATGAACTTAGTATTAACCTGCCAGTGTATTCTGTTGCTTCAGCTAAACTGCTCCTGTCAAACTAAGTTCAAGTCTAATTGTGATGGCAGTTTGCTCTAACTTGTCTGCTTTTTATTTGTTAACTATCTTGCTAGCAATTAATTTCTATGGGTCACTATATGCTCACAGGACTGAAGCGTCATGAAATGTTACTTGAAGAATGTACCAGGACACGGAGAAAACTTGAAATAATGGGTTGCCCTAAGAAAAGCCACCATCCTTCAGAATCTGAAATGGGTGTTCCTGTCCTCCCGAGACACAGCACAACCTGCTGCTCCGGGTTTGGCTGCTCGGCACACAGGCTCACCCGGGGCTGTGTGTGCAGATGTAATATGCCACGATTCACCTCCGCACACCCGACAGCGGGAGCTCTGGATTTCTGCATTTAACATTATTACAGAAAGTGTGTTATAATTAACAATAAATACCTTTCGAGATCGGGTTCTATTTTAACTTGAGAACAGCTTGTCGCTCTGATTATCTACTACATCTTTCAGGAAAAGTAAATTGCTGCTGGAATGGGTGTAATTTGCTTCGGGTGAGACTTGCTTCCTTAGGGGAAGCCGGAGCACCGTGGGGTTCGAGCACCAAAAGCAGCGTGGTCCAAGTAGCTTCCCACGGCCGAACCCGGCCGGGGCAATGCAGCCACCCAGCACCTCGGACCATCCAGCCCGGCGTCTCCTCGCTCCCCAAGGGAGCAGCCCCAGCGCTGCCCTGCCCTGCCCCGGACCGGCCAAGGCGGCGCGGCTGAGGGGCGAGCGCGCCGCTTTCCGCGGGGGCTCTGCACAGCGCTCCGGGCGCCCACGCGGCGTGACAAGGAGCCGCCCGGAGGGAGCCGGGCGCCCGCTCCGCGGCTCTCTCCGGCCGCGGCCGCCCCAGCCCCGCGCGGCGGGGGCGGGCGGGGGCCGCGGCCGGGGAAGGGGCCGGGCGGCGGGGGT